>JAREYC010000022.1:0-570000 GCA_030015325.1 Cryptoblepharus egeriae
GTAAGCCTTGGGAGGCAGAGGTAGACCATGCCTGTCTAAGAAGGATCTTTGGCATCCCTTGAGACTGATACACACTGACTGACGTCCCCTCCATTCATTCAAGGGATCGTTCCCCTTTAAAGCCATTGGCCTCCACATCTTGTGGCAGAAGGTTCCAAAAGCAAACTGTGCATTGTAGGAAAGAAATCTTGCCCCGAATCTCTTCCTCCAGTCTCCATGGGTGAAAGCATTATTTGGGAGAGAGGAGGAACCCGTCATCACTGAGCATAGAGATGTTGGACTAGGTGACCTATTAGGTCCCTTCCAATGCTATGAGTTAACAAACCACGGCCACCATCTTTTATCCTTCGTGGCCTCTTTATTAAACCATCTTCCTTTTTCCACCTTTCCTTGCAAGGAAGGTGCGTCCATTTGGGCTGCCCTTCCCTCCAAGTGGCCGCAGCCAAACTAACTCGGACCTTACCCCATAACACGCCCAGACCCGTAACCTTACAAAGTCCAGCTACCTCTCCTTGTCTTGAAACGGCAGGGAATCAAAGATAAATTTGTAGTCATCTAAGACGTATTTGACCTTTTCGTCTCTGTAGGGAAGGAGAGGTTTGTGAATCTGAAAAGAGAGAGCTGGTTAGCTGGTTAGTTGGTTAACAGAAACAAACCAGTTTCTGAAGATTGGAAACTGGGTTGAAGATTTGGGATAATCTGTCTTCCAGGAGATTCTTCTAGTATTTATGGAAACTGTAGTATATTGTATGGCAATAGGGCAATTGTAGTCCCTCTTCTTGTCTGTTCCTCTTCTTCCACCGGCTTTGCTAGGACAATTAATTACTACAGATAGTAATTAATTACTACAGATAGTAATTAATTGCTCCAGATAGATGCACTCAAAGCAGAGCTGCAGAACCTGGAGGAATCTCCCAGAAGCAACATCACAAGAAGTCATTGATCTCTGACCGACTATGGCCAATGACCCTATTACTAGGACAATTAATTACTACAGATAGTAATTAATTACTACAGATAGTTGCGCTCGAAGCAGAGCTGCAGAACCTGGAGGAATCTCCCAGGAGCAACATCACAAGAAGTCAGTGATCTCTGACCGACTATGGCCAATGACCCTAGAAGTCATGGGACGCCAACGCTGGCATGGAGTTGCTACCAAAAGGGTCTTCCCCAGCCCCACCTAAAGTTCCCATGTGTTGAAGCTGGGATGCTTTGCACCCAAGCAGTGGCCCCACCAAAGAAGTGTGGCACCCTCGGGACCAAACCCCGTTATCTTGATGCGCTATCCTCGTAGCAAGAGGAAAGATCTTTGGAAAAGTCCCTTCGTTGGCTCACCTCGCGGAAAATCTCTGTCAACTTCTCAGTACGGTCCTTATAGTGTATATGGACATCCAGGGTGCAGCAGCAAAAGGCCACACAGCCGGACGGCTTGAGGATTCGGTCCACTTCCCGCATGAAACGGGGTATGTCGAACCAGTGGACGGCGGTCAGGCTCATGAGAAAGTCCACTGAGCTGTCCGGGAAGGGGAGCTTCTCCGCAGAGGACACCCTGGGGAAGAAATGGGAATGGAAGGGATGCAACTTCTTCCAAAAGGGTGTGTGTGTGTGTGTGTGTGTGTGTGTGTGTGTGTGTGTGTGTGTGTGTGTGTTCAAACCGTCGGTTTCTGCTGCCCACCATGGGCAGCATGGCTCCCTTAAGTAGCTACCAAGGCAGGGGGACCATATGACCGGATTTTTCCGGATTTGTCCTCTTTCTTAGCCTCCTGTCGGGGTGTCCTCCAAAAGAGCTTCATTGTCCTCCATTTTGGCTTCATTTTGGCACTTTGCAGTGGTGTGCACTACCCATCATGTCATATGTCGCTGGATCCGTATTGAAGAGCAGAATCCAATGCAAAAAATGGTTTTGAAATATCTCCTTCCTTTCAAAAGTTATGGCCATAAAACTAAAAATCAAAAATATGCATTGAGGTCTATGGGAAAGTGAAAGTGCCCAATATCGCGGCTTTACTCATGAGTAGGCAAACGTGCCATTGTCTGCGGGAAAGGCCAGGCTGAAAGGAATCCAAGACCTTGTCCTCCCTTTGAGGTTCAGATATCTGGTTACCCTGAATCAAGGGAAGAGTGCTGTGGCCACTTCTGCCTTCATGGTCACCTCCAGAAGCTCAGGACCAACCACCAAGTGGTGCGGTGGTTATGTTCCCACATCCTCCCCCAAATCTGGAGCCAGCCCCAGCCTCTGGCATGACCCATCAGAATTTGACTTATTTCAAAGAACTACCTGTATTTACTCGAATCTAATGTGCCATCAAATCGAATGAGCACCCCAATTTTGGAGACCAAATACAAGATGCACATTCGATTTGAGTAAATACAAGTATTAGGTTTGCCTCTTTTGACTGTTTGCCAATCGTGGTGCAAAAACACCATGCAAATACACCATGCATACACTATACAAATACTGGAGCCGTCCCTGGTCTTGTGGTTAGCAAGAAGAAAGGTGTCCAGTTTGATCCAGAAGTAGGGCAGAAGCAGGGCAGATTTCCACTTACTGATAAGAGATATTGGGAGGGTGTGGAGCCCGCATGGCCTCCTCGATCTGAGCTTGGCTGATGTCCGTGGCCACCACCTTCTCGAAACGCTTGGCCAGGAAATGAGTGCCTTGCCCTGAGCCGCAACCCACGTCCGCTGCAAGCGTGAAGGATTTCGTTCCCTAAGGAAAGAGGGCAACATCTTAAGAAATGCTCCACCAGATCACCCAGAACCTGTTGTTGGACATTTGTTCTCAACCAGTACGTCACCAAGTTCCAACCAGTACATCGCAAACGGTCCGCAGGTGTGCCGCAGATGCACCGCCACTTGCTACAGACAGAAGCGGTAGGAGAAAATTCTGCATTTGTGACTGATCAGGAAGCCCCCAGTTCTTGATTAATTAAACAATCTGTTAATTAATTAGGCATTATTAATTATCCACACATGAAGGTAGCAGCCAATCTACTGGTACTTCGCAAAAGCCCACCTACATCCCCAATCTAATGCACCATCAAATCTAATGCACCATTCAATACCTTGGGTCCCCAGGAGAAAGGCAATCGATAAACAAACAAACAAACAAACAAATAAACAAACAAACAAATGTTTCTGCTGTTCCTTCCACAGATTTTCAGGCATACATCCTCTGGATACAGAGGTTTGATGTCTATAGGGCAAAATCCAGAATAACTACGGGGAGTCCTTGCTCCGGTGTAAGAACAATTTACTCTGGATTGCAATATGAATTTCCCATAGGTTTTCACGAGGTGGTGCAGCTACTACGGGTGCACGTAAAGTCTCTTACGTGCTCCTGTAGTTATTCTGGATTTGGGGGTATGGGACCTTATCCACTGACGTAGTGATGGTGCCACCTATACGAAATGCATAGAGCAATCCAGAGTAAGTGCCTCTTACGTCTTTCCGTCGTTACTCTGGATTGTATGTAGTTACTCTGGATTGTATGTATGTACTCTGGATTGTATGTATGTCGTTACTCTGGATTGTATGTCTGGATTGTACATACCTTACCACCCTTACAGGGCTGTTGTGAAATATTCCAGGAAGAAATGTTGTCAGATTCCCTGAAGAGACAACTGCTTGTTCTCTTTGGCCAGAAAGCGTTAGCAGCAGTTCAAGAGAGAAGTATGAGATGTGAAGGGTCCAAACCCCGGGATCTTTGGTCCCCCTTTTAGCTAATTCCCTGCTATAGGGGGAGCTATAGGCTCCCTGACTGGTTACCACTCCAGAGTCCTTGAATTTCACCTGACTCCTTACCTTTTTTTCCAGGTACGATAATATCACTCCTTGGACAGTTTCCTGGGGTGAAAATCTGTACTTCTGATAGACAGAAGCATGATCTTTGCCTTCAAAGAGTTGCGTGGCCATGGGTGCCGCCGACCTTACCGAGAACCGTGGAAGTGCGGTGGAAACAGTGCCGAGCCGTGGCTGCGGTGGCTGCCTTTGCTGGAACTTGGGAACCTAAAAGAAAGGTGGAGCAGGGAATTCTCCTCCTCCTCTTCCTCCTCCTCCTATGGCACCACCTTCCCCAAAGTGAGCCTGGAGCGGTGCAAAAGTGCAGCTGCCAAATGCAAAGCAATGCAAAATTCAAAATGCAAAGATATGTAAAGTTCGGGGGCAAAATGCAAAGAAATGCAAAATGTAAAGTAATTCAAAATGCAAAATTCAAAATGCAAAGAAATGCAAAATTCAGTGACAAAGCCAGGCCAGGATTCCTGGTTAACTATAACTGGTTACCAACCCTGATTGGTTAACCTGCTGTGCATTTAATTGCACACTCTTTTTGAGGGGAGAAGTGTGCAAAATCAAAGTCAGCAGGACTATTTTCCTCCCTGTTTCCTGCATCGGTGCTGATAGGCTGGTTCACAAGTGCTTCCCTCCTCGTCAACCAGCTGTGCATGGTGCTGACCGTCACAAGGGCCAGGCAATGGGGAAGCCTTTCCACATCGGCACCACATCGCCATTGGTTGGCCTTTGTGGCACTCAGGCGCTTTCCCACCCCGAGCAAATGTGGAGATGAAAAACAGTAATAGAGGATTGTTGTACTAGAACAGCAACACTAGATGGAGCGTTGATTCCAATATCAGGACACCAACTCAGTGGCGTCCCTCTGAACATGTGCAAGTGTGCAAGAGGAAGCATTTTTTGCACACGCTTTTTTCCTGTTGTAAAAGTTTCCATCCAGGAGGGATAAGTGAGTCAAAAAGTGCCATCCTAGCTATGTCTACTCAAAAGAAAGACCCATTGTGTTGAATTGGTCTTACTCCCAGGAAAGTGTCTTTAGGATCGCAGCCAAAGTTACAGATGTCATAACATGCATCTCAAGAAAATATATACGGAGAGCATGCAACATGTTTCCTTCCTGCAAAAACAGGATGGCACACTTAAGTCCTGGCATAAAATACCATATTTACTCAAATCTAACACGCATCTTTCCCAGCCAAATTTACACTGCAATCCTAAGCATTTTTCAGAAGTAAGGCTACAATCCAGAGTAACTATGGGACCTTTTACACTGACATAATTACAGTGCCACCTATGGGAAATACATAGTGCAATTAGTAAAGCTGCAATCCTAAAGACACTTTCCTGGGTGTAAGACCCACTGAACACAATGGGGCTTATTTTTGAGTAGTGCAAATTTACACTGCAATCCTAAGCATTTTTCAGAAGTAAGGCTACAATCCAGAGTAACTACAGGACCTTTTACACTGACATAGTTACAGTGCCACATGTGGGAAATGCATACAGCAATCCTGAGTAAGGCTTCAATTCTGAGGACACTTTCCTGGGAGTAAGACCCACTGAACACAATGGGGCTTATTCTTGAGTAGTGCAAATTTACAGTGCAATCCTAAGCATTTTTCAGAAGTAAGGCTACAATCCAGAGTAACTATGGGACCTTTTACACTGACGCAGTTACAGTGCCACTTATGGGAAATGCATAGAGTAATTAGTAAGGCAGCAATCCTAAAGACACTTTCCTGGGTGTAAGACCCATCGAACACAATGGGACTTATTTTTGAGTAGTGCAAATTTACAGTCCAATCCTAAGCATTTTTTCAGAAGTAAGGCTACAATTCAGAGTAACTATGGGACCTTTTACGCTGACGTAGTTACAGTGCCATTTATGAGAAATGCATACAGCAATCCAGAGTAAGGCTGCAATTCTAAGGACACTTTCCTGGGAGTTAGACCCACTGAACACAATGGGGCTTACTTTTGAGTAGACATGTTTGGGATTGTGCTCAAAGTGCCTCTTACGTCTTCCCGTAGTTACTCTGGATTGTAGGGTAAGTGGGGATCCTCACTATCAATAGTCTGGATTCTTACGCAGAAGTTACTAAGTAGTCCCATTACAATTAGAAAAGAAACTCCTGGGGAAAGAATGGTTAAGGATTTCTTGAACAGAACTATTTTTTCTGTCCAAATTTAGGCCAGCTCTGCCCTCTGCCCACCCCATTGATGGCTCCCCTCCTCTTGGGCTTTAGGGATTTAAACCATGCAGATTAAGCTATCGTCCTTCCCACGTCCCTATACTGATCTCTCTCTCTCTCGCTCTCTCTCTCTCTCTCGTTCACTCACTCACTCCCAGATCTAAAAAAAGAAGCTTCTCAAAACTGTGCTTTATTAAACCCACAGTAGGCCATTGACAGTTAATAATAATAATCCCAGTAATCTGTAATGCGCGAGATTTAACCTGGTGCGCTCAAGTATCGCACATTATCACAGCCCTAGAGCAGGTGATATCTAGCGTCCTTTGCCCTGTAGAATGGGTAGAGAGATCCACATGGGTGCAAAAGCACCGGATTCGATGCATGTACCGGGATCGGAACAGCAGAACGTATGCTCTGTAGGGTTTCATTTAAAATCTTTCTTACTTTCCCAGGAAAACCCAAATCCGCAACCAAGAAATGCAGACAGAATAGATACAGCAGAGACTGACTGCATCAAGACCAAGTTATGCATTCCATAAATTAATTCCATAAATTGATGATATCAGAAAAAAGATTGATTTGGGAGGAAGGGAGTCATCACAGGGCAACGTTGGGTAAATGCTGGTAAATGTTGGGTGTTTGGCTGATGCGGGGATGTGCTTGCATCCCCAAAGAGGTAATGAAAACACGGATGGTGCAGAAGAGCAGATTAAGATTGACAGAGAACTGGTTCAGAACCACTTAACTGGCCCAAATGAATCCAAGTCATTTGGACCAGATGAGCTGCATCCTGGAGTTCTGAAGGAACTGGCAGATGTCCTTGCAGAGCCTCTGTCGATCATCTCTGAGAAGATCATCTTCTCCATCCTGAGGAGTGGAGAAGAGCCTGGACTGGAAGAGGGCAAATGTAGTCCCAATCTTTAAGAAGGGGAAAAAAGTAGACCCCGGAAATTATAGACCAGTCAGTTTGACTTCAATCCCGGGCAAGATATTAGAGCAAATCATAAAACACACAATTTGTGCACATCTAGACAAGTACTCGGTGATCAAAACAACCCAGCATGGATTGACCAAGAATAAATCTTGCCAGACAAATCTGATCTCCTTTTTTGATGGGGTTACGAGCTTCCTGGACATGGCAATGCTGTGGATGTCATTGATCTTGACTTCAGCAAAGCATTTGACAAGGTCCCACATGACATTTTAATTGGGAAGTTGGAAAAATATGGGCTAGACAGGGCAATTGTTAGGTGGATCCGCAACTGGCTCGATGGCCGCACTCAAAGGGTTTTAGTAAATGGTTCTGTGTCAACCTGGAGGTCAGTTTCTAGTGGGGTCCCCCAAGGCTCTGTCTTGGGACCGGTTCTCTTTAACATTTTCATCAATGACTTGGAGGAAGGGATACGGGGGAGCCTGATCAAATTTGCAGATGACACCAAACTGGGAGGAGTAGCAAACACAAGAGAAGAAGGAGAAACCTCCAGGAGGATCTGGATAAACTGGAATTCTGGGCTGTAACGAACAGAATGAATTTCAACAGGGAGAAGTGCAAGGTTCTGCACTTAGGCAAGAAAAACCAAAAACATAGGTTTAAAATGGGGGATACTTGGCTTGGCAGCACAACATGTGAGCAGGATCTTGGAGTCGCCACTGTGGATCACAAGCTGAACATGAGTCAGCAGTGTGATGTGTCTGCAAAGAAGGCAAATGCCATTTGAGGCTGCATTAAGAGGACTGGAGCTTCCAAGTCACGAGAAGTTCTCATTCCCCTTTACCCTGCATTGGTGAGACCTCACCTGGAGTCCTGTGTTCAGTTCTGGGCTCCTCACTTGAAGAAAGATGCAGCCAAACTGGAGCAAGTCCAGAGAAGAGCGACAAGAATGATCAGTGGGATGGAAGGGAAGCCCTACCAGGAAAGGTTGGGGGAACTTGGGATGTTCAGCCTGGAGAAGAGGAGGCTGAGGGGAGACATGATGGCCCTCTTCAGATACCTGAAGGGCTGTCATAGGGAGGAAGGGGCTCATCTGTTCATAGCTGCTTCTGAAAGCAGAACTAGAACCAATGGGGACAAACTGCAAGAGAGGAGATTCCGGTTGGATATCCAGAAAAAATTCCTGAGGGTGAGGGCGGTTCGGCAGTGGAACAGACTGCCAAGGGAGGTGGTGGACCCTCCTTCAACGGGGATCTTCAAGCAAAGACTCGAAGAGCACCTGTTGGGGATGCTCTAGGGGGAATTCCTGCTGCAGGCAGGGGGTTGGACTGGATGACCTACTAGGTCCCTTCCAACTCTATGATTCTAGGATTCTACTATATACAGTTGTTATTCATACTATCCTAATATCCTGGACTCCTGGGGTGTGCGCTTGGACTTTTGCAGAATAATTGTCGCTCAACGTTCTTTGCACCCAACCTTTGGGAGAGAAAGTGTGTTATTTTAAATGCTTGCACATTTTCAGTTAGCTGTCTGGAACAGCCCTGACTCACCGCTGACGCTGCTGCTGATGTGGTGAGTCACAGCAGCAGGTGAGCGCAAGAGCGCATGCAACCAGTCGCTTGGCATTTAATTAAATCCATCAGCCACAGATGCTTTTGATGCCTCTGCCTCCTTCTCGGGGCTGCGCATTCCATTCGGTGACCTTCTTTTCATGGGAAGCTGCAATTTAAACCCACCTTTGGGATCGGCGGGGGACGCATCTGCCGAACGGTGGCTGACAAAGGCAGACCCCTCCTGGCAACCTCAATTCTAGGTTGCCATTACCTGCAATTATGGAGCCAGGATGAGTTCTTTCTGCTTTTGACGGAAGCACCGCAGGAGTTGGGGGAGGCTCTGGATTTCATGGCACCACCTGAAGCCTGTGTGCTTTGGGGACAGAGATTGGTGTGGGTGGAAATTATGTGCAATGGAGCCGATTGAGCAAACTAATGCTTGTGAATGTGGGCCTCAGCGTAAGGGGACATTATAAAGTCCCTATCCACGGGGGTAGTCCTAGTGCTCTGGGGCCTCAAGCAGAAGTTTTGCTGGATCAGGCCTCAGATCCCTCCCTGTTTCCAATTAATAGTAGCCATCTGAATGCCTCTGAGAAGCCAACAAGTCGGAAATGAAAGGCAAGAGCCTGGCCCTTGATTGATTGATTGACTGACTGACTGACTGACTGATTGACTGACTGACTGATTGGTTGGTTGGTTGGTTGGTTGGTTGGTTGGTTGGTTGGTTGGTTGGTTGATGGATGGATGGACAGACAGACGGATGGGTGAATGGTTGGTTGGATGGACAGATGGATGGATCAGGGTGACTCTGATTGATAGAAGGATAGATGGATAAATGGATGGATGGTTGGATGGATCAGGGTGACTGATCGATTGATTAATTGATGGATTGATGGACGGATGGATGAATGGATGGACGGATGAATGGATGGTTGGTTGGATGGACAGATGGATGGATCAGGGTGACTCTGATTGATGGATGGATAGATGGATAAATGGATGGATGGCTGAATGGATCAGGGTGACTGATCAATTGATTAATTGATTGATTGATGGACGGATGGATGAATGGATGGACGGATGGATGGATGGTTGGTTGGATGGACGGATGGATGGATCAGGGTGACTTTGATTGATGGATGGATGGCTGGATGGATCAGGGTGACTGATTGATTGATTGATGGACAGATGAATGGATGGATGGATCAGGGTGACTTTGACTGATAGATGGATGGATGGATCAGGGTGACTTTGATTGATTGATGGATGGATGGATGGATGGATGGACGGATGAACGGATGGATGAATAGATCAGGGTGATTTTGATGGATGGATGGATGGATAGGTGGATGCTGGCTGGCTGGCTGGATCAGGGTGACTTTGATTGATGGATGGATCAGAGTGACTTTGATTTATTGACAAATCAGGGTGACTTCGATTGATTGATTGATTGATTGATTGATTGATTGATTGATTGATTGATTGATTGATTGATTGATTGATTGATTGATTGATTGGATGGATGGATGGATGGATGGATGGATGGATGGATGGATGGATGGATGGAACAGGGTGACTGCCTGCCTGACTGATTGATTGATTGAATCATTCATACATTCATTCATTCGCTGATGGATGGATGGATCGGGATGACCATATTGAATGGAGGACAGAATGCCTCTACCTTTGAGCACTAGGTATCCTTTAGGAAGAAAGGCGGGATATAAATTGAATAAACAAACAAATAGTATAGAAGAAGGAATTTTGGCAGGTTTTTCCTTTTGAAACCTTTCTATGTTGAGTTAAACCTGCCTAAACTCCCCCTTCTATGCAACAGTTAAAGGTAGAGGTACTCTGTTCTTCGTTCTGTATGGTCACTCTATGGGTAGGTACATGGATGGATGGATGGATGGATGGATGTTGGGGAACTGAAATGGAGAAAAGGATAAACCCCTCCTCAGGCTGTGTATTATTCTAATTAGTTGAAGAGATTGCTCATTGGGGTTTCTGATGATGGGGCAAGACCGACGCGCTCTTCTCTGTGTCTATACAAAACAGCATCAATTAAGATAAATTGTGTATTTATTCATGGATTCATATGAAGCGGTTATAATTAGGAAAATTAATTAGCTGAACACCGCATACCGCCACGTTTGCATTGATTACATCAGTGAAGGGTTTTAATTAATTACATTTAGCAAAAAGCAAATGTGACTTTTTAAAACGGTGACTCAATTAAAGATGTGGAACCAGCCTTGGAAGGTGGAAAGTGGTTTTGTCTTCTTTCAGCTCTGCAAGCCAGAAGGAGGTGACACCAGGTGGATTCGGTTGGGTTGGGCACATTGATGCACCATGCGAGTAAGGGAGCTTACCTCCAACCCTGACCAGGCATTGGGATAATTTTACCTCCTTCACTTCTCACTCTCCCACCTGCCAGCTCAGCCACAGGCCAGAGGTAAAGGATGATGTTCCCAAAGTTTAGCCTTCAGGCCAGGAAGGACAAGATCCCTGACGCATGGCAGGATGTTCTGGGCCAGTTGCCCAGCAAGAGCTCAAAGCTGCAAACATGGTTTCTGGGGCTCCATCTGGAGATGCTCCAGATGTTCCAACCATACTCCATCTCCATCAGTATTTGGTCCCTGAGGTCATCTCAAAGTGTGGGTCAGGATCCCCTTGGGGGAGTCTTAAGTTCTCAGGTGGTCACAAAAAGCTGGGCACCATCTTCTTGTAATCCAACACTGGGCATCTCCATCTTGGAATGGGGCACTCAGGGTACAATCTATTCTTTTATAGATTATAAGAATAATAAGTCCTGCAATCCTGAGAGTAAGTCCTGCTATCCTAAAGACACTTTCCTGGGAGTAAGACCCACTGAACACAATGTGGCTAACTTTTGAGTAGACATGATTAGGATTGTACTAATAATGGGGCATACTTCCAAGTAGACATGAAGGAGATCTGGCATCACAGGGATGTAACGTCCTGTTAGATGGCACTTCTGGCCATGGCATCACTTCCAGGTTGACGGCATCACTTCTGGGGGGGGGGGGGGGGAGGAGGTCCTGAACAGGTATTCATTCTTGGGAAGGGGACATGGGATAAATGCTCAAGAATCAGTGGTTTATAGGAAGCTCCCATCTACTGATTCAGATCTTCCAGCTCTGTATCAACCAACCGATCGACCGACCGACCTATCAACCAACCAACCAACCAACCAACCAACCAGTCAATCAGCAAAGGTATTTATATACCACTTTTCAACAAACTCAACCTAGCAGCAGCTTTCTGGGATTTCAAGAAGAGTTTTTTCCCCAGTTGTACCTGGTGGTACAACTAAGGGCAAAATCCAGAGTAACTCTGGGGAGTCCTTGCTCCGGTGTAAGAACAACTTACTCTGGATTCCAATATGAATTTCCCATAGGTTTTCACTAGGTGGTGCAGTAACTACAGGTGCACGTCAAGTCTCTTCCATGCTCCTGTAGTTACTCTGGATTTGGGGGCTAGATGCTCATCTTGGGGCATCTGCCTATGCTTGGAGCATCTGCCCATCTTTCCCACTGACCTATGGTGGTGCCAGGAATTTTTGGCTCAATCGGAAAATCCTACATCCTATCTGGCCCTATTAGTGGGGAAGGAAAGGGCAGAAGAGGAATTCCATCAGGAGTTACTCCTTAAGTAGCCCTGCAAGTAAGTGTTGGGCAGAGGGAAGAGTTTCCCTCCCACCATCATCATCGTCGTTCTCTCCCTGGGCCCAAAAGTTATTTTGATGACATCAACCGCCAGCTGAGATGGTAAAAATAGAAAGGAAAACAGCCAAAAATAGAGCCAGGAGGCCCTTGAGAGCTCCGAGTGGCTTTGGCAGAGGCAAGACATGAGAGGCGGAGATGAGCCACCAACAGGGTGACCATATGTCACAACCGCACAGAGAGGACAAGGGCCTCTGAAATGTAGGATACCCAAGAAAAATCCAGGACCTGATCAAATAAAACCCCAAAAACGCTCATAAAAAGCTCAATCCTCAAATATAAGTTCCATTGTGTTCAATGGGACTTACTCTCAGGAAAGTGTCTTTAGGATTGCAGCCATATATTGCTTTGGGGTGGTTAATTTAAACCCTATGGGCACAATCCAGAGTAATTACTGGAGCACATAAGAGACATTACATGCGCCTGTAGTTACTGAGCCACCTAGTGAAAACCTATGGGAAATTCATATTGGAATCCAGAGTAACTTGTTCTTACTCCGGATCAGGACTCCCTTTAGTTACTCTGGATTTCACTCTGTATTGCTTATAATTAAAATGTAAAACTGTTCTAATTTATTAATTCCAAGAAGGCTCACAAGGAAAAGGAGGACAGTCCAGATTTTTTCCTCAGGATACAAGGCTTAAAAAGAGGACATGTCCTGGAATAAGAGGACACATGATCACCCTGGCCACCAAGCCTAATGCTGCCTGCCACAGATTGATCTAGGGCGCAATCCAGAGTAACTACGAGGAATCCTTGCTCTGGTGTAACAGTTTACTCTGGATTGCAATAAGAATTTCCCAGAGGTTTGCACTAGGTGGTGCAGCAACTACAGTACATGTAATGTCTCCTACATGCTCCCATAGTTACTCTGGATTGTAGGGCTAATTAATTAATTAATTTGATAATAAATCATTTATAATCATATTTATCATTTATTCATCGAATATTAACTCCCACCAGCAGTATGATGTGCCTCGTTGATTGTCCAAAGACTAATGTGCCTGGACAATTGTAGTAGCCTTGACAGTATGAGCACAAGCCTAACCATGTCTACTCAAAAGTAAGCCCATTGTGTTCAATGGGCATTACTCCCAGGAAAGTGTCTTTAGAGTTGCAGCCCCCCCAAAAAAAGATTGAAAAGCACTGCTCCAAAATCTCCCCTTCCCCACGCCGGGTATTTCGGAAGCCCTATGGAAATGGGACTTTGTTCCGGCTTGTCCGTCTGTCCTAAATTAGGGGCTGTTCTGTTTGTCTGTGCAAACCAAAGCACAGCATGGTTTGCTCAGACCCACCACGACATCTCGACATCTCGACATCTCGGTGACGGTGAACAACTCAGATCCCGCATGCCACATGGTAGCCCCCAGTCCCATCATCGCCTCCCGAAATGGCCACGTCTCACAGCCGTGATGTGTTGAGTCACCGTCTCGGGGCCAGAGTGACAACATCGTTGTTTTGAGCTGATGACCGAGACAGGCTGCTAAACAGGGCCGGTGTCGACGTAAGGTGGCGATCAGGGCCTGCGCTTTTCATGTGTCATTAAATGCTGGCGCATAGATCCTCATTTAATTTCAGGGCAGTACGTCTTTACGCACCGCACAGTTAACTTGTGGGGTTTGCTGGCTCGGAAGCCCTTCATACAAATGAGAACGAGAGACCCTTTCAAGTCTGTTGATCACAGTGGGTGTCTAGATATTCTGGATTCACAGTACATAGTGGAAAGCTAGAGGTTAGGGTCTAAGAGCCATACCATGTTTGAGAACCCCCTGGCGGCACCATATTTACTCACATCTAATGCGCCGTTGAATCTAATGCTCACCCTATACCTATAACACCACATTTCTTCAAATCTAATTAATCACCAAATCTAATGCGCACCCTGATATTGGAGACTGACCCTACAATCCAGAGTAACTACAGGAAGATATAAGAGCACTTACATTGATTGGATTGAGCTATGCATTTCCCATAGGTTTCCCATAGGTGGCACCGTAACTATGTCAGTGTAAAAAATCCCATAGTTACTCCGGATTGTAGCCTGAATTTGGCTGAAAAGGATAAGTGTTAGATTTGAGTAAATACAGTATTTGGAGCAAATAGGAAGCTGCTCTGATTATTTTTATTTGCATTATTATTTTTATTAGTATTATTATTTGCATCCTGGTCATTGGCATCCATGTCCGCGTTTGTTCCAGTCATTTGCATCCCGCTACACAGCAAACGTATGCCCAAAGCAGCTTGCAAAGCTTTAATTCCATCCCTCTTGCTGTCCTCACAACAACCCTGTGAGGTGGGATGAGTGAATGACTGGCCCAAAGTCACCCTGGAAGCTTCATAGCCAAGGAAGGATTTGAACCTGGATCTTCCAGGACTTGATCCGACTCCTGAACCACTAACGCTACACCATCCTGGCTCTAGGCTGGCCTCCTTCCAACCAGCCATTGGTACCATTCATGCTTCCCAGTTCATGCTGCCTTGATTCTGAGATGTGGATGGATGTGGGGAAATGAGACGGGCTTCACACAGGAACCCAGGAGTATGGCTCCCATCAAACTTGGAGCATTAATCTCCGTGGATCAATGGGGGAAGATTGCATGGCTCCAATGAAAAGTCTGGCCTTCCTTGTTCCTGGATCTGTGGCCCTCTTGCAAGATCCTACAAGACCTGCAAGGTCATGCTATTCCATGTACGCACCACATACATGCATTTAAAATTATCTCTGCGGCATGCATTGAATGTAACGAAAATGGGTAGAAATATATTGCCCAGCACCTCTCAAGGGCGGCAAACCTATTCTTCTTTCCTACCTTAAATATTCATGCACTAGGTGTTGGAGTAAACTGGATCTCCAGAACCGGAGCAGTTTGGAGAGCCAAGCCAGGGTGTGGAGTGGTGGAACCACATCCACATCTCCACACCCACACATCACAAACCATGGATCACCCACAGGCTCCGAAGGAGAAGACAAATGAGATCTGGGAGGAGGGAAGAGGAGAGGGTGATAAATGGGTTCTCCGAAAATAGTCTAAGCAAAGCGGCACAAAGTCGGATTCCTTGGAGGCTGGCATTGCAATGGGATCATGCGCCAGATTGCTGATGGGCACCTGAAAGCGCCGGGAAAAAAAATGCAACATCACAATATTCTGGATTATTCTGATTATGGCCATCTAGGTTCCTCTGGAAGCTCCAAAATAGGGCATGGACGTAGTGGGAGCTCTCCCATTCTCCCACCTAGCACCGTATTTACTCAGATCTAATGCACTACCGGATCTAATGCGCACCCTTGACTTTTAATCACAATACAACGTTTACTCCAATGTAATGAACCATGGAATCTAATGCGCACCCTGATTTTGGAGATGAAATTCAACCGAAAAGGTGAGCATTAGATTTGAGTAAATGCTGGGATTTTCGGCTTTCTTCACCACGTGACATCACAAGGCGCTCACTGACAAGGCATCAAAATGGTCAAGGCACAAGAACTTTTTTTTACCATTGACAAGGCACACAATGCTGCAGGAAGGGGGACCCCCAAATCCTGTGCCACACTTGAGGACCATCCGCGGCACACCAGTATGCCATGGTGCAGTGGTTGATAATCATAAATTTAGAGGTAGACTGCGCCTGAACAAAGAGGTTCTATTCTTGACCATTGTGACTTAGGGCACAATCCAGAGAAACTACGGGGATTCCTTGCTCCGGTGTAAGAACAATTTGCTCTGGATTGCAATATGAATTTCCCATAGGTTTTCACTCGGTGGTGGAGTAACTATGGGTACATGTAATGTCTCTTACGTGCTCCCGTAGTTACTCTGGATTGTAGGGTAATAAATACTAAGAAACTCCCTGCTGTATCAAACTGAAGGAAGGTCCGTTTCATCCATTTAACCCTTTATCCATCCGTGCTCAGCCAGATGTTAATGGAAAGCCCATTAGAGGGAGGGGTGCATTAGATTGGATGGTGTATTCGATTTGAGTAAATAGTTCTCTACCAATAGAATCGGCTTATCAAAACTCATTAAAATAGGTCCACCCATTTCATGGAAAAATATATTTTACTGATGAGTGTTGTTATATTGCACCTCTGCAAGCGACAGCTGCGGGCTGTTCCAGGTCAATAATAACGCCTAAATTTATTTATTTTAAAGATGAAATACTGATTGTGTAAACAAGAAGCCTGTTTAGTGTCGCTGCCGGACAGGCTAATGCTAATAAAAGGGTTTGTAACATTAAACAGGGACAATTTCGGGCTGTGGGTTTACATGTATTTTGACAGCTGAACAGGCCAGAGTTGGAGTTTGCATTCCGGATCCAACATAGGGTAACAAACTCGAGACGGGGAGGCTCTGCCTTGCACGCCCGTCACGTGGCTCCAGGCAAAGGCTTCATTTTTTAATATTGTTTTTAGCTGGTTTATATTGTAAATGTTTAGGAGTGATGTTTTAATGTTTTGTTTAATCTGTATTTTAACTGTATTTTAATTGTGTTTTAATCTGTATTTATTATGTACTTTTAATGGTGTTTTATTGTTGTTTTTAATTGTTGTTAGCCACCTTAGGTTCCCTTGTATTAGGGAAGAAAGGCGGGATATTAATAATAATAATCATAATCATAATCATAATCATAATCATCATCATCATCATCATCATCATCATCATCATAATAGGCACCTGAAGACTATTGGCATTGACCAAATCTCACTCTGCCAACTGCAGAAAGCCGCTCTTCTGGGATCAGCACGAATTATCCGCCGCTACATCACACAATCCTAGACTCTTGGGAAGGGTCCGACTGGTGATGAATGAAACCAGCACAAAATTGTTCGCTGTGTATTTATGGATAATAATAATAATAATAATAATAATAATAATAATAATAATAATAATAATAATAGTAGTAGTAGTAGTAGTAGTTGTAGTAGTAGTAGTAGTAGTAGTAGTAACGGGGATGCGGCAGAGCAGCAAAGCACATGTTCCACTTCTTGCCCCAGAATTCGGGACTCTGGAAAGTGCTGCAAAGCACGGAGCCCAGATGTCATAATTGCAAAAGAGGACAAATTGTAGGACAACCATGAAAAATGTAGGACACAACAAAACAAAAGCTAAAAACACTCACATATATCACTTTTGTATATTACTTATTAATAAATTTAAAACTATTACTATATTGACTTGAATCTAACACTCACCTTTTTCAGCTGAATTCAGTCTCCAACATCTGGGTGCGCATTAGAGTCAATGGTTTATTAGATTTGAGGAAAGGCAGTATTTTGGTTATAAGTACGGAGCGCACATCAGATTCAGGTAAATACAGTACATATAATCTGTGAATTACAAGAAAGCTGCCCACTGCCTGCTCACAAGGAAAAGAAGGAGATTGAAGTTTTTTTCCAGGACGCAAGGCAAAAAAAGAGGACATGTCCTGGAAAAAGAGCAGATGGTCAAAATGCCATAACTGGCCTACCATACAGTAGCATCCCGAGGACTGAGTTTTCGGACATCTGCCTCTCCATGAAAGATGATGGGTACAATCCTAATTACACTTTCCTGGGAGTAAGTCCCCTTTAACACAATGGGGCTTACTTTTCAGTAGACATGGTTAGGATTGTGCTCGGTTTGATCCACCCTTAATTATTAAAAGTGGATTTGAATTATTAAAATGCGGGGTTTACGTTTTGAGGCTCAGTTGTGGGATTATCGGCAATATATAGGCTCAAAATCTAAACTGTGCATGAAATGTCGCCAGTCGAGGTTCAAATCCACCCCAGAAATGGTTCGTAGTTGGGAAGGAAGGACGGATCTCAGCCAGGAACAAAACTGAACTGCCAGTGAGAATAACATTGATGTGATGATGCAACCCAGTTGTGGGATCTGTACTCAAAAAATTCCTTTTTTGACATTACGTGCACCACCTAGTGAAAACCTATGGGAAATTCATACTGGTATCCAGAGTAAATTGTTTACACCAGAGCAAGGACTCCCCATAGTTACTCTGGATTTTGCCCTTAGTCTGGCACAACTCACATGTGTGAGCACACGTGTGTACACTGGCCTAACGTGTGGTGCAGAAGTGTCTTATGCAGTGCTGGGATTCAGCTAAATTAACAACCAGTTCTACGTCCCATTAATAACCGGTTCTCAGAACCAGGCGCTCATTAGCAAAGGGTTCGATAGAACCCGGAAGAACCCCCTGAAGCCCACCACTGGATGGCACTTTTGTGACACCCCCAGGCCAGCACAGGATCCGGGCCGGGGCTTATGCTTGACTAACTAGGAGGAAACTAAATAGTAACTAAAAACACTTTCCTGGAGGGACGATCCATTGAACACAGTGGTGCTTATTTTTGAGTAGACATGGTTAGGATTGTGGTCTTAATTTTACTGTGCTTTTTACAAGTGTCCTTACTTGTGAGTAAGTCCTAATGAAAGGAGACTTTTAATTGTGAATCAATTCAGATACTTATCCATTTCATGGGTTCATGTCTTCATCCAAATTCCTGTTTCCAGAGGCATTCGGCTCTATGGCAGCAATCCTAAAGACACTTTCCTGGGAGTAAGACCCCTTGAACACAACGGAGCTTACTTTTTGTAGACACGGTTAGGATTGTGATCCGTATTGCTCCCAGTACCCAGAATAGCTATGGCACATTCGGGTGCCTGCAAAACTGAGTGCCTTGACCCCCCTCTAGCTATGCCACTTTTTATCCCGAATCCCAAATACGGGTGATATATTTTTTAATTTCAAAAATCCAGCTTGCAAGTCCTGCATCCTATCCAGATATTCTGCTCTCCAGCACTGATCGGAGTTTTCCATACAATTGATGTGTTATTGCATAAACCATCAGGATTAACTTGGTCTGTTCTGAAAGCACCACTCGTTCTAATCCGGATCGTCTAATCCGGATTAATCCACCACCGTGTGAACAAGAGGCATTTCCCATCTCTTTTGAGCCTCTCGAACACTGTTTATGCAACCCTTTTTAACTGTCATCTTCGCTGGAGTCCGCAAAATTGGTGCTGCGACATCCACAACCATAGACGCACTTACGTCGTTTAAAGGATTTAAGATATTTACTCGAATCTGATGCGCTATCAAAACTAACGCACACCCCAATTTTAAGAGGCTTGAGATTTAAAAAAATGTTTACTGGTGATTGTAATGCGCAGCTGCAAAATTTAGGCTGCCATCCTAAAGACACTTTCCTGGCAGTAAGACACAATAGGGCTTACTTTTGAGTAGACATGGTTAGGATTGTGGTCTTAACTTTATGGCATGCAGCAATGAGTTATATGACAATAATAATATGACAGTGGGTTTATGTTATGGCTGTTATTTAATTGCACTGCTTCAATAATAATAATAATAATAATAATAATAATAATAATAATAATAATAATAATAATAATAATAATAATAATTTATTGTCATTGCACTGACATACAATGAAATTCACAAGATACCCAGAGACCGGACTCAGCACATACACACTACAATCCCAAATAATCCCCTATATACATATACATATTTATACAGCAATGGACTTATGTTACTTTTTTATTACAATACAGTACAAAATACTTACTAGGGCTACAATCCTAAACACACTTTCCTGGGAGTAAGCCTGTTGAATCTAATGGGACTTGTGAGTAGTCGGGCATAGGATTGTGCGACAGGTCAGCTCCATTCAATCCAATAGGGCTTACTTTGGGCTGCCTACTCAGAGCACACTCACCAGAAGCCACTGGGTCAGGGTTCCTATATGTCATCATAACAATAAAAGAGGACAGGCACCCCAAATTGTAGGACACCCAGGAAAAATGTAGGATGTTATAATATAAAAGCTGAGAGTATACATGAGTATACTCATGTATACTGCTTTCAGGTGCTTAATTTAAACACTGTTTATTATATTTAATGTCTGTCTGTCTGTCCAGCCATACAGCCATACGGCCACATCTATCTTATCTGTTTACCTACAATGTTTATATACCGCTTTTCAACTAAAATGTTCACAAAGTGGTTTACAAAGAAAATGAAAAAAATAATGGCTAATGGGTCCCTGTCCCAAGAAGCATCACAGGCTGCAATTCTAAATACACTTTCTTGGGAGTAAGACCCACTGAACATATTGGGGCTGACTTTTGAGTAGACATTAGGATTGTGCTCATAATGTAAACTGCAAAATCATATAATGCAAAATAATCATCATCATTAAATATATGATTATTAGATTTAATATTATCATATTAAATATATGATTATAGTAAATATATTAAATATATGTTTATTAAATTTAATAGTTTACATATAATTTACAGTTCACATATAATTTATGAATGACAAGCAGACTCACCAGGAAAAAGAGGACAACCAAGATTTTTTTTCCCAAGGCTCAGAATGAGGACAAGTCCTGGAAAAAGAGGACATGAAGAAAGTGCTCCCTGCAGAGTGAAAGTGTGAACAGCTGGAAGCAGATCCTCCAATCACAGCTGGAGACACCCCTGGGTCCTTTCCTGATTGGCTGAGCCTCCCAAACCAGGGGGGGGGGCTGCCAGACCCCCCTTTGCTCAACTCAACTCACTCCCCATCTAGACCAGTCAGTGTCTGGGGCTGAATGGGAAGGGGATGCTTCTGCTGGGCTGGGGATGCCCTGCAGCTCTCCATCCTCTGCCTCCTCCAGCATCCTCAGTCCTGGTCCAGGGTGCTGAGCCATTAATTAATTCATTAATTAATAATTAATCCGGATTCATCATGGCCAAGAGGAGCTCCCTCTTTATTCGGATCGTGGAAGGGAAAAACTTGCCAGCCAAAGACATGTAAGTTTAAAAACAAAAAAAACAAAAAACTATGCAGTCAGTGGCATAGCTAGAGGGGGGCAAAGCTCTAGGTTTGGCAGGGAGCATGCAAGGGGTGTAGAATCAGTTGCACTCAGTGGCATAGCTAGAGGGGGACAAAGCATTAAGTTTGGCAGGGAGCATGCAAGGGTGTGGAATTAGTAGCAATCAGTGGTATAACTAGAGGTGGGCAAAGCACCAGATTGGCAGGAAACATGCAAGAGGATCAGTTGTTTCAGTGGCATAGCTAGAAGGGGCAAAGCTCTAGGTTTGGCAGGGAGCATGCAAGGGGTGTAGAATTAGTAGCAATCAGTGGCATAACTAGAGGTGGGCAAAGCACTAGATTGGCAGGGAACATGCAAGAGGATCAGTTGCACTCAGTGGCATAGCTAGAGGGGGCAAAGCACTAGATTGGCAGGGAACATGCAAGGGGTGTAGAATCAGTTGCACTCAGTGGCATAGCTAGAGGGGGCAAAGCTTAGGTTTGGCAGGGAGCATGCAAGGGGTGTAGCATTAGTAGCAATCAGTGGCATAACTAGAGGGGGCAAAGCACTAGATTGGCAGGAAACATGCAAGAGGATCAGTTGCACTCAGTGGCATAGCTAGAGGGGGCAAAGCTTAGGTTTGGCAGGGAGCATGCAAGGGGTGTAGCATTAGTAGCAATCAGTGGCATAACTAGAGGTGGGCAAAGCACTAGGTTTGGCAGGGATCACACAAAGGATCACTCCCTTTTGGAGCCATTCCAGTTGGGGGAAGCCAAACAGAAGCAATCTGTTTTCCTCCCCTTCCCCATAACCTGGCATGGCTCCAAAGGGGAGGAACCCCTTGCAATCAGTGGCATAGCTAGAGGGGGGCAAAGCACTAGGTTTGACAGGGAGTCTTACCTACACAAATTGAATTGGAAGCTCTGTTCAGTGGAATCAGGGGAACCATATCTCCTCATTATCCAGGATACGTCCTCTTTTTTAGCCTTGTGTCCCGGGGAAAAAATATTGTCCTCCTTTTCCATGAGAGTAGGCAGCATGGAGCCTTCTTGCAATTAATAAATTAGATGTATCCTATTCCATATAATAGTTTTAAATTTAATAATAATATGTCAAATGCCACTTATTCCATATAATAGTTTCAAATTTAATAATACTGTAATATGTTAGATGTTACTTATTCCATATAATAGTTTTAAATTTAATTATGTTAGATGTCATTTTTTCCATATAATAGTTTTAAATTTAATCATATGTCAGATGTCGCTTATTCCATAATAGTTTAAAATTTAATCATAATATGTTAGATGTCACTTATTCCATATAATAGTTATAAAATTAATCATAAATTATATGGTGTCTAAATTAATCACTTGAAAGCAATCTTTATGAGTGTTTTTAGCTTTCATCTTGTGTCCTACATTTTTCTTGGGTGTCCTACTTTTTGTCCTCTTTATTGGTTATATGGTCACCCTGCATAGGATTACGCAGGAAAGTGTTTTGAGGTGGGTAGCACATGTGTGATGCAGGTGCTGCTGCTGTGTTTATTGGGGTTTTGCTTCCTCTTTGGGGGGGAGTGTTGGGGGATCCCATAAGTTGAGGAAGACGGCATAACTGGGCTAACTGGGAAGGAGCAAAGGAGGTTTGTTCCAAGAATCTGCTTAGAAGTCAGCTACATAAAATTCAGTGGGATTCTTAGGGCGCAATCCAGAGTAACTACGGGGAGTCCTTGCTCCGGTGTAATAATTTACTCTGGACTGCAATATGAATTTCCCATAGGTTTTCATTATGTGAGCTGCACATATAGTGGAGCAGTAACTACAGGTGCATGTAATGTCTCTTACATGCTCCCATAGTTACTCTGGAGTGTAGGTTTGGGGGTCTTACTCCCAGGAAAGTATCTTTAGGACTGCAGACTTACAGCTTGTGGAGGGCCAGTGGCACAGAATTCTACAGAATGCCCTATTTACTTGAATGTAATGCTCACCTTTTCCAGCCAAATTTAGGACACAATCCAGAGTAACTATGGGAAGTCCTTGCTCCGGTGTAAGAACAATTTGCTCTGGATTCCAATATGAATTTCCCATAGTTTTCACTAGGTGGTGCAGTAACTACAGGTGCACGTAATGTCTCTTACATGCTCCCGTAGTTACTCTGGATTGTAGGGCAAGTCTCCAAAATCGAGGTGCGCATTAGATTCGATGGTGCATTATATTCGAATAAATACGGTATTTTGATCAGTACAGGCCAGTACTTAGTTTAACAGTTTACTATATTGTAATGAGAATGTAAGTTTACTATCCCTACAATCCAGAGTAAGTATGGGAGCAAGTAAGAGACATTATGTGTACCCGTAGTTACTGCACTACCTAGTGAAAACCTATGGGAAATTCATATTGCAATCCAGAGCAAATTGTTCTTACACTGGAGCAAGGACTCCACATAATTACTCTGGATTGCAGCCTGTATTGTAATGAAAATGTAACAAACCCATTGTTGTATAAAGTGGTGCAATTAGGTAAAAAATATTACATAAGCCCATTGCCATTTTATTATTATCATATAACTCATTATTATATGGAATCACATTAAATTTTGCACCTGCTTTGCACCTGCGCATTACAATTGCCAGTAATTTTTTTAATCTCAAGGCTTTTTACAATAGGGGTGCGCATTAGATTTGAGTAAATGTGGGTATTTCTTGTCACACTAACTAGGTAAGGAAAGTTATTAAAAATGGAAAGCTACTGTAGGACAACGTATTTTGAACCAGAGTTGGGTTTGGTTCAGGATCAGGCAACTGGGAGTTGGGGGGGGGGTCCGATTCAGTTCCAATGAGAGAACTTTGACTTAGGGCGCAATCCACAGAAACTATGGGGAGTCCTTGCTCCGATGTAAGAACAATTTACTCTGGATTGCAATATGAATTTCCCATAGGTTTTCACTAAGTGGTGCCATAACTATGTCAACGTAAATGTCTCTTACATGCTCCTGTAGTTACTGTGGATTGTGCCCTTATTTTGTGGGTTTGGGTTCAAATTCTGCTTAGCATCTGATGGAAGAACAGTAAAAGCAATTTAGGGCGCAATCCAGAGTAACTACAGGGAGTCCTTGCTTCAATGTAAGAACAATTTACTCTGGATTGCAATATGAATTTCCCATAGGTTTTCACTAGGTGGTGCCATAACTATGGGCACAATCCAGAGCAACTACGGGGAGTCCTTGCTTCAATGTAAGAACAATTTACTCTGGATTGCAATATGAATTTCCCATAGGTTTTCACTAGGTGGTGCCATAACTATGGGCACAATCCAGAGCAACTACGGGGAGTCCTTGCTTCAATGTAAGAACAATTTACTCTGGATTGCAATATGAATTTCCCATAGGTTTTCACAAGATGGTACAGTAACTACGGGTACACATAATGTCTCTTACGTGCTCCCGTAGTTGCTCTGGATTGTAGGGTATGTCAACGTAAACGTCTCTTACGTGCTCCCGTAGTTACTCTGGATTGTAGGGTGTTTTTTTTAGAACTGGCAGCTGCTACCCAGTACTGAGCTCTTCCGGAAACGTCATCCCCGTGTTTTTCTTTAGATGGCAAAAAGAAATGAGAGATGTTAATCCTGGAAAATGGGTGTTTAAATATATATATATATATATATATATATATATATATATATATATATATATATATATATATATATATATAAAGGCAAACCAATTATAGGTTATCACCGGGTTGATCCGGTTAATCACACTTTCCGTGGCTGCCGCCCACCAGGGTGATCCTCGCTTGTCATCGTGACTCTTTTGAACTCTTGCGTTGATTTTTTCCGTAAGGAATGATCCGAAGTTTACGCCCCCGCTTGGGTCGCAGTTGGCGAAATAAGAGATGCCAGGTAGAGGATTCCAAGGTCCCTCTCCGCTACATATACACACACACCTGTGAGTGCCCCAGGTCATCCTGTACACCTCCTTCCCTCCCTAGCCAGCCGGCATTGTGTTTGTCCTTTTGTGACAGCCGAGAAGGCCAGGCCATTAATATATTAAAAAGAGACTCAGCCTGGAAATGTCACGGCGCCCTTGCAGCGATCCAGACTTCGGCCCCTTCTGCACACCGGGTCCAGCTGTACCTATTTTTACTGCCACTATGAGCACAATCCTAACCATGTCTACTCAAAAGTAAGCCCCTTAGTGTTCAACGGATCATACCCCTAGGAAAGTGTCTTTAGGATCGCAGCCTATGGCCTAAATCCTAAAGTGAAATTAAGCCCCTTGCTCTGGAGCAGTTAAGATGACTTTCCATAAGATAAAACTAGAGGGTGAAGTAACTGTGTGGACCCGTAACTGCTATGGGTTTTGTCCTAACCCTACAATCCAGAGTAACTATGGAAAGATGTAAGAGGCACTTTGGATTGCTGTATGCACTTCCCATAGGTTTCCCATAGGTGGCACCATAACTATGTTGGTGTAAAAGGTCCCATAGTTACTTTAGATTGTAGCCATTGTATCCCTGGTGGGATACTTAGCAGAGGGATGGATAGATGCCAAATCTATATCTATATATCTATATCTATCTATATACACTCTCTCTCTCTCTCTCTCTCTCTCTCTCTCAAGTCACTGACTCATTGAGTGGCTGACTCACTCACTGACTCTTCAACACCCAGCCAAAACCACCAGACTTAGAAGAATGCATTTGGGGCAGAGTGTTCCTTCTGTGATGGAGGCACCCACTAAGAACCAATTTTGGGAATTTCAAAGGGGGTGAAAAGGGGCACAACACATTTTCCTCCCTATACATTCCATTGAAGAATTGATCAACACCCTGCCCCAACCCCTGAATGCAAGCATGAAATTTGGGGATGGTATTTCTTATGGGAAGTGAGCACCCACTGAGAACCATTCATTAGAAATTTAATCCCTAATGTGGAAAAAGGGGTGCAATATGTTTTTGTCCTATACTTAACGTTGAAGACTGATAAAGCCCAGTCCCAAACCCTGCACCTGTCCAGTAGGGGTGCCCTGCCCACAGCTGAAGGAGGATGGTGCATGGGGGTGGTATTTGGAGGGGATGTTGCATGGGGTTGTGTGTTGCACAGGGATGTATGTTGCACAGGATTGTGTGTTACACAGGGACGCATGTTGCACAGGGTTGTGTGTTGCACACGTATGTGTGTTGCATGGGGAAGGGGTGTTGCATGGGGGATTTAGGGTATGCCCAGGCATACAAATATTCTTGAAATTTTACTCTTGCAATTCAGGTACAGTTTGCTAGTAAACTGATGTCAAAGACTAAGAAAGAATGTGGAACTCATTGCCTCATGATGCAGGGAAGGTTGCCAGTTTATGCATCCAACAATCCAACAATAAATATTTTCTGGGCTGCATCACTGGTTGCGAGGAAAGGAGCTTCACCAGGTCCATTTCGGCCAGCAGCCTGATTCCGAAAGTGGTTGATCAGATACCTGTTGAGGCCAAGGAGCAGTCACAGCCCTCTCCCTCGTTCCTCCCAGGTATCTGATACTCAAGGGTTTGCTGCCACTGAACAAGACTGGCATAGCATCTCACAGTCTTCTAGTCCTCTATTCTGCCCCTTTTAATCATCTTTTTTACAAGACTAAGGGCACAATCCAGAGTAACTCTGTAAGAGACATTATGTGCACCCATAGTTACTGCACCACCTAGTGAAAACCTATAGGAAATTCCTAGTGAGATCCAGAGTAACTTGTTCTTACTCTGGAGCTAGCACTCCCTGTAGTCACTCTGGATTTCACCCTAAAATGCCCTGATTTATTGATTGATTGGATTTGTATTCCACCTTTCTCCCCGAGGGGTACCCCAGGCAGCTCCCCCCCCCCATGCTTTTCATCGGAAGATGGCCCAAAGCCTAACTCCTTTGGCATCTCCCATTCTTCATGACCCCATGGACCGCAGCAGACCAGTCCCCCAATTGGGGATTGGGTTCAGATTCTGCTTAACTTCTGATGAAAGAACCGTCAAACAAGCAGCTCTTGGAAGTTGGTCCAAGTTCATATTCATGGCTTTGGTGACACTGTCTCACCATCTCATCCTCATCTCTTTTGACCTTCCATGTTTCTTAACATCGGGGTCTGTTCTAAGGGGTCCTCCCAAATATGGCCAAGTGTTTGAGTTTCAGCTCCCAAGGTGTCAATATTCATCTCATGTTTGACCACATGCAACGTAACCTTGTTTCATAGATCTGACATTCCAAGTTATTGATTGTTTGATTGATTGATTGATTGATTGATTGATTGATGATGATGATGATGATTACTGCATTGGACTTTCTTTTCACTTCCGGGCACATCCAGATCGGGGCTTGTTTTTGTCTCTGGCCCAGCTCCTTTGCTTTCTCTGGAACTACTTGGCAAGAGCCTGGAGTGGGTTGCGTTTCCTTCTCCAGTGGATCACGTTTAGTTATAACTGTTTTGACTAACCTATTGACTATTGACCTATTGACTATTGACATACTCCCAAATCCAGAGTAACTACGGGACCACGTAAGAGACTTTACATACACCCGTAGTTATTGCACCACTTAGTGAAAACCTATGGGAAATTCATATTGGAATCCAGAGTAAGTTGTTCTTACACCAGAGCAAAGACTCCCTGTAGTTACTCTGGATTTTGCCCTAATAACCTATTGACTATTGACTACTATTAATATTGACTACTATTAAGACGATGATGATGATGGTGATGGCTAATATTGACTATTATTAATATTGACCATTGACTACAATTGACCTGTCCATCTTGGATGGCTCTTGGGGGCAGCTCATAACTTTGGTGTCAAGTCCCCCCACCATGATAAGGCCATGATCCACGAAGGTGGATTTGAGGCTCAACACCTAAATTCATGCAAAGCAGCAGTTTCTGCTACCATTCACGGTAGACAAATCTACTGCACAACTTCCCTAAATACCCATATGTACTCGAATCTAATGCGCCATCAAATCTAATGCACACCTACACATACTCAAAACACTGCATTTACTCAATTCTAATTAACCATCAAATCTAATGCACACCCCGATTTTGGAGATTGAATTTGGCTGGAAAAGGCAAGCGTTAGATTTGAGTAAATACAGTATTTTGCAACTATTTATGGTTTGCCACTTTTTCACTCTCCTGCCCAGAATAACTCCGAAGGTGTGGGGCTCCTTGCACAAACTTAGTGCTTTGCACCCCCTCTAGCTATGCCACTGCTCTGTGGTCAGGGGTGTGCCGATCCACTCCCAACAACCGGTTCGCCAGAAGTGGGAGGGGCCAGGCTGGGTCAGGGGGTGGGGGCGGGGGTCAGGGGGTGGGCCCCAACCCAGGCACACTGCACATGCGCCAACCCCCAACGCATGCACAGTGCGTCTCCTCCAGGAGACACTGTGCAAGCGCCGGGGTTGACGCATGCGTAGTGCATCTCCTCCGGCTAGAGGAGATGCTCTGCGCATGCACCGACCTCGGCACATGCGTAGTGTGTCTCCAGGTGGAGGAGACGCCCTGCGCCCATGCCAAAGTCGGAGCTTGCTCAGTGTGTCTCCTCCCGCTGGAGGAGACCCAGCACTGTGTGTCTCCTCCAGCGGGAGGGGACGCACAACGCACGTGCTGACCCTGGTGCACGCGCTGTGCGTCTTCCCCACCAGGACGAACCGGTCCGAACCGGTACACTGGGTTTCCAGGCGACCCCGCAGCTGCCGGTTCGGTAGCAGCGGGGTAATGGGAACAACCGGTTCAGCTGAACCGGTCCGAACCGGCTTGGGCCCATGCCTGTTTGTGGTGCATGGCTAGAGTTTCCTCTCGGACTGATTAATCTTCCTTCCCCGCCTGTTTAAACTTTACATTCGGAGTAATCAGACCGGCTGCTTTGCTCTCAGTGTCTTTTCCTGCAAACCTCTCCTGGGTACTT
Source organism: Cryptoblepharus egeriae (assembly GCA_030015325.1). Taxonomy (NCBI): domain Eukaryota; kingdom Metazoa; phylum Chordata; class Lepidosauria; order Squamata; family Scincidae; genus Cryptoblepharus; species Cryptoblepharus egeriae. The sequence goes on from JAREYC010000022.1 coordinate 28,966, forward strand.
GGAGACCTCGTGGATCTGTCAACAAAACATAAAACTTGGCAGAAGCCGGAAATGATCTCGTATGTGACCTTTTAGGGCTGTTTATTTAATATGAACAGCTTGGTGATCTTTCGGGGGAAAAACATGTTTTGTTCAGAGGCGAGAAACCTCTTGGTTTATATGATCTGGGGGAGGATCCGGGACAAGAAAACAAAGTATTTTTCACATGAACAAAGAATGTTCTTCCCATGAAAAAGCAGCACAACATTATTTTTCATATTACGGTCTCTTAACTAATCTCCTTTTTAAGACTCACAACTTGCGTAATGCTCTGTAAAGGTCAAGCTGTGGTTTTAAATTCCTAACCACCCATGCGGGCTAATAGTAAATATTTTGACTTGCCCTACAATCCAGAGTAACTATGGGAGCACGTAAGAGACATTACGTGCACCAGTAGTTATGGCACCACCTAGTGAAAACCTATGGGAAATTCATATTGCAATCCAGAGTAAATTGTTCTTACACTGGAGCAAGGACTCCTTGTAGTTACTCTGGATTTTGCCCTTACGCTGCTTTTTGGAGTTTAAACCTCTCATGGTACCCAATGCTCCAGATGACACTCATCAAACCTCAGAAATCCTTGTGGATGCCTCCAAAAGACACATCCAGTTTTAATTTTTAGGACTGTCCTTTTGGAGACCCCCAAGATGTTGTATAGGGGTGTGTTAAAAATTTGAGTGTATGGGGTATCAGGGTGTTCATTTTTTGTGCCCTCAGGTGTTGGATGCCTTATCTTCGCCACTTACCCCCAAATCCAGAGTAACTCCGGGAGCACATATGAGACTTTACGTGCACCCGTAGTTACTGCACCATCTAGTGAAAACCTATGGGAAATTCATATTGGAATCCAGAGTAAGTTGTTACACCGGAGCAAGGACTCCCCATAGTTACTCTGGATTTTGCCTTTATCAACTTATTTATTCCTTGAGGACTAGAAACCTGGTGCTGAAAATGTAAAATTCGACCCTCTGTATATGTAAATCAAGCACTTGCCCTTCCTCGCTGCCCCTGCCTCCCCACACACTTCAATGGCTGTTTATTTTTCAGACTCTCCTTCCATTCAACAGGCCAATGATTAACCACACGCCTTGCCTGTGGGTGATTCAGGTGTTGAAACTGGGACAAGCCAGTTGTGAGCATCATTACACACCTTGCATGATTTGCTGCCTCCAGCTGTGTCGCTGATAGAAGGGGACTATTTCATAGGAATGTATTTATGGCCCTTCGGGTTCTCCCAGTACTTATGTTTCCTCTTGCAGAAAATGCCTCCGTTTGTGATTTGGGGGGTGTTGCAGTCTTCCAAGTTATTAATGGAAATTCTAACCAGAAATGCCCCAATACAAACCCGTAGTTACTATTAAGTTTTATTATCTGCTCGTGGCCAGGGTGACTGGATGCCCAAACCTCAAAAGAAGGACAAGGTCTTGGATTCCTCTCAGCCTGGCCTTTCTGGCAGACAATGGCACGTTTGCCTACTCATGAGTAAAGCCACAATATGGGGCACTTTCACTTTCCCATAGAGCTCAATGCATATGTTTGATTTTTAGTTTCTTGGCCTATAACTTTTGATAGGAAGGAGATATTTCAAAACTGATTTTTGCATCGGGTTCTCCTCTTCAATACAAATCCAAGGACATATGACATGATGGGGTAGTGCACACCATTGCAAAGCTTCAAAATTAAGCAAAAATGGAGGACAGTGAAGCCCTTTTGGAGGACACTTGGACAGGACACTAAAAAAGAGGACAAATCCAGAAAATTCCAGTCATATGGTCACCCCATATAGCAAAAAAGAGTGAACTAAACAACTAGCGTCATTTGGCATCCAGACTACGTTGCAGTTGGAAACAGTCAGCAGCCAGACATCAATGTGGAATTCCTGGCTCTCACTATTATTATTATTATTATTATTATTATTATTATTATTGTTGTTATTATTATTATTATTATTGTTGTTGTCATCGTCATCGTCATCGTCATCGTCATCGTCATCCCACCATATTCATAAAACTCCCAAGACTGTTGTCACAGGCACTGGGTTTCCATTTTCTTTCTTGGAGGTGAAAGGAATGATGGTGCCTCCAATCTAAATAAATAAATCCTTATTCATGAGCTTGGCAGAGCATCGGTGGTGACGTGGCAAGGGTGTGTGTCACCTGCTGTGGGATTTAACTTATCACCCCCAGGGTCTGCGCGTCACCCCCAGGATGCATGCTGCTCCGACAGCACATGTCCAAGGGCCTGTCTGCTGCTCCGTCTCGGAGCAGGTCCGAATGGGCATGCTGAAGCCCGGAGCCACTGGTGGAGTGTTAAACTCCTCCGGCGAGTCACCCCCAGTGGTGCGTAACCCGGTGCGACCCGCACCAGCCTGGCAAAGCCACTGCAGGGAATAGCTAAGTTCCAGTCTTGAAAAGCTTGCTTTCTATGTGCAAGGACTGGATTTTTGTGTCCCTCTATGACAGTGGTTCTCAACCTTCCTAATGCCGTGACCCTTTAATGCAGTTCCTCATGTTGTGGGGACCCCCGGCCGCAAAATTATTTTTGTTGCTACTTCGTAACTGTAATTTTGCTACTGTTATGAATCGTAATGTAAATATCTGATATGCAGGATGCATTTTCGTTGTTACGCATTGAACATAATCACAAAATAATATTTAATTATATATTGTGAAATATTGATTTCTAATTACAAATTAAAAAATGATGCAAAATACCTTGCAAGGCCTCCTACACCAGGGGTCTTTAGGCGACCCCCATGAAAAGGTCAGGCGACCCCCAAAGGGGTCCCGACCCCCAGTTTGAGAAACATTGCTCTATGATGTATCATTCAGTTGTGGGATCCTTTAAGTGGCATCTAAGTAGGTGCAACTCAAACACATCCCAGCTCTGTCTGGAAAGTCCAACCAGACTGGGACCCAAACCTGGAAGCGGTTTGGAGAGGTTTACCCAGCAAACTGCTTTTAAACTTACAATATCTTGGTTGCCTGGAATCGAAACCAACCCCCAAAGTGATAACAATCCCAAATAAGTATTGCATGTATTTGGTCTGTAAAATAAACTTTTTCCCACATCAGGATAAAAAGGGATAAATAGTTAAATAGTGCCTGTTAAATAGTGGGTTGCTATTTTTTAAAATATCCAGCTTGCTTTGGAATTCTGTTGCAAGCAGAAGTGTTGGAGTTTATTTGGCATGAATGGAAAATTCATCCACTTTCCTCCACTCTCGTGCCTCGGCCGGAAAATCAGAGGCGTTTCTAGAAATGGAGAAACAGCCTGTGGGTAGTTTCCTTCTTCTGATCTTGTGGTCACTCCACGTTCTTCTCCGGAAAGACTCGCTATCAGGAAATGGAACGCGGAGGTGGTCCCTGGTCATGTGCAAAGGGAGACGTGCCTTTTAAAAACTATGCTTCTCTTAGGGTGAAATCCAGAGTCGCTTCAGGGCGTCCTTGCTCCAGAGTAAGAACAAGTTACTCTGGATTGCAATATGAATTTCCCATAGGTTTTCACTAGGTGGTGCAGTAACTATGGGTGCACATAATGGGCGCAATCCAGAGTAACTATGGGGAGTCCTTGCACTGGTGTAAGAACAATTTACTCTGGATTGCAATATGAATTTCCCATAGGTTTTCACTAGGTGGTGCAGTAACTATGGGTGCACATAATGGGTGCAATCCAGAGTAACTATGGGGAGTCCTTGCTATGATGTAAGAACAATTTACTCTGGATTGCAATATGAATTTCCCATAGGTTTTCACTAGGTGGTGCAGTAACTATGGGTGCACATAATGTCTCTTACGTGCTCCCGTAGTTACTCTGGATTGTAGGGAATGTCTCTTACACGCTCCCATAGTTACTCTTGATCGTGCCCTTAGTCCCAGGTCTAGGTTAGGTCTAGATCAGAGGCCTCCAAACCCCATCTGGGGGGCCAGATGCGGCCCTCGGCAAGCCTCAATGTGGCCCCTGGCAAGACCCCTCTATCCGACCCTTGAGCAAGCCTTGTAATCCACTCAAATACATTCTTATATGCAATTTTATGTAAATGTATTCAAATTTGAAATTAAATTAGTTTTCCAGCCCTCGACACCATGTCAAACAGATGATGTGGCCATACTGCAAATAAGTTTGGAGACCCCTGGTCTGGATCAACAATTTCCAGCTGGTGTGCCCCAAATGGCCTGCAGGTGTCATGCAGAATTTTGGGGGTATGAGCTCACAATGGAGCTGAATTTTGGGGGTCACAATGGCGGTGTGAGCCCCCCTTATAATAAAAATACTTATAATCAAAATACTTGAAACTAATGTGCCATCGAAGCTAATGCACAACCCTATTTGGGAGAGTATATTGGACTTCTCTTAGGTATATGTCACAGTATCCTCAGGGCCACATCTGTGCTTTTTGCTGGACAAATTGCTGTGAACGGCCTTGATCCCATGGCTGATGTTTGCTTGCCATACAGAATGAGGAAAGGAATTCCTCCCCGTTCCGGCAAGGCCGTGTCCCTTTTCCATCTCAAGGCCAGGCATGGAAAAGGGCCAAGCTGGTAACGTGGGGCCAGCTCCAAAACCTCACATTCAACAGCCCTTTTTGCATCATCAGGTTTCAGAAGCACGTGGCTGAAATCATTGTATTCTCCATGCACTACTAGTTACTCTATGCGCAACTAGGTCTGGCCAGCGTGGCACTCAACAGATCCCAACAGAGCCATGTGTACATGTTCTCCACAGAACCCAAAACCCTGGAAGAGTATATTGTTATCAAAGTGAATTACCACTTGAAAATGTTAATGGCAGAGAGTGTCTGTGCATGTGCAAAGTTCCTTGTGCTGCCCCGTATCTGAGATGTCCAAACAGGATCCCAAACTCTTAAGAATCCTAACGATTCTTGTGTTTTGCCCTAGGCTGCAATCCTAACCACACTTTCCTGGGAGTAAGTACTATTGTACACAGTGGAACTTACTTCTGAGTAGACATGTTTAGGCACTTCTGAAATGGAGCAACACATTAAGTTTAATTCCTGGAAATAATGGGGAAAATGTCAGCGCAGATGCTCTCAAGTGGCACTTCTTGACCTTGCCAAAGTGGTGCTTGAGAAATAGGGCAAGATCCAAGGGAGACGCTGGTTTCCGCAGAGAGATCTTTGGAAAGGGGAGGACGTGAACTCAGAGAATTGGGGGTCCCGGAGGCTTTATAACTTCACCAATTTCCTGCCCACTTCATTGAATGGTGGAACTGTTTTAGTTCCCCAGTTTATGGCTGTCATCTATAGTAGGGGTCCTCAACCCCAGGTCCGCAGCCCAATGCCGGTCCGTGGCACCTTGGCCACCGGGCTTTGGCCTGGACTGGGGGCAAGAGCCAGGGCTGCACTCAGTCCCGGGCTGGTCCCAACTGGACCAGTTGGGCCCAACCGGACCATTTCCATCTGGAACTGCACATGCGCATCCTCCCCAGGCCATGGGAATTTTTTAATTATTATTTCTATTTATAGGATATCAATTTGGTTCCACTTATAGGACTTAATGGGACAGTGGGGTTGCACTTGGCCTTAGTTCTAGGACCTCAGTTTGGTTCCACTCCATTGAATATCATCAGGATATCAAGATTTTGGAATGTTGGAATGGAGTTTGCATGTGAACCCAAATAAAGTGGGGAAAAGGGTGTGATATGAGGTTGCGTCCTCATGTTGCACCCCGGATAGCACAAAAGTGTGGACTAAACAACTAGCAACAATTGGCAGCCAGACTACATTGAAGAATTGGCTACAGTCGGCAGCCAGACATCCATGTGGAATGAATTCCTGGCTCTCAAAATACATGGCAATGGAACATTAACATCTGCTTTACCATAAGTCCATGTATTTTCCATATGCTAAATAAATCAGGGGGAAAAATAGAAAAAGGTTAACCCCCAAATCCAGAGAAACTCAGGGCACAATCCAGAGTAACTACGGGAGCATGTAAGAGACATTATGTGCACCCATAGTTACGGCACCACCTAGCGAAAACCTATGGGAAATTCATATTGGAATCCAGAGTAAATTGTTCTTACACCGGAGCAAGGACTCCCTGTAGTTACTCTGGATGTCACCCTAAGGGAGCACGTAAGAGACATTATCCATAGTTATTGCACCACCTAGTGAAAACCTATGGGAAATTCATATTGGAATACAGAGTAAGTTGTTCTTACACCAGAGCAAGGACTCCCTGAAGTTACTCTGGATTTTGCCCTAAGGCTCCAATCCTGTATACACTTTTCCGGGTGTAAACTCTATTGAACACAATGGGACTTACTTCTGAGTAAACACACATAGTATTATGACAAAAGTTAAAGAATCTACCATTTGTTTTAAGGGACAAATATAGTATGATGGGAAGTATTATACTGATCCTTCACCTAGGAATGCTGGAGCTATACAGAAGCTGGGATTTTGGGCAGAACAGAAGCATTTTTAGAATATATCCTAAATCTGTGTGGGTTTTCAAGAGGATCACAGAGGTTTATATCTATTTATGCAATCCTCTTTCGTTCACATCTCTGTTCCTGGGGTTTTTTCTTGAAGGGGAAAATAAGTCAATAGGGAGATAATTTGGCTAAGCTTAAAAGATCCACATCAAGCCATACAGAATAAAAGGGATTGAGATGTGCTGGTTGCAGCACGAGGTATTCCCAGTATCCTTGCAACTATTATCAGCAACAAATCCCCAAATCCAGAGCAACTACGGGGCACATTAGAGACTTTACGTGCACCCGTAGTTGCTGCACCACCTAGCGAAAACCTATGGGAAATTCATATTGCAATCCAGAGTAAGTTGTTCCTACACCAGAGCAAGGACTCCCCATAGTTACTCTGGATTTTTCCCAAAACCCTCAGTTTGGGACGTCTAAAATATCTTGGATGGGCAGAGGGTGGAAACAGCTTGTTCTCCTGCAAAGGAAAAATAATGCCATATATTTGCATCTTGGCCAGGGTTGAACATATGGATTATTTCCCCCTTTCAACCTCAGAATAACCATCTTGTAATGTAAGGGAAGTAAGATCGTGCGCAATCCTAAGCAATTTAGGCTGCAATCTTAAAGACACTTTCGTGGGAGGAAGACCCACTGAACACAATGGGGCTTAATTTTGAGTAGACATGGTTAAGACTGTGCTTTTAGCATGGCACAACTCATCTGCCTCACTGTTCCCATAGTGGGGTGGGGAGGCCAGCGCATGTCTGCGCACTGGCTGACTCTCCCAGGAGTGGCACATATGTGACTTTTGTGGCACCGATTAGGATTGCAGTCCCAAAGTTAGGAGAGGCTCGGCATGGGTAAGGCTTGGACTCGGCAATAGTGTACATTGCATGTAATGTTCACAAGATCATAGGTAGCCTGGCTATAACCCAGCAGTTCTTGGCTTCATCTATCCAAAGATGACTCTGTTTGGATCAGTGGTATTCAGACATTTCAACCTTGAACCCCTTTTCTGTCCAGGATCACGTCAAACTTACTGGGATGCTCTTCCATGTCTACTTGAAAGTAAGTCCCATTGTGTTCAATGAGGCTTACTCCCAGGAAAGCCCAGTGCCAGACTACAAGATGGTGGATCCCACCCTCTTGCAACCACCCCCCCCCCCCCCGCCATGAGGTTGTGACCGCCAAGGGAGTCCCGATCCCCACTTTGAAGACCACTGATCTAGATGAACTACGACAAGCCATCTAGTCCAGTGGCAAAGGCCTATATCCTAAAGTGAAATGAAGCCCCTTGTTCCGGAGCAGTTAAGATGACTTTCCATAAGATCACACTAGAGGATGACGTAACTGCGTGGACCCATAACTGCTATGGACTTTGCCCTAAATGTCTCAGCACCTCCTTGCAGGACTAAGAAAGTCCCTGAGAACTTGGAGGGCTGCTGCCCATTGGAGAGCCTAGGCAGACCAGCACTCAGACTTGTAGCATGAGGGGTTCCCAAAGTGGCAAACCTTTTGAAGAACTGGAATTTGTGACGTCGCAAGAGACTGATCTTATTCCCTTTATTTCCAGCACAGGCAGCAGCGACCCTTATTGCATTGTGAAAGTGGACAACGAAGCCATCATCAGGTCAGTGGTGGGCGCTCAGGTGTCCTTTTATTCTCGCTTCCTCCCTCCTGCTCCACTCCTTTGGGCCCCAAAGAGGACAACCCAAGGGTAAGGTTTGGGGAGACCCCAACATCCTTATGTCAGATCACGAGCATGTACTTGGTATGTCCTGAGTTTGATCTTTCCACTGTGTTATAATTTTCAAGGTCAGTTTTGATGGTAGATCAAATACTCTAGATTAAATTGAGGGTCTCTTTTGGTGTGGAGACCCAACAAGTCCCCTCCCTTCAAACTTTACCACCATGAGTGATTGTGAGCTTAGGATCTGCCTGCACTCTTCTCCCCCCCCCCCCCCAGGACTGCTACCATGTGGAGAACCTTGTTCCCTTTCTGGGGCGAAGAGTATGAGGTCTACCTACCACCGACCTTCCACTGCGTCTCCTTCTATGTGATGGATGAAGATGCGCTAAGGTGCCATAGCCGTTCTTTCCTTGCTGTCTGCCCACTGGATCCTGGACCTCCAAGGGATGGAGGATCTGTTGTAGGGCTACTTCCCTACATACAGGTCCTGGCTCTGGAGGTGGTTTAGGACCCTATCCTGTCCCCCATGGTCAACAGCATTGCACCAGTGAAAGCTGCATCAAAGCAGTTGCAATGGTGTGCCTGTTGGTGGGTAGGTTGCATGTTGACAGTGAGTTCATGTGCACCTTGCATGGTGGCAACCATGGTGGTGCTTTTCAAAGGACGCCAATGGGACGGCTCCGACTTCCTTTTGCCCTGGGTTCTAGGGTGTACAAATGATCCAATCCTACCCCGACCAGCCACCCCAATAAAAAATTGATCTATGGTCTTGGACTTAATTGGTGAGATCTCGTTTTTTTGGTTTCAGCCGAGATGACGTCATTGGGAAGGTCAGCATCACACATGATCTCCTGGCTGAACACCCCAAAGGTCAGTCATAGGAGACCAGGCTCTTGAGAACCAGCCCATGAAAATCTTTGAATTGCAGGCACTGGAGCCACAGAGCTTGTAGTGGTGCTGCAGAGACGAGACATTTAACGGTTCACCCTGTCTTCACCTCCCGCCACCCCTGCAAGGTAGGCCACCGTTCCTCCTGCATGGAAACCTTTCTCTCTTTTCTCTGCCCCCAGGCTACAATGGCTGGTTGAACCTCTCCGAAATTGATCCAGATGAGGAAGTGCAGGGAGAGATTCACCTCCTGATTGAGATCGTGGGCAGCGACGCAGTCAAGAAACTGCGCTGTACGGTGTTTGATGCCAGGTACGACCAGCTCGGGAGAGCAGGGTGGCTGCACCTACCCTATGAGTGGGGCTGGGAAGAATCTAAAGCAGCCAATGCAGTGTAGTGCCCAAGAAAAGGAGCTGCAGATTGGGAGCGCCCTGGTTTGTTGGTTGGTTGGTTGGTTGGTTGGTTGGTTGGTTGGTTGGTTGGTTGGTTGGTTGGTTGGTTGGTTCGTTCGTTCGTTCGTTCGTTCGTTAATTGATTCCCCACCTTTTTCAAGGCAGCTCACAAAAATAAAATAGATATAGATTAAAAACATCATATAACAACAGTTAAAACATCATAAAAGTAATAATACATATATTATAATTTAGAAGTTAGAAGTTAGAAGACCTTATAGTTTACCTCCTAGTATAAGCTGCTCTCTCTCTTTCTCAGCTGCAATGTAGAATAGGATGTGTCCACCTTGCAGGGTTGTTGCAGGAACAGCATTCAGACAGAATCATACAATCCAAAGCATACTTACTTGGGAGTAAGCTCCAGTGAACTTGGTGGACTTACTTCTGAGTAGACATTCAGAGGCTTGAGATGTGTTATTAGACAAGACAAAAACAACCCAAAAGAGAATATTCAGCAAAACAATCCTTAACAGTCCATCCAACTTCTCAGCAGTGGCATAGCTGGTGGGGGGTGGAGCAGTCAGACTTGGAGGGAGGAGCTGTCCACCATCCCCATGGTGGACATCCTTCCATGGCTGGGCAAAGCACCAAACAGTGTACATGGTGATGCACCATGCCCACACCTACTGTATTTGTGCTATAACTTTTGATAGAGATACTTGTATGTGCTCGAATATAATGCACCATCTAATCCAATGTGCACCCTCTACGTCTAATCAAAATACCACATTGACTCAAATCTAATTAACCGTCGAATCTAATCTAATTAACCGTCAAATCTAACGTGCACCCTGATTTTGTAGACTATATCTGGCTGGAAAAGGTGAGCGTTAGATTCAAATACATACAGTAATTCAATGAGGTTTGTTTTGTTGCGTTCTACATGAAATTCTGCATTGAATGATATATAACATGATGGTATTGTTTTAATATAATATAATATGATATAATATAATATAATATAATATAATATAAAAATACCACAGGCTACGTCATTCCTGGCTGTTTGGATGCTGCCAGCTGTGTAGGATCAGCTGTAGGATCAGTGCCCTTTCTTGATCAGGGAACATTCTGAGCCCTCCTGGCCTTCCATGTGGACTTCCATGTGCCGATAACCATCCATGCTCAGATGACCCTCAGAAGGGAATGCACCGTGCGGTACCTTGAGAACCAAAGGACAGCAATGCCCGATAGCATCAGTGCTCCGTCAACCCTATTAATTAGTGCTAATGTTGTTAGTACCTTTACCTTTCGAGCGCCACCTTACGCCTCTTTTTCTTCTTAGGGATTTGGCTCGGAAAGACCGGAACGGGGCCTCTGATCCCTTTGTCAGGGTCCGGTATAACGGCAAGACCCAGGAAACCTCTGTGAGTGCAGGTGGTGGGGAGCAGAGACAGCTGTGCAGGGCTGGCCCATCCCATTCCCACAATTGGAATAGGATGCAGGAGAGTAGAGTGGTGTACTAGAGTGTCCACCACTCTTCTTCATTCTTTGCCCAGTTCAGATCAGTAACCAGCACAACTGGTTGCCTCCAACTCTGGGAGGTCCTGGCTGGCTTGGGTCCACTCTGTGTGTGGCTCACAGTGTCTAGGATCCTTCCAGCGAAATCCTAACTTGCGCTAGAACAGGCAGGCTGGCATGTCAGTGGTGCATCCAGTGGAGGCTGCTGCCCTAGTCCGAGGTAAGGGGAAACTTTTCCCCTTCCTCCGGGTAACACTGCAGTAGCCCCACTGGGACTACTCGGATCTGCACCACCAAAACCCAGTGCACTAGATTTGTGCATGCCCAAGGGCGCATTAGAATCGCACTTCTTCCTGATTGGATCGGAAAGCTCTGATCCAATCAGGAGCTGCATTGTGCTGAGTCATGCTGAGCCTCTGGAGTTGATCTGAGTCTCTGGAGCTGAGCTGAGCCTCTGGATCGGATCTGAGCCTCCCGAGCTGATCTGATCTGGAGCCTCTGATCCCATCCGGACCTCTGATCTGGAGCTGCTTTGTGCTGAGTCATGCTGAGTCTCTGGAGCTGAGCCGAGCCTCTGGATCTGATCTGAGCCTCCCCAGCTGATCTGATCTGGAGCCTCTGATCCCATCCGGACCTCTGATCTGGAGCTGCTTTGTGCTGAGTCATGCTGAGCCTCTGGAGTTGATCTGAGTCTCTGGAGCTGAGCCGGGCCTCTGGATCGGATCTGAGCCTCCCCAGCTGATCTGATCTGGAGCCTCTGATCCCATCCGGACCTCTGATCTGGAGCTGCTTTGTGCTGAGTCATGCTGAGCCTCTGGAGTTGATCTGAGTCTCTGGAGCTGAGCCGAGCCTCTGGATCTGATCTGAGCCTCCCGAGCTGATCTGATCTGGAGCCTCTGATCCCATCCGGACCTCTGATCTGGAGCTGCTTTGTGCTGAGTCATGCTGAGCCTCCGGGGCACTTAGCCCAGTATTTTCTGCTATGGCTGGCAGCTTGTGGCAGAGGTGAGATTCAAAACAGGCATTTCCTAATTTGCACACTTGATATAGCCCAGGCTGCTCTGACGCCTTCTCCGAGCCCTGGGGGGGTTGGTCTGGGGCTCAGCTGACCTTCCCGCCGTGGAGCCACAACAGCTCTGCTCTTCCAACAGGTGATCAAAAAAACCTGCTATCCAAGATGGAACGAGACCTTTGAGTTTGACCTAGAACCTTCCTCCCCAGAGAAGCTCTGCACCGTAGAAGTTTGGGACTGGGACCTTGTCAGCAGAAACGATTTTCTGGGGAAGGTGAGAAAAAGGGGGATGATAATGGTTTTATTTTCAGGATCCCACTAGAACCTCCAGATTCAGAAGGTGGATTTAGGTGGGCCAGCAGGGCAGCTCTGATATACTGGATGCCCGGTTGCCCTCTGCCCAAATGTTTGGACCCTTGAAGACCTCGTAGACTCACATGGGAGCTTGAACGTGATGCTGTTTCCTTCTCTCGCAGGTGGCCTTCAATGTGCAAGAGCTCCAGACCGTAAAGAGGGAAGAAGGCTGGTTTTTGCTGCGGCCAGACAAGTCCAAGCCCAGGCGGGATGAGTGAGTCTCACCTGGTCTCCAGGAGAGGAATGGGGATGTTTCCACACATAGGTGCCCCTCCAGGAAGGGGGGGAGCAAAATGGAGCCATACATTCAGCTCCGTTTTGCTTCCCTGGTCTGGATGGGCTCTGCAGGGGAGCGATACCTTGCACAACATGGGGAGGCTCCCTCCAAGACTGACTGCTTCACCCCCCGCAGCTATGCCACCCAGGGTGACCAGATGCCTGAACCTAAAAAGGAGGACAAGGTCTTGGATTACTCTCAGCCTGGCCTTCCTGGCAGACAATGGCATGTTTGCCTACTCACAAGTAAAGCCATGATATTGGGCACCTTCACTTTCTCACAGAGAATATTTATTTATTTATTTATTTATTTATTTATTTATTTATTTATTTATTTATATCACGCCTCTCTTCCAAATGGAAGGATACCCCAAGGTGGTTAAAAACCTTAAAAATCACCATCCTATTAGATGCATTAAGGGGTTTCCTTAATTAAACATGTTCTAGAGTTGCTCAGCTCTCTCCCCAGAGAGTGTCTGGAAATCAAATGTCAGCGTGTGCAGCGGACGGGTCTTTTAATGCAAGCGCATGAAAACACATGCGCAGGAAGCTCAAGGAGAACTGTGCGCACGTTCCTATTTTCACCGGTGAAATGTTCCAAGATAAACAGAAGGGGGGGCACAGCTGATGTTGAAAGGTCCATGCTGGGTCGGACTCAAGTAGGTCACAGATAGGGTTACCATAATTCTTTGGCATTATGGACAAGACCCTCCATCCCATTTGCCAGTATGTGAACGTGATCCCCCCAAATTGAGACTGTAGCTGTTTTGGGGTTCATGTGGCATCCCTAGTCACAGAACATCTCTATGTGTGGTTCTGTCCTGTTTTAGAGGCAACCTGGGCTCCTTGCATCTCCAGGTGCGGCTTCAGGATGAGACGGTGCTTCTATCCAGCCACTACCAGCCTCTGGTCCAGCTGCTGTGCCAAGAAGCTAAAGCAGGCATGCAGGTGAGCACTTACCTGTTGGTTTTACCTAATTTCTGACACCGGTGAGATCTGGTACCTCCTCCGATTTTCTCCATCAGCGCCCAAAAATCCAAAGTCCAAATGTTCTGTAATGCTTTTCCTTTCTGATATATTGATGTGCGTCATCTTGGAGGACTTCCTCCCCTAAGATGTCTCCTTCCCTCATTCCCAACAGGACCAAAAAGTGCATTTAATCACCTTGATTGACGAGACGACCTCTGCCGAGTGCCGGCAGGAAGTGGCGGTCAACCTGGTCAAACTTTTTTTGGGCCAAGGGTTGGCCAAAGAGTTCTTGGACCTCCTCTTCAAGCTGGAGTTGGACAAAACCGGTATGGAGACGAGATGGTTCGGGCATCTGCGCCACTGGAATGTCTTGGTCTCATGGAACGGGGCAGCTGGTGGCACTAAGAATAAATAAATAAATAAATAAATAAATAAATAAATAAATAAATAAATATGGTTAATTAGATTAAAAATATGGTTAATTAGATTAAATACAACATTTTTATTATAAGTAAAGGGTGCGTATTAGATTCGAGTAAATATGGTATATACAGTGGTGCCTCCAGCTTAATTTTTTCTGGAGGCCTGCTCTTTAAGTGAAGCGGATTTTCCCATAGGAAACAATGGAAACTCAGACGATTGGTTCCACAACCCCCAAAATAGTCAGATAAAAATATTAACTGGATGTAAAAATGATGACAAAACACTGGAATTGAATTCAAAACATGCATTAATGTGTCTGAGCCTATGAAGTCTACTTAGGCTGCAATCCTTAGGACACTCTCCTGGGAGTAAGCCCCATTTAACACAATGGGGCTTATTTCTGAGTAGACATGGTTAGGAGGCTGCAATCAAAGACACTTTCCTGGGAGTAAGCCCCATTTAACGCAATGGGGCTGACTTCTGGGTAGACATGGTTAGGAGGCTCCAATCAAAGACACCTTCCTAGGAGTAAACCCCATTGAACACAATGGGGCTGACTTCTGAGTAGACATGGTTAGGAGGCTCCAATCAAAGACACTTTCCTGGGAGTAAGCCCCAATGAACACAATGGAGCTAACTTCTGGGTAGACATGGTTAAGAGGCTCCAATCAAAGACACCTTCCTAGGAGCAAGCCCCATTTAACACAATGGTGCTGACTTCTGAGTAGACGTGGTTAGGAGGCTGCAATAAAAGACACTTTCCTGGGAGGCTTACCTGGGCTGCTGCTGGGGGTTCAAGGTCGCTGGTGGGGGCAGTTAGGGGCAGCTGCCTCTGGCACCCCCAGGCAACTGCTCCCAAGTTGGGGGCAGTTAGAGGCAGCAGCACTGGCCGGCAGCCCTTTTAAAGAGCCTCCGCGTGGAGCGTCAGGGCTGCATAGCACGTGTGCCCATAGCGCGCTTGCTTGTTAAGTGAAGCGGAACTTGTTATGTGAAGCAAGATTTCTTGGAAATTTATACTTGTTATGTGAAATGCTTGTTACATGAGGTGCTTGTTATGAGAGGTACCACTGTAGTCCCAAACTCTGTTTCCACTCATTCTGGGCAATTCCGTTTCAGACGAGCCAAACACGCTATTTCGGAGCAATTCGCTGGCCTCGAAATCCATGGAATCCTTCCTAAAGGTACTATACGAATACACGTGGTCAAGAGTCACAGGAGGAAAGCGCAAACGCCATCTGATCCCACAGCCTGTGGTCTCCCTTCCATTCCGATCTCCATCTCTCTCCTTTGTAGGTGGCTGGCATGCAATATCTACACAGCGTCCTCGGCCCGACCATCAACCGCGTGTTTGAAGAGAAGAGATACGTTGAGCTGGATCCCAGCAAAGTGGAGAGCAAGGAAGTTGGGTAAGAGGACTTTGCAGATCCACCGCGGTATCCCTGCTCTCGGCCCCGCTGCTCTCAGGTGTTGGGTGTGCATGTAGAAGATGCCAAGGTAGGGAATATACAATTCATAAATTATATGTAATAAATTAAATGGAATAGTTTTAATAAATAATTTTCAGTGCAATCCTAAGCATGTCTACTCAAAAGTAAGTCCCATTGTGTTCAATAGTACCTACTCTCAAGAAAGTGTGGTTCGGATTGCAGCGATAGTATTTAAATTACGGTAATCAGATGGAAGCAATATATATGACTTTTTAAGCATTTATTTGGTTACGGTGGCAATCCTAAACACACTATCCTGGCGGTGAGATCCACTGAGCACAATGGGGTATACTTTTGAGTAGACATGGTTAGGATTGCAGCCTATGTCCTACATTTTTTTAGGTGTCTTACATTGGGGGGGGGGGCCTTGCCCTCTTTTTTGGTTACGACATATGGTCACTCTGTGTGGGGCCTTTTCTGAGAAGGCACCCAGACTGTTGAACAGTGCTGGGATTGGGACCATTCAACCTTATTCAACCTTACTGTTGAAAATTCAACCTTACTGTTATTCAACCTTACTTATCCAACCATATTCAACCTTACTGTTAGGTGCTTTTGGCAGAGTGCTTAATGCTGTAATCCTAACCACACTTTAGTAAGTGTGGATCTAACCACACTTTAGTAACTGCAATCCTAACCACACAGGAGTAAGTACTACTTAGCACAATGGGACTTACTTTTGAGAAGACATCCTTAGGTTTGCATTGGACAAGCCCGTAGTACATAGTACAAGCACTCATTTTCCTCTTTTAAGTTGCCAAAATTGGGCATTCTGCTTCTACTAGGGTCTGAGGAGTAGTATAGTGGCTGCGATCCTGCTCACTTTCCTGGGAATAGCTCCATTGAATGCAATGGGACTCCTGAGTAAACATGCATAGAGTTGTTCAGTTAGTGCGTAGTGCTGAACCCGAGTAAAATGTCTGAGGATCAGGACTTCTCCAGGTTAAATCTTGCTTCTGCCATGTGGGTCTCACAAAGGTCTCAGCCTCAGTCTTCCCATCTGCAATATGGGGATATTGATGTCTTACTGGAAAGTTGGAAGGACCGCATCAAGAAGGTGGATGGGAAGTACTTGGTGCCACCGGACAGTCAATGTGCTCAAGTCAAGTCAGTGCTCAAGTCAATGTGATTTGAGAAGAGAGTGGTTGTGTTAGAGTTAGACAGACGGAGTGATGGCAAAGACTGACGCGTGAGTAAACGAAGGGCTGTGCTTATGCTGTTCCCCTGGGTAGGTGCTCCAGCCTCCACCGGATCCAGAGTGAAAGTGACGTCATTCAGCAAAGCGCTCACCACCTGAAGTCTTACCTGGCAGACCTGCTGGCCACCATCGCCAAGTCCATCAAGGCGTGCCCTGCTATGATCCGCGCCACTTTTCGGCAGCTTTTCAAACGGGTTGGGGAGCGTTTCCCCGAAGATAAAAACCAGGTCAGATTGGGGAACATCCGCTTGACCCCTTTCCCACCTGAAACACTTCCATACATTCATACATACATACATACATACATACATACATACATACATACATACATACATACATACATACAAACACAGGGTGATTGAAAATAACTCCATATTTTAAATTACATATAAATTACAATATAGGGAGTTACTTTTCAATCACCCTGTATATATATATATATATATATATATATATATATATATATATATATATACACACACACACACACACACTCACATATACTGTGTGCATGTGTGTGTGTGTGTGTGTGTGTGTGTATACACACACATGTGTATGTATGTATGTATGTAAGTATACACACACACACATACACACACACACATATATATATATATGTATTGTGCATTTATATTCTGGAATTAAACAGCATTAACGAACTTCTGTGCATACTGACTTCTGTGCTCTTCTCTCCCCTCCTGTGATGCCACTTCAGCTTCCGGAAGATTCTTCCGGGTTTTGCGGTTCAGTTTTGAGGACAGTGTCCGTTGTGACGTATAGTCTGTCTCTCTGCTACAGATGAGTCATCACTACAGTTAGTTGCCCTCGAAACTGAGCTGCAGAATGTGGAAGAGCTTTTTCCCAGCCAGTGCTCCAAACTTCTATGGGGTGCCTGCAGACCTTTTGGGGCACCCCAGTTGCAAATCAGTGGCCCATCAGATCTTGCCCTCGTTCCACTCTGTCCCTTCTTTGTTTTTCAGAACGTGAAGTTCATCGCCATCACCAGCTTCCTCTGCCTGCGCTTCTTTTCTCCGGCCATCATGTCTCCTAAACTCTTCCACCTTCGGGACAAACATGCTGATGCCCGCACCAGCCGGACCCTCCTGCTGCTGGCCAAGGTATGGTCTTCACCTTTGGCGCCAGAGAAGGTCTTGTAGATGAGTTAGCATCAATGCTATGTTCTCGGCTGGGGGGCTTACAAAGGGCTGTTGCAGCCAAGCCACATTTTGGGGGTTCCACCCAAACCTACAGCTGCAGAGCTTTGTGCCAGAGAAGAGGCTGCCTCTCTCTTAAATAGGTATCCCCCACTTTCTGACGGTTCATTTTCTGACAATCGACGGTTTCAGCATTTTTCAATTATATCCAGAATTCATTCATTCAATGCATGTTCCGCTCTTTCAACCACTCTCTGCTGTTTTAAAGGCCTAAATTGCCCTCCCCCATGTTGTCACTCCTGGTCTAACCCCATTCCCTTAATGAGAATCCATTTGCAGAGACCTTTGTGGGGCAGCAGGAATTTGCAAGATAAAGGGGGCTTTGCAATTTGCTAGCTTGGAAAAAACCATTGGAATCAACACTTATAAACTAAAAAAAGATGGGGTTCCACTTTTCAACCGTTTTCATTTTTGGACGATGTATTTTTGTATTTTGTTGGGGATTTTTGTATCCATCGGATAGAAAATGGGCTCCTTCTCTTATCTCATTTTATTTGTGAAACCCAAATATTTGGGGCTTCTGGTTTCAAGCCAGAGTGCAATCCTAACCATGTCTACTCAAAGGTAAGCCCCATTGTGTTCAATGGGTCTTACTCCCAAGAAAGTATCTTTAGGATTGCACCATATATTTCAGAACAGTGCACAAGGAGCACGTTAAGGGTTTTGAGGGGGCTGATTCTAGCACAGCGGCATTGGACCCAAGCACTACACCTGCATGGGAGTTGTGTGGAACCTCCAGCTTCGGGAGCAGGCTACCCCTGAAACCAGTTGCTGAAGGGAACAACTATGGTTTCCAAAGGATCCACTTTCCAGGAGGCCAGACTAGGTAGCCCTTCTGGTGTGATCAGGCCAGGCTCTTCAAACATTATACTTGGTTGAAGATCATCTAAGGAGCTGTGGGGCTGCGCATGGATTTGAACCCAAGTCTTTCCACTCCACGTTCCACCACTCTGACCACTTCCCCACATTGGTTTGCCATAGAGGTGGTGCTCAACTCTCTTGCAATGCCCTTTTTGAGTTGGAATGAGCTGATTTCTTGGAGGTCACTCCCTTGTTTGCATGCAGAAGGCCCCGATTCAATCCCTGTTGGCTTCTCTAAGTGGGGCCCTGTCTGAATCCTGGGATAGCTGCTGCCAGTCATGACAGACGGTGGGTCCAACTTTGACTGGCAGCGTCCTGGAGGGTCGGACTTTGACTGGTCAGGGTGACCATATGACCGGAAATTTCCGGATTTGTCCTCTTTTTCAGCCTCCTGTCCGGGTGTCCTCCAAAAGGGCATAATTTTGGAACTTTGCAATGGTGCCCATCATGTCACATGTCGTTGGATTGATATTGAAGAGCAGAATCCAATGCAATATTTTGAAATATCTCCTTCCTATCTAAAGTTATGGCCAAGAAACTAAAAATAAAAACTATGCATTGAGCTCTATGGGAAAGTGAAAGTGCCCTTTACTGTGGATTTACTCATGAGTAGGCAAATATGCCACTGTCTGCTGGAAAGGCCAGGCTGAGAAGAATCCAAGACCTTGTCCTCCTTTTGAGGTTTGGGCATCTGGTCACCCTGTGGGCATCTGGTCACTCTGGTTTGGGCATCTGGTCACCCTGTGACTGACAGAGTCCTGTGGCTTCTTGTTTCCAGGCCGTTCAGAATGTGGGGAACATGGAGACGAGCCTAAGCCGGACCAAGGAAGCCTGGATGGCTCCCCTGCAGCCCGCCATCCAACAGGGTGTCACCCAGATGAAGGAGTTCATCCTTCAGCTCATTGACATTGAAGAAAAAGAAGGTGATGGAGCTGAGAGTGTTGGCAAGTAGGGAAATTATTGGGGTTGAATCTTGTAGGACTGACAAGTCCAGCATTATTATTCATCACTGATTGTATGGTGCCTTCCAGAATTAGCTCTCCAAAGAGCCCTTGCCCTACAGACCCAGGTTGTCAAAGAAGGGCCGCTTTTCATCCATAAGTCCAAAAGCAAAGCACCCCTCCTCTCCTCTTCCTTCAAGAAGCTCTACTTCTCACTCACCAGCGAGGCCCTCTCCTATGCCAAGACACCCAACTCCAAGGTAAGATGTTGACGGAGAAGGTAGCAGGGGGTGGGCAAGGTTGATGGGCAGAGTGGCCATATTCCTCCCTGGGAGTGGAAAAGCTGTGGCAGGGCCGTACCACTTTATACTGCAATGCTGATTTCCCTGCATGTAGAAAACCAGCATTCTCCTTGACATGCTGCATTTCCATGTTCAAGAATGGGCAACAGTGGTGAAAACGATGGTCAGTAGATTCAGGACATGCAGAAGACAGGACTTGATAGCACAATGCATGGTTAACTTGTGGAACTCACTGCCACAGGATATAGTGATAGGCTCTGGCACAGATGGCTTCAGCAAGTTTATAGAAGAGAGCTCTAGAGTGGGTCAAGGACATGATGTCCAGCTTTCAGCCGGCCATTGTGAGGACGCCTGATGCAGGGCTTGGGTGATCCTTTGATCTGATCCATTCTTGAGAGGTTCTTCTGCTTTTGTCCTCCAGAAAAGCTCCTTTATCACATTGGCCAACATCAGAGCGGCGGAGAAGGTGGAAGAGAAAAGCTTTGGCAACTCCCACGTGATGCAGATTGTCTACGCCGACGAGGCCGGGCAGGAGGAGACGGCCTACCTGCAGTGCAAGGTGGAGGGCGCTGAGAATCGGTGGCCTGGTTGGGTGGAGCAGAAGGTCAGACAAGCCCATGTCTGATGCTTGGGGTCTGGCAAATCTCTGGCCATGCCTGTGCAGGCAGCATTGCTTTTTTCTGCCCCACGTCTCCCAGGTGGGCTATGGGGACCCCTTGGAAGTACCCGTTGGTCCTTGGTACATAACTTGTAGTACCCATTACAACACCTGATCTGTCCCACTTGCCACTTCCCCTGTGATGGCAGAGATCCAGATCCTGGTTCTTCTCTGCTCTGTCTATCCCCGTGTCCTGCATGGGGATAACAAACGTGACGGTGGCGACCAAACCGTGCACCATCAATGCTTCTTCCAACACGATCCACAACTCTGAGACAGCTGCTTGCGTGTTGTCCGAATCAGACACCAGCAGGGCATTGATTCCCAGTATCCTGCATGAATTTCAGTGTGTCAATGAGCTGCACCAGTGGCTGTCAGCCTTGCGGAAAGTCTGCGTGAACAATACGGGGATGCTGGGCTCCTACCATCCGGGCATCTTTCGTGGAGAAAAGTGGAGCTGCTGCCACCAAAAGGACAAAACGGGTATTACAACCTGTGCAAACTATCCTAGCAGACCAGTGGCCTGCTTACTCTTTTGCAGGTGACCATGTCCTCTTTTTTTCCAGGACATGTCCTCTTTTTAGCTTTATGTCCATGGAAAAAAGAATCTTCATGGACCTCTTTTTCCTTATGAAAAGGCAATTAATTAAATTATATGTAATTAATTGAATTATATGTAATAAATTTTACTTAATAGTTTTAAATTTAATAAGTCATATAGAGCCCTGTCATAACCATGTCTACTCTGAAGTAAGTCCCATTCTGATATGTAATACTTACTCCCAGGAGAGTGTGGTTAAGAAGGATGTAGGACAGGGGTTGGCAACTCCCGGCATGCGTGCCGAGAGTGGCACGCAACGCTACCCGGACTGGCACGCAGACGCTGCCCATGTCGCAAGCGAGTGGCGTTCATATACCACTTTGCAACAAATAGTTCACAAAGTGCAAATCAAACTCCGGCATTTACTTGAATCTAATGCGCCACTGAATTTAATGCGCACCCAATTTTTAAAATCTTGAGTTTGAAAAAATCTTAACTGGCAAATGTAATGCGCAGTTGCAAAGCAGGTGCAAAATTTAATTTTATTGCATATAAAAATGAATTATATACAACAATAATGTGACAATGGGTTTATGTTATGATTTTTACCTAATTACACTGAGTAATAAAACCTATACAACAATGGGTTTATGTTCCATTTTTCATAACAATATAGTAAACTGTTAAACTTAAATACTGACCTATCCTTATAATAAAAATACTTTATTTACTTGAAACTAATGCACCATTGAATCTCATGCACTCCTTCATTTTGGAATTTGGCTGGAAAAGTGTTAGATTCAGGTAAAGAGGATGGATGGACCATCTTGGACCCTGTCCCAAAAAGACTTATAGGGCAAAATCCAGAGTAACTACAGGGAGTCCTTGCTCTGATGTAAGAACAACTTACTCTGGATTACAATATGAATTTCCCATAGGTTTTCACTAGATGGTGCAGTAACTACGGATGCACGTAAAGTCTCTGATGTGCTCCCGTACTTACTCTGGATTTGGGGGGTAATCTTATAGGTCATCTGCTTATAGGTCATCTGCTACAGGCAGGGGGTTGGACTAGATAACCTTCTGGGTCCCTTCCATAGATTCTATGATCTCAAAAGATGCAAAAGAACACTACGATCAAAAATACTGCAGGGTGAGAAGGACCAGCTACTCTCCTACTAAATAAAAGAGGAGACCCACTCGAAAAAGTGCTGTTAGCTGGGGATAAAAAATACCCATTCCAATCCAGAGAAAACTCACCCCCAACCCTCCCTCTTTGCCTCCAGACCTGGGCTGTGACAAAACACAACATGGTGTCACATTGCGGGAGTGGAACGACCCCTTGGATCCTGACCTGGAGGCTCAGCTCGTCTTCAGACACCTGCTTGGCGTGCGGGAACTAATGAAGTGAGTGGACCCTTTGAGACCTGCTTGCCTCGTAGAGAAGTACAAGTGGCCACATTCCTGTCTTGTCTCTTGTGTCTTGTGATGATGGTGAAGATGGTGGTGGTGGTGGTGGTGGTGGTGATGATGATGCTTCAGTTGCAGAGCATCAGTGTTGCCTTCCTCTTGCCTGGATGGAGCCTCCAGTTCTGACTGGCTGACCTGCATGTGATGTTATGGGATAAACTTTTTAATAAACTTTATATTAATGTTTATTAGTATTAACTAGCGAAAAGTGTACCCATGTTGCAGGAGTAACATTTCCCGATACGCCATCCCCCCAGAGCGCATCAACACCCCATGCGCAACATCCCCCCATGCGCAACTTCCTCCATGTGCAACTTCCCCCATGCGTAACTTCCCCGCATGCGCAATTTCCCCATGCGCATCACCCCCCATGCGCATCAGTCCCCCCATGCGCAACTTCCCCCATGTGGCTGAACTCATATGCAACATCACCCATCTGCATCAGTCCCCCATGTGCAACTTCCCCATGCGCAAGTTCCCCATGCGCATCATCCTGCATGCGCATCATCCCCCCATGCGCAACTTTTCCCATGTGCATCATCCCCCGTGTGCATCATCCCCATGTGCATCATCCCCCCGTGCGCATCATCCCCCAGGTGCATCATCTCCTATGCGCATCATCCCTCATGCGCAACCCCCCCATGCGCATCATCTTTCCATGCTCAACTTCCTCTCATGCGCATCATCCCCCATTCGCAAGTTCCTCTCATGTGCATCATCCCCCATGCGCAACTTGATCCCATGCGCAACTTCCTCTCATGTGCACTTCCTCTCATGCGCATTATCCCCCATGGTCAACTTGCCCCCATGCGCAACTTCCCCCCATGCGCAGTATCCTTGCCAGTCCTTCCTCCAAACAACATGAGTCAGTGAGGCGGTGATGAGTCAGTCAGTGAGTCAGTGAGTCAGTCAGTGACTTTTCTCTTTTATATATAGATAAACTTTTTCTCACTTTCTGCAGGGAAAAATACCTGGAATTATCAAAAAGTGATGGTGAAGAGCAGCATCTGAGCTCAAGCACAGGTAGGACCAGTGCTTTTTTCTGTACTCACCACAGTCGTGTAGGTAGTCATCCCCATAAGACTAATTGTGACGTAATTATAATTATAATATATAATAATATTATAATTATTTAATATTATATAACACTGGCATGAACATCGTCCAACTGAAAGAAGCCATGAAAGATAGGAAGTGTGGAGGGACCTGGCCTATAGAATATCCAAGAGTCAGACACGACTGAATGGACAGAAGAAGAGTATAATATAATATATATTATTATATATAATATATATATAATATAATATATAAAAAGCAGGCCTCCGTCAGTCTTGAGAAACTATGGTATCATGCTCAGCGCTGCATACGCTGCATGCGAAGCACGAAAGCCTGGGTTGGATTGTTATGGAGGAGAGGCTGTGATATACCCTATATACTCGTGTATAAGCTGACCCAAGTATAAGCCGAGGCACTTAATTTTACCACAAATACTGGGAAAACTATTGACCCGAGTATAAGCCGAGGGTGGGAAATGCAGCAACAGCAGGAAAGTGTGGCTGGCCTTGTAGCCTCAGGGCCCAATCCTGGGCATGTCTACTCAGAAGTAAGGCCCACAAAGAAGTACCTGAGTCTGAGGAGGGGCTTGGCTGCAGTGGGCTCCATATCTTGCCACCGCGCGCCTCCTCCGCAGCCTGGAGAGCCGGTGCCAGCAGCTGGAGAGTGTGCAGAGCCTCTCAGGGCACGCGCTGGAGGTAGTGCCCGCCATGTTGTGCCACCGTGCGCCTCTTCCACAAGCCCAGAGAGCCAGCGCCAGCAGCTGGAGAGGCTGCAGAGCCTATGAGGGCGCGGGTTGGAGGTCGTGCCCGCCATTTTTCTTAATTTTTTTTACTGACCCGCGTATAAGCCGAGGTGGGATTTTGGGCTCATTTTTTGGGGCCAAGAAACTCAGCTTATACACAAGTATATATGATAATATACTATTATATTATAATATAATTAATTATAAATTATAGGGACCAGGTGGAAAAAGATCCCAGTACTGAGTACCAGTAAGTACCCCCAGGAAAAAAGCCGTGGCAATGACCCTTCAAAGCGGGTTTAAATGAGGAGGATGGGGTGACGCAGATTAGACGCTTGGAACAGGCTCCTCTTCCTCACAGGCAGTGGTGTCCAAACTCCACATCATCTCTGATATAAGCTGCAATCTTTAACACACTTTCCTACGAGTAAGTTCCATTGAATAGAACGGAACTTATTTCCGAGTAGACAACCTCAGGATTGCGCCCACTGTCTCAGGGGCTGGAAGAAAAAAAAAAATCAATGTACATTTCAAATTTAAATAAATATACATAAATAAATATATTAGAGTCAGAATTAATGAATTGATTTAAATTGATTTAAATTTAATTTAGATAAATTTAGATTTAGATAAATACTTTCTAACCGAAGAGAGGGGTTGATCTTCCAACCAGAGCTTTGAAATACACACACAGAGAGGGTGTTTACAGTCTTTTGCATTTCTGATTGCTGACTGCCCCTCTACAACAGTAAGAAAAGCGGTTTTATTATACACACTGTTTATGATTTTAAAACTGCTTTTATTTTTGTAAAGGGAAGCTCTTTTTATTTATTTAAACAGATTTTATTTAACATGTATTTGGGATCATCGGGGAGTCCCAGAATAACACTCCTGCCCCTATTAAGACACAACCTTGTTCCATAGGAGCAGTGGAGGAGCAAGAAATATATTTTTCCACTGGGTGTTTTTTTTGGTCCACTGATTTTTTAATCCATGGGGGTTCTGGAACAGAGCCCTAGTGGTTGACTAGGGATCATCCTGTACCATTTGGAGGGATCATCCTATACCACCTGGGGGACCACCCTTTACCATCTGGGGGGACCATCCTGGACCATCTCGGGGGACCTTCCTGTACCACCTGGAGGGATCATCCTGGACCACCTGGGGGGACCATCCGGGACCATCTGGGGGACCTTCCTGGACCATCTGGAGGGACCTTTCTGGACCATTTGGAGGGACCATCCTGTGCCATCTGGGGGGACCATCCTGTACCACCTGGGGGGACCATCCTGCACCATCTGGGGGCACCATCCTGCACCATCTGGAGGGACCTTCCTGTATCATTTGGAGGGACCATCCTGTGCCATCTGGGAGGACCATCCTGTACCACCTGGAGGGACCATCCTGTACCACCTGGAGGGACCATCCTGTACCACCTGGGGGGACCATTCTGTACCATCTGGGGGGGCCTTCCTGAACCACCTGGAGGGACCATCCTGTACCATCTGGAGGTGAGAGTATCAGCTTTCTGAACCTCACATTCCTTCTCTTTCTTTCTGCAGACCCTGAAAACCTGGACAGCCCCAGCAAGCTTTTCCAAGTGTTACAGGATCTTGATGATGCCCACTGCAAAGAACTCACCCGGCCACGGGACGTGGCCAACCAAGACCGGAATCGGCTGGTGGAACTACAGACGTGACTCCGACACAAACCATTTCATATGGCCTGGCTCACTTTGGGCCCATTCAGCAGAGTGCCTGGGGTGGTAACACCCTCGATGTGTCTCTCAGTGGACTTGAACCCGTCTCCTAGGATGGATGGGATGGCTGCTTCTCATTAAGCTGTAATGTGGACCATTCCTCCTTAAGTCTCGGGAACCTTATGGAGGCCATCCTAGAAGGGAGGACATTGAAAGTCCCTAAATTTTGCAGAAAACATCTTTTAGTTCTTCATCAGCCTGGTTATTTTTATATTTTTAAAATATAAAATATTCTTATAAAAATATAAGAATATTTTTAATTAATGTGAAGAGAGTTTGGTTCTTAGCCTTAAAGTGGGGTTTTAAACCTCCTATGGTCATCACAAAGAAGTCAGAGATGGGTAGTGATTAATCCTAAAATCCAGAGTATCTACGGGAAGGTGTAAGAGGCACTTACTCTGGACTGCTCTATGCATTTCCCATAGGTTTCCCATAGGAGGCACCATAACTATGTCAGTGTAAAAGGTCCTGTAGTTACTCTGCATTATAGATTTAGAGTACAATCCTAACCATGTCTACTCAAAAGTAAGCCCCGTTATGATCAGGGGATCTTACTCCCAGGAAAGCAGGCCTCCGTCAGTCTTGGAAGACTATGGTATCGTGCTCGGTGCGGCATACGCTGCATGCGAAGCACGAAAGCCTGGGTTGGATTGATATGGAGGATAGGCTGTTACTCAAGCAGCAAATCCCCCCTCTCCACCCCACTGAATTAGTCCAACGGAAAGGCAGAGCCCATACAATTGGATCCAGCTGCGTCGCAGAGCTAGGCTAAGGGCAGGAGCTCACCCTGTCTTGTGGGGCTGACCCGGGTCTCGAACCCTGGCCTGCTGGTTAACAGGAACAGCGCCTTAACCGCTTGTGCCACCCACATTCCAGGAAAGTGTCTTTAGGATTGCAGCCATATACCATTAGGGAGACTGTATTTCTTAGGCTGCAATACTGGGAGTAAGTACTATTGAACACAGTGGGACTTACTCAGTGGTGGGATTCAAATAAATTAATAACAGGTTCTATGTCCCATTAGTAACCTTTCTCAGAACCAGGCGCTCAATAGCAAAGGGTTCTATAGAACTTGTGTGAACCTCCTGAAGCCCACCACTGGACTTACCTCTGAGTAGACTTGCTTAGGATTGCATGGATCATCACAAAAAGAGGATATACAATAACAACAAAATGTAGGACATGATAAAATCAGAGTGAAAAGCTGCAATTCTAACTGCACTTTCCTGGGAGTAAGACCCATTGAACACAATGGGGCATACTTTTGAGCAGACATGGTTAGGATTGTTACCTGTTTCTACCACCTGTGGGTGCTGCTGTGCCAATTCTGTGCCAGGTCTCAGCTCTGCCCCCACCGGCCACCGCCACCCGCCAGTATTTTTGCCCATCACTGAACCAGGTGGGCTACGTGTCCACGTTCTTTTACCGCTTACCATTTATTTATAAGGAAGGATGTGACTTTGTGCACACAATTAAAAATTAATTAATTAAAAATTGTGCCGTTGTGACGAAGGCAAAAGGAGACGGCAAAGAAAAGCAGCACAAGAATCTCCGACCTCCAAGCAGAGAAACCCAAATGTGCAAAAATAAAGGACTTTTTTTTATCATGAACTCTTATCGTGTGATTCTTTCCGTCCTCATTAAGCGTCTCTTTTTTATTATTAAATAATTAATTATCTTATATTAATTAATTGGCGTTAACAAATAAATACCAAAATTATTGTTAAATATTTATTGTTAAATACTTAATATCTTTCTTTCTTTTCAGCAAACCTTTACTGGCATATATATTTAATATCAATATAATACGATTACTAATAAAATAATAATATTAGTGAATTAATTAGTGTATAAAAGTCTGCAATCCAAAGAGCACTTTCCACGGAGCAACCCCATTCAATTCAATGGGACTTCGAGTAGCCACAAATAGAATTGCACTGAAAATAAAATTATTAACAGTATTTATATTCTGCTTTGCTTTTCAATGAAAAGGTCACAAAGTGGTTTACAGAGAAAATGAAACAATAAATTGTAATTAATAATCAGCAAGATAATTATTAATTAATTAATATTATTATTTATTTTATTTTTAAAAATTTTATTTTATTTTATTTTAAAAATTTGTATCTCACCTTTCTGGGGTCAGATTAATTAATTAATAATTAATTAATATGACCCCAGAATTATTTACATGACCCCATAAGTAATTACTATGAATTACTATGAATTAATATGAATTACTAAGAATTAATTAATATGTTTATTAATAACTATTAATATTAATATTACTTAATAAAATTAAGTAATTAATATGAATTAATATGAATTTCTAAGAATTAATATGACCCAGAAGTAATTAATATGACCCCAGAAAGGTGGGACACACATTTTTTAAAATAAAATATCTTTTTAAAAATTGCAAATATACCAAGGTTTTACATTTATTTTAATTATTACAGTAATCAATAATGCTTATTAATTAATAGATGATATAAATAAATTTTAAAAATTGCACAGTAATATCAAATAATTATGAACATTTATTTAAATACTTATAAGGAAGTATTTATTTACTTCCTTAGTAATATATATAAATTATATATATATATATATATATATATATATATATATATATATATATATATATATATATAATATATTTACTTAAATAAATACATTGCCAATCACTATCAAACTATGATTATTTATTATAATTATCATCAAAAACAACCTTTACTAGGCATAATTATTATTTATTAACATTTATTGTTTATAAATTATTTATATTTATATTTATTTATAAATAATGTTATTTATTTATAAATACTGTTTATTAAAAATAAATTACTCTATGTTAATAAAAAATAAAATAATTATTAACGAATGTTAATTTATTAGTAGTTAATAATATTTTTAATATTTATTTTAATAAATAATATCAGATTATTTATATAGACTTTATACATTTAATACATTTATTAATATTTTTTACTTTAAACTATTTTTTGACTTTATTAACATTTATATAAATTTATATTATATTTATAATTTTATAAATATTTATTATTTATTAAATATTTATAAATTTTTTATTATTTATTTATTGTTACAAATAATATATATTATATCTTTGAAATATAACGTATTTTGTACGGAAAACCTGAATGAATGAATGATTTCACCTGCAGTTCCTCCTTCCTCCTGCGGGGGCGCCAAAGCGCTTCCTCTGCAGACTCCCAGTGCGGGCGCTTCTCATCCTCACCAGCAGAGGGCGCGCGCGTTCAACTCTATCGCTCAGAGTTTCCTAGAGCGGTGAACTGGTGTGCGCAAGAGCCAAGGAGACCGGAAGCGGGGTCGGAGGCTTACCCGGAAGCGGAAGTGAGGTTGTTTGGCTGCAGATGCGGGGGAAGGAGTGAGGGAGGGAGTGATGAACGCGCCTCCGGCCTTCGAGTCCTTCCTGCTCTTCGAGGGAGAGAAGAAGTGAGTGAGGGAGGCGGGGTGGGGGGGCTTGGGACCTCCTCCTGAGTAGACCTGCACAGTTTGGGGCTTGTAGAGAGTAAGCCCATTGACTGTAATGGGACTTACTCCAGAGTAGACCTGCACAGGTTTGAGCTACCATCCCCTGCTCATTTACCTGGGAGTAAGCCAATGGACTGTAATAGGTCTTACTCCCGAGTAGACCTGCACTGGCTTGGGCTGCCACCCTGTGCTCGTTTACATGCGAGTAAGCCCATTGACTAACGAGATCTGCTCCTGAGTAGACTTGCATCGTTTGGCGCTTGTAGGGAGTAAGCCCTTTGACTGTAATGAGTCTTACTCCCGAGTAGATCTGCTTGGGCTGCCACCCTGTGTTCGATTACCTGCGAGTAAGCCAATTGACTGTAATGGGACCTCCTCCTGAGTACACCTGCACAGGCTAGGGCTCGTAGGGAGTAAGCTCATTTACTGTAATGGGACTTACTCCGGAGTAGACCTGCACAGGTTTGGGCTACCACCCTGTGATCGTTTACGTGGGAGTAACCTCTTTGAGTGTAATGGGACCTGCTCTTGAAGACCTGTACAGGCTTGGACTTGGAGGGGGTAAGCACTTTTCACTGTAATGGGACTTACTCTTGAGTAAATCTGCACAGGCTTGGACTTGTAGGAAGCAACCCCATTGACTGTAATGGCTTACTCCCAAGTAGACCTGCACAGGTTTGGGCTCATTTACCTTATCTTCATTTACCTAAGAGTAAGTCCATTGACTGTAATGAGACCTGCAGAGGCTTAAGCTTGTAGAAAGCAACCCCATTGACTGTAATGGGACTTACTCCCAAGTAGACTTGCACAAGCTTGGTAAATGACCCTGTGCTCATTTACCTAGGATTAAGCCCATTGAATGTGATAAGACTTCCTCCTGAGCAAGCAGGCACAGATGTGGCTCTGAGTCTGGAGGGGAGGTAGGGTTGGTGGGGTCTCCCAGGGCATGTGGGCTGTGGGGGGACGAGGGCCTGAGTGGCCTTGACCCTCCTTGACTCTCCCTCCTTTGCAGGATCACCATCAACAAGGACACCAAAGTGCCCAACGCCTGCCTCTTCACCATCAACAAGGAGGACCACACGCTGGGGAACATCATCAAGTCGTGAGTGCTCCTGTGGTGCTTGTTGGCACCAAATGTAGCCTTGAGGTCCTGGAGGCCTCGGTAGGAAGCTTAAAGCCAGCATGTAACTAGTCTGCGGAACTCCCTGCCACAGGGTGTGGTGAAGCCTTCCAGCCTCAGAGCCTTTAAGGAGGGACTGAACATGTTCCTGAGCATCCTGAGCCCACTGCACATGCCCAGGCTTTCAGGCATGCACATGGGAGGGGATGACTCAGATCCCAGGGTTGATGCACTCACTCCCACATTTACTTTTGAGTAGACATGGTTAGGATTGTGCTCTTACTATCTTTTACACCAGGGGTGATGTGAGGATACTAGTCTTGCTAATCTCTGCATTCTGTTCTTTTTTCCCAGGCAGCTCCTGAAAGATCCCCAGGTCTTGTTTGCAGGATACAAGGTTCCTCATCCCCTTGAGCACAAGATCATCATCCGTGTACAGACCACTCCCGATTACAGTCCCCAGGAAGCTTTCACCAATGCCATCACCGATCTCATCAGCGAGCTTTCCCTGTTGGAGGAGAGGTTTAGGGTAAGAGCAACTCCCTGTAGTACTTTTGGGTGGGAGGGTGTAGTAGCCTGTCAACAGCTGGTTTTACTTCCTAAGAACTCAGTATACTTCTTGTGCTTTTAATAATGCACCATTTGGCAAAACAGTGTGGGCTGCAATCCTATCAGTACTTCTCTAGGAGTAAGTTTTATTGGAAACAATGGGGCTTTCTTCTGAGTAGATATGCCGGGGAGTAGATGGAGGGAATGCATCCTTGTTAGTTCTCCTGGACCTCTCAGCGGCTTTTGACACCATTGACAAGGGGTGTCAAACGCATTTCATACAGAGGGCCAACGTTAGCATTAATGGTGTTTGCTGAGAGCTGGAGTCCAATCTTATGCATGTCTACTTGGAAGTAAGTCCTATTAGAGTCCATGGGATTTACTCTCAGGAAAGTGTGAAGAAGTTCCTGGGGACCACATGAAATGGCAAGGTGGGCTGCATTTGGCCTTGTGTTTGACACCTGTGCCATTGACCATGGTGCCCTTCTGGAATGGTTGGTTGAGTTGGGGATCGGGGCACTGTTTTACATTAGTTCCACTCCTTGGCTGATAGGTCCCAGATGGCGGTCATGGGGTACTCCTGTCCAGCACCATGGCCCCTGAGGTGTGGGGTGCCGCAGGATTCTATATTGTCCCCCATGTTCAACATCTACATAAAACTGCCTACATAAACTACATAACTACATAAAACATAAAGAAGGTCATTTGGGGATTTGGAATTGGGTGTCATCAGTATGCATCAGAATTGGGTGTCATCAGTATGCTGATGACACTCAGCTCTACCTCTCCTTTCCATCCAGTACTAAGGGGCCAGTCTCTGTCCTGGAGTGTTGACTGGAGACTGTTGGGACCTGCATGAGGGCAAACAAGCTGAATTTAAATCCTAAGACGGAGGTCCTCCTGGTTAAGAAATCCTAGATAGTTGCCTTGCTCCCCCCTGAAAGAGCAGGTTCATAGCTTGGGGCTGATCCTGGACTCACAGCTGCTCCTGGATGCTCAGGTGTCCATGGTGGCCAGGAGCACCTTTGCCTAGCTTTGGCTGGTGCACCAGGGACAGCTGTACCTGTCTTGATCAGATCTGGCCATGGTGGTCCATGACACTGCGTTATGAAACTCCCTCTTCTTTGGATTAAGACCAGCCTCCTCTCTTTTAACCATCCGGTGGGGCCTGAAGACCTTTTTGTTTAAAAAAGCTTTTGAGGCCACATCGTGTTTTTAATCTGTCTTCATCCATCCCTAATCTGGTTTTACTGTTTTATTTTTTATAGTTTTAATTGCATTTTATTGTTTTAATTGTATTTTATTGTTATTGCTTTTATTGTTAGCCACCTTGCTTGCCCTTCGGGGAGAAAGGCGGAATACATATTGAATAATAGATAAAATAAATATGCTATGCATTGGCACAGAGCCAATAGGAACAGGGATAAACTCATTGTCAAGATAATTCTTCATCTCCAGATGTTGGGTCTTTAATTCTGCAGCACAATCACAAAGGTTGCTTTAAGAAAGACAGTTTTGAGTCAGTGGGGACTAAGGATTCTGATGCTATAGATATTTTACTTGCTTTTATTATTTAAAAATTAACTAACAATGCAGTTTATTGCAAGTTTAAGTTACCATATGATGACGATGGTGATGCTAGGACCTTCGGTCAGCAGTTCCAGTCTATAGGAGTGAGGAAAGTGAGGCAAGGTGCAGTCCTCTCCTCCATGCAGTTCTGCATTTGCTGATCCTTCTACTGTGTAGATGTTACAACAGCTTCTATCATTTTGTTTCCTTGTCCAGCCCACTTTTACAAATAAAGGGAAATGGGTGTCACAAAATGAAACTTTTGGTACTTTTGTGCTGGACAGACCTGGTGGGGCACCTTCGGGGGGGGGGGGTCTGCCCTTCCCTACTTATTCTCAGATGCTTTGACAAGAAGCAGACTCGTGAAATTGCCTGTCTCTTGGTTGTAATTGTAGGACTTTTCCTGATTCTTTTTGGGAGAAACTGGATTTTTCAAATTTCACTAATATGCTCTCTGATCTGTCTGTCTCTTTTAGGTTGCCATTAAAGACAAACAAGAAGGCATTGAGTAGTTCAATATGGTGTTTTTTAGCACGTGGCTTGTAAATATGTTATAGTTTTGATATGTAGCAGACTGACAAGTATTATGACGGATCGCCTCCGAGAGACCTGCAAGTTCTGTCTTCTCAGCTAATAAATTATGCTTTGTTTGTAGTCTGACTAGAACTGCCTCTTGTTACTAGCAGAAACCATGGCCTGACACTTGAGGCTTAAGGGAAGACATCTTTTCTCTCAGGGCATTCAGCCTGGTCTTGGTATCACTGGGATAAGATATTTTTAACCATCTGAATAAACGTTGAGTGGCTTATATTAAGAGCGGAGAGGAATATTTAATATTTTTCTGCACACTTCAGTTATAGTATATTATGATAACCCTCAGTTAGGCTGGCATAAGTGCTGGTACAAGTCCTGTGCTGGTCTGGGGGTGTCAAAAAAGTGCTGCCAGGCACTTCTGGGCCACTCCTGGGGTGGTTAGGCCAATGCACAGGCATGTGCCAGCCTCCACACACCATCACAAAAATGAGAAGAATTATGGCAGCCTAACCCTATAATCCAGAGTAACTACGGAAAGATGTAAGAGGCACTTAAGCTGCAATCCTAAAGACACATTCCTTGGAAGTAAGACCCGTTGGAACACATTTGAGTAGACATGGTTAGGATTGTGCTGTTACTCTGGATTACTCTGCATTTCCCATTGGTTCCTCATAGGTGGCACCATAACTATGTCGGTGTAAAAGGTCCTGCAGTTACTCTGGATTGTAGCCTAAATTGGTTAGGATTGCACCTAACACATAGCACTGACCAACATGG
Source organism: Cryptoblepharus egeriae (assembly GCA_030015325.1). Classification (NCBI taxonomy): domain Eukaryota; kingdom Metazoa; phylum Chordata; class Lepidosauria; order Squamata; family Scincidae; genus Cryptoblepharus; species Cryptoblepharus egeriae. The sequence goes on from JAREYC010000022.1 coordinate 63,274, forward strand.
TCCCAGATTGCCTCTCTTCCTGGCTTCTTTTAAAAAACTGCTCCACTCATCAGGAATCAAGTTTTATTAAATACTGTCTTTTCTATAAAACAAATACACTTAATACACCAAAGAAGCAAAGTCACAGTTAGAGATGCAAGTGTTGGCAATAGTTAAGTTTGAATTTCCTCTCATTGATACACGTGAACTTAAGATTTCCCCCTTTTCTGGTTATTCTTGGAACAGTCACAATTACTCCACTACGGAAACAGGACAAAATAAAACGTGGCTCCCCCGCCAAGCCAGGCCTTTCAAGCTAGGTTTTCTTCCAGATGGCGGCAATATTGATATCAGTCAGGGCGACAAGATACGTAAAAGTGGGATCCGAGACCACGTTGTTCACCAAGACGTCTGTCAGCAGCTGTCCGTTTGCCTTCAGTTCTGGCCACTTCAGAACCTAAGTGAAGAAGAAGGACAGCACAGGCAGAAATGCAACAGGATTCACTTCCTAAGGTTTATTTTGTTATGTGTGGTGCTGGGCCACATATAACCTACATTCAGTATTTGGACAGGTCCAGTCTTCTTGGGAGTGGTGATGGCAAGAGAAGGAAGATAAGGGTTGTAACCAGAACTATTAAGATATACTCGGAATAAAAAGCAGGCATCATCAGTCTTGAGAGACTATGATATCGTGCTCGGCACTGCATGTGAAGCACGAAGGCCTGGGTTAGGTTGATATGGAGGATATGCTGTTACCCAAGCAGCAAATCCCCCCTCTCCATGCCACTGAAATAGTCCAATGGAAAGGCAGAGCTAATAAGATGGGTTCCAGCTGCATCACAGAACTGGGCTAAGGGTAGGAGCGCACCCTGTCTTGTGGGGACCGACCCGGGTCTCGAACCCTGGCCTGCTGGTTAACAGGCACAGTGTCTTAACCACTTGCGCCACTCACAGCCCCATACTGGGAATGCCAGTGTTTTTAACCAACAGGCAGAAGCACCCCTTAGAACTGGCCTTCAGTCCTAATGCCCTGCATGTTTCCCTGAAGAATAGTGTTGCTTATTAAATGTTTGTATGACTGAAGCCCCTGATTTGTTATATATGGAAAATTATTTACCCTTTTCCCTATTCAAACTGTAGACTAGTTAACGTCATGCTATATTGTAAGATCTGTTTTCTTACTAGCATTGTCCGTTTCGTTGTTTGCTCTTTATATGCCAATAAAGGTTATGGTAATGGTAATGGTTTCCCTGAAGGAAAAGGAAAATCCAGGAGAACCAAAATATTTTAGCAGAAGAGGGCCTTTTGCCCAATTAATGTTAGTAAATGAACTTTTTTTAAGGAGCAATTGAGTGCCTAGTAGTTGCTGGGCATCTCCCAAATTGTGCTGGTCCTGGATGGATGGTTTGAGAGGACATGGATGCCACATAATCTGGGATGCCCACAGAACCTACACATTGCACTGAGGGAGAGGAAGGGAGAAGAAGGGTACAATCCTAACAAGTCTACTCAGAAGTAAGTCCCATTCTGTTCTAGGGCGGAAGCTTAAAAGCTCTTACAGGAAAACCAGGAATCTGCACCTTCAACACCCTTTATCTGATTTCTAGCAAACCTGCTCATTCTTGGACTTCTCAATCCTCAGACCAGTTTGTACCTGAGAAGGCCCTATTCTCTTGGTCGAACTGTCTTCTTTGGCCGCGCTCAAAGCTGACAGATGGTTGCTGAGGTCGTACATCCACACGCTTCCCTTCTCATCCCCACAGAACACGTACTCTTCTGCTGTGGAAGCAAAATGATGCCACTATGAGCAAACCAAGCCCATGGAATGGAATTGCAGGGGTGTCATTCCGAAGGGTAGGCCTGAAACGGCAGCTTCTGGGGTGGCACTTACTTGGGCATGTACTGAGGGTGAGATAAGGCAGATCTGTTGAGGACCACTCCAGCTCGGCTAGGATGACAGCCTGCACTGACCTCCGAGGCCCCTTCCCTTGCCTGAAAGAACGGCTCCAGCTCCAGAGGTTGATGGAGGCCGTCTTGGAACTCTTGGTCACTGCAAGGAGAGGAGAAATTGCAAGGTGCAAAGAATCATTTACAAGATTTTCAAAACAACAGCCAGGAAGAAGGAGCAACACTCAGATTACACACATTAAAACTGATTTAACACATACAAAATTTGGTTAAGATAACCGTGTTGAAAGGGACAACTAGTTTGATGGCTCAGAGACCTGAATTTTATTGTAATCGCTGACATATCTCTGGCAAATTCAAATTACTCTGAATTTACTGAAATACTCTGGCAAATTCAAATTACTTGGGCTCTGTGTCCCTCTATTACAACCATTTCAAATAAAAGCTGTCCAGGTACAAGTTTCTCCATTTTAAAAGGGGACCAGGTGTCCATTTCTGGCATGAAATTGGCCATTCAATAATTGGATTTCTTCTTTTCTATATGGAAGCAGGCAGTGGTGGGCCCGGCCTGGCCCAACAACCGGTTCCCTGGAAGTGGGCGGGGCGTGGCTGGGGCGGTTGTGCTGTTCTGCACTCTGCTCCAGCTGTGGGTGGGCGGGGCGAGGGGTGGGCCTCAACACTGGTATACTGCGCGTGCGCCAAGGTTGGCGCAGGTGCAGTCGCGTCCTGAAGAGGACGCTGAACAGGATGCTAGTGTGCTTGCGTCTAGCTGGACGCAAATGCAGTCACGTCCTGAACAGGATGCGAGTGTGCTTGCATCAAGATAGGCACAGTGGTGGGCTTGCCCGGGCGATCCAGTCCGCCCGGTTTTTGGCTCGCCACTAACGACCGGCTCGCTAACGGCGGGCCTAAATTACAAACAGGTTCGGGCAAACCCGTCCAAACCGGCCTGGGCCCACCACAGGAAGCAGGGAATCAATGCCGCGCCAAGACACAGAAGGAAACTGGCTATTGGTTTCTGCTCCCTGTCCCCAAGTACCAAGTAAATGTAATAGTCAACAGCTGTACAAAAAAGTGTTACCATCCTTTGTGTACCTCAGGACCAACATGGACAGAAGGAATGGCAAGCTGTAGTCAACAGGAATTACTTGGGCTCTGTGTCCATCTATTACAACAATTTAAACGAAAAGCTATCCGAGTACACATTACTTACCGACAATATCTTCATTCAAAAAGGCCAGGCCGTCAACCCGATGGGAAGATGTTTCCTTCCCCTTATCATTTGGGAACTGAAACTCCACTTCATAAGCTCTGAAAAATCAGGAAGGGCACAAGAGTGTAAGAAAGATTTTTAAAGGGATACAAAACAACCAAGATTATTGTGCGGTTGCTGTATTGGTGTGACCAAATGACCTCAGTTTTCAGAGATTTTTTTAAGATTGCAGCAGGATAGAAGCTCCCTTATACCTTGATCTGCGAGTTGTTTTGTTTACAAGTACAGCGATGCCCCGGTCTTGATAGCTGTCGGTTTCATTCACTGGAAAACTGCTTAGTGGCTGCTGCATTCTCAACCCTAAGTCCGGACTAATAGTAAGTAGGGAGTATCTGTGTTGTGTTCTGAGTACGGCTGGACCCAGATCAAACCCCCACACAGCCATCAAACTGATCTAAGGGCAAATCCCTAGGGCTGGGCTCCGCTGAACCTGCCCCTAAAGGCACTTTGAAAGCATAATAGAAGCTACACAACCAAGTTACAAATGGAATATAGCATCACCTTGTTTCTCCAAGCGGAGGGGGGAAATGCATGACTTCTGGATTTTCCTCCACAAGGAGGTTAACTATAACACCCTTCTCTGTACAGAACCCCCATAGTCTGAGGTTTGCCAAATCTGTGCAGTTCAAACCCTAAGGAATCACTTGTTGCTTGTTCTAGCTGAGGTAGGCAAACTGCACAAGCACGAGGCACTCTTCTTGAACCAGTTACCAGCTAGAGTAGCATTACGACTTGTGCCACAATTAATGACAAAGCACAAGTGTCGGCACAGTCCAGCAGTTATCTGATGGATCAGAGTTTCCTTAGGGCCAAGTCTTTCCCGCTGCAAATTCAGTAGGTGCTCTTAGGTTAAAAGAACAGCCTCCTCTGCTGATCACAAACCGCGAGGAGGCAGATGCACAGTGAAGTACTTACTCCTGAAGACATTCACCTGGTTTTGGGTAGCTTTTCATCCAGCCTAATGTCCCAAGCGAAGCAGCCCTGCTCACAGCCAGCCACCAAGTACCGATCTGGGCAGGAGGGCACCAGGGCAATTCGTAATGGGGTGGCAGTGGTCTCCAGCACCATCAGCTGCCTGGCAGATGAGAACAAGACTTGAGTCCTCCTTTTCTCTTAAACCGTTCACCATGTTCACCAAGCACAATTTCTGAATCGTTACCTTTCTTTGAAATTATAATCGCAGTCAGGAACACCGATGTCCCACATGCAAATTCTCTTGTCATAGGAAGCAGCTGCAGAGAACATACACCATATTGAGGTGATAGCAACATATAACAGACAACCCAGCCAACAACAGAATACTGGCCTTGTGCCACCTCCTGTTTTCATTATTGCCTTTTCCCTTCCACGCTTTACTTAAGAAAGCACACGTGTTAATTTTTCAGGCACTGACTGAACACCCTTGAGAGGCTGTTCACACGTACTGAAGAGATGCGTCTCACAAGATGGGCTGAAGCAGGCGGTGGCGATGGGCTTCTTGTGGGCCTTGATCTCTCCATAGCAGTAATCTGCAGTCACGTGGATTAGCTTCACAATTCCTCGTCTCCCAGCAGCGGCCAGGATATTGTGCCTTTTCTTGCGCCCGTCACTGGTCACCATGGTCAAGGTTGTCCACGTAACAGTGAAGAACTCCTAGGCAAAGAAATAGCAGAAACCCACCAAATCAGAGGAAATCTTGTACTCGTGCAGCACTTGGCTACTTCCCCATTAATAAAGGCAGATTAATGGAAGGGAAGCCCTACAAGGAAAGGTTGGGGGGAACTTGGGATGTTCAGCCTTGAGAAGAGGAGGCTGAGAGGAGACCCAATTGCCCTCTTCAGATTCCTGAAGGGCTGTCATAGGGAGGAAGGGGCTCATTTGTTCTTCGCTGCTTCTGAAAGCAGGACTAGAACCAATGGGTACAAACTGCAAGAGAGGAGATTCCGGTAGGATATCCGGAAGAAATTCCTGTCGGTGAGGGTGGTTTGGCAGTGGAAGAGACTGCCAAGGGAGGTGGTGGACTCTCCCTCACTGGGAAGCTTCAAGCAGAGGCTCCAAGAGCACCTGTCGGGGATGCTCTAGGGCTGCGTTTCTCAAAGTGGGGGTTGGGACCCCTTTGAGGGTCACCTAGAGGTTTCCTGGGGGTCGCCCAAAGACCCCTGGTGCAGGGGGCCAGGTCAGGTTGCCAGACCTCTGGTTGTAGCTGCCCGCATACTGGGGCTGACTGATAGTCTCAGGGCCCAATACTTTGCATGCCTACTCTGAAATAAATCCCATTATAGTCAGGGGGGCCTTTATTCCCATGTAAATGTGGATAGGATTGCAGCCTCAGGGCCCAATCCTATGCATGCCTACTCTGAAATAAATCCCATTGTGTTCAATGTGTGCATAGAGCACATATTTCATTTGTAACAATGAAAATACATCCTGCATATCAGATATTTACATTACGATTCATAACAGTAGCAAAATTAGTTATAAAGTAGCAACGAAAACAATTTTATGGTTGGGGGTCCCCACAACATGTGGAACTTATAAAGGGGTCACGGCGTTAGGAAGATTGAGAACCACTGCTCTAGGGGGATTTCCTGCTGCAGGCAGGGGGTTGGACTAGATGACCTACTATATGATTCTATGAACTCTTTTTTCCAGCATAAGAACATAAGAGCCTTCATTGGATCAGGCCAAAGGTGCATCTATTAGACCAGCTTCCTGTATCACACAGTGGGCCACCAGATGCTTCAGAGAGCTCATATGACACCTGTATCTAGGAGCCCCCCTCCCAAATCTGGCATTTTGAGGGTGTCCACTTCTACACACACCCCTCATGGCTTATAACCTGTGATGGTCCTTTCCTCTAGGAATTTGTCCAATCCCTTCTTAAAAGCATTAAATCTAAATCCCATCAACCACATCCTGTAGCAGGGAGTTCCACATACCAAATACACACTGGGTCAAGTAATAATTTCTCTTATAGGGTCCTAACGCTCCCCACATTCAACTTTAGTCGTCCCCTAGTTCTGGTGTCATGTGAAAGGGAAAAGAACATCTCCCTATCCACACCATCAATTTCTTGCATAATTTTGTACGTCTCAACCATGTCCTGCTCTTTTCTAGACTGAAGAGCCCCAAACGCTGCAGCCTTTCCTCATCTGGAAGGTGCCCCAGACCATCCATCATTTTGGTCGCTCTCCTCTGAACATTCTCCATTTCCTCTAGATCCTTTTTGAGATATGGACAAAGGACTCCAAATGTGGCCTCATAATCAATTTGTACAATGGCATCATAGTATTAGCTGTTTTATTCTCATTCCCTTTCCTAATGACACCAAGCATGGAATTTGCCTTCTTCATTGTCACCACACATTGGGGTGACACCTTCATCAAGCTGTCCGGGGTGAGGGGAGCCAAGATGGCTGACAGAGAGCAGCGTTTTTCTTATCTCCCTGGCTCCGAATCAAAATATAACTTGAATATGCCTCTAATTAAGGGGAAGAAAAGACTAAGAACAAGCCCTCTAAGCGGCAAAAAAGGAATTGGGGGGCCTAAGAAGGAAGAAAGAGTGTAGTGAGAAGAAACATTAATCTCAAATAGACTCTTTCCTCTCCTCCACAAAGGCTCAGCAAAGTCCACCGACTACAAAGGATGTAATAACTCTTCCCTATTATCCTTATCATGTCTTGAGTGACCTTGTCTGCTTTCCCCTAGACTTTGTGGCCCAAAAAACAACAAGGAAAGGAAGAAAGGATAAAGGGTAGCCACTCTTCCCCCCAAAAGGAATCAAACTTAGAGGGAGAACACTCTTCCCCTGGGATCAACTCACAACTGAGGCTTTTTGCACAACAGTCGAGTGATGCATGCTTAATATCGGCTCACACCTCACTATTCATCTTGGAACGAACAAATAAATAAGACTGGGGAACAGGTTCAGTCTATGGGCTCAATCTACAGTAACTATGGGGAGTTCTGGTGTAAGAACAATTTGCTCTGGATTGCAATATGAATTCCCCATAGGCGGTACTACAGGTGCACGTAATGTCTCTTACGTGCTCCTGTAGTTACTCTGGATTGTAGGGCAAGTCTCCAAACATCCTACAGCTCTCTGCCTGGTGTAAAAGAAATAGAGTCAGCAAAAATGAAACCAGCTCTATCTCTCCACCGCCCTCAACTTTCATGGCTACTAGCAGTCAACTGCCAGGGAAGGCAAACAACACAACTACGTAGTTGCAAAATTCAGTTGTTACTGCCCCTACAGATATTGTCCTACATATACCTTGTCAAAATGTATTTCATTGGACTAATAAATCAGAATAATTAACTCCTTATCTCAGCTGCTGGAACAAGAAATATGTCCCGCTGAGCTACAGGACTACTTTTTCCTTCCCACACAGCTTTATTTTAGCTCCCAAGGCCACCATTTCCTCCCCCCTTCCACCTGTAGCATGGATAGGAAACCATCAGCCAAGCTGAAAAGAATTCAGTCCTCCAAAACAGATCATACCACAGGAATAGAAGAAAAAAATTAGAAAAAATACCTCCCAGAAACTCACAAACAGAGGCAGAGACGGATCTTTCTCTTGATAGTTCAACCCTATTTTTTAAAGACTTACTCATCAGAAACTGCCAAGAGAACAACCGGAAGACTCTAATTTCAATCTCATTGTCAACACCGATATAGATCTGACTGATCTTGACATCAAGTCAATTGAAGCAAAGCAGGCACACTGCACTGAGGTAGACCCTGTTACATCGGCTACAATCCAGAGTAACTACGGGACCTTTTACACTGATGTAGTTACGGTGCCACCTATGAGAAACCTATGGGAGCAATCCAGAGTAAGTGCCTCTTACGTCTTCCCATAATTAATCTGGATTGTAGGAATCCTTCCCCTAAGCTCTCAGTAGCAGAACGCAATTCAACACCAGACCCCTGCGTCTGGCTCTCAGCTTGCTACCTTTGCCAATGAAGTACTAGATCTTCGTCCTGGAGCCCTTTTTCTGATTGATCCACATTTTGCCAGTTTCACCAAACTCTTATTCCTGAATACAGAAGATGGGAGGTCACAGATAACAAAAACAATAGAACCTGATCAATCTATCCAAAGAAACTTTTCTTTCACGGAGACCATGCTGCAACCTTCCCTTAAGGATAGGATAAAAATTCAGGGTACACCGTCAACTACTCCTCTGATAATAGGATCCGAATTACCATCATCCACCGAAATCTTCCACCGACATCTCTAGCACACCCAGATTAGAGCAGCAGACTTGAGGAATGGTAGCGGCTGAAACATCTTCTTTTACAGAACTTACTTCATACTGTACCCAATGAAAATACACAGACCAGCATAAAATGCAAACTTGCATAGTTTGCAAGCTAACCACAGCACTCCTAGATCTCTCTCCAGCAATGTCACAGATCGCTCAGCGCCCATTAATCTACAGTATATGTAAGGTTAGGATTCTTTGCCCCACTATGCATAATTTTACATTTATGCACCTGTAACTACATGTAAGCAAAAGTATGAATGTTTTTAATTTTTCACATTTAAAAATAAAGAAGTGCAAAAGGCGATGATGTGTGTTTTCATTCCATTATCTTTGAAAAACCCACCTCTACCCATCACCTCGGAAGCAAACTGATGCTAGAGGTGTGCGCGGTGGTGCCTTTCCTGTTCACCTACCTCGCCAGCCACTTTGTACTTTTTCAAAACGATGCCCGTCTCGCAGTCAACCAGGCAAACTGAATCACCTCCGCAGGTTGCTGCTGTCCGAGATGAGCTGACCACAGGATCTGGAAGGGAAATGGCACACTAAGCGCAAGTGGCCTCAATGCCCTGATGCTGGTACTTCACTAGGATTGTGGAGAAGTCACAGAAAGGTTTCTGACATGTTTGCATGTGCCATGTACCACTTTCAGTGTTAGCTTACTGGGCAGCGATTTATCATCTTGTTCTTCTGAATGACAGGTGACTGCAATTGTCCCCGTTCTCAAATGAGAAACTGAGGCTGACAGTAACAATACTCCATAATCTTGCCCATGGTATTTTTGATCTTTATTGCTCATCTTCATACACTGGCTACAAATACCACATTACGCTGCTTCACCTGCCAAGTGTGTTAAGAACTAGAAGTTTACAATGTAATGGAAACACTGGCTGAGTGAAACTTTAGCGTCTCCTGCAGCCTCAAACAACGCAGCTTTTGCTGTCCACTATGCGTGGGATGGATGTTGTGCCACTTCTTCCTTCAAATCCAAATCACCACATGGCCTTTGTCTTGTCCCTTTAATCCTCATTTCCAACTGAAAAATTCAGAGCAGTTATGGGTCCACGCAGTTATGTCACCCTTTAGTGTTATCTTATGGAAAGTCATCTTAACTGCTCCGGAGCAAGGGGCTTCATTTCACTTTAGGATAAAGGCCTAAGTCATAAATATAACTGAGGCTACAATCCAGAGTATATACAGGACCTTTTACAGTGAAGCAGTTACAGTGCCACCTATGGGAAATGCATAGAGTAAGTGCCTCTTACATCTTCCCGTAGTTACTCTGGATTACATGGTGAATTTACCTACTATATTTTCTTCTAGCCCGTTTCTTCCCCTCTTTTCATACTTTACATTGCAGGCTCCTTGGAATCAGAGACTTAGGGCGCAATCCAGAGTAACTACAGGGAGTCCTTGCTCCAGTGTAAGAACAATTTGCTCTGGATTGCAATACGAATTTCCCACAGGGTTTTCACTAGGTGGTGCAGTAACTACAGGTGCACGTAATATCTCTTATGTGCTCCCATAGTTACTCTGGATTGTAGGGTCACCCATTTTTGCCTAAGGCTGCAATCCTAAACACACATTCCTGGAAGTAAAACCCACTGAACATAATGGGGCTTACTTCTGAGCAGACATGGTTAGGATTGTGCTCTAAAGGTAACTTTCCATTGGCCTGCCATGGCATTTTTCTCTTAAACCTAATGATTCAGCTTCCCTCACCTTTTCTTGTCCCACAATCCAATGGCGGCTCAAATACACACGCCCACAGCTGCGTCTTGAAATCATCCCTGTTGTTGCCTTTACTGTGACACTGTAGAAAATGGACGGGCTCCAGATTGATGGTCTCCTGAAACAAAACGGGGCACGAACCATTGGAGTGGTTGGTAAGCAGAGCACAGCAACACAGGTAAAAAAATTAAAAAGCTCATCTTGTGATTAAAAGTGATTTACTACCACCAGGCTGCTTGCAAGACAAAATAATGCACTTAAGGAATAAAAAGGGAGGCCGAGGCTAAAGCCCAAACAAATACTTTACAGAGTTCTTAAATACCTGTATCTGGTTTAGGGCGGATTGGAAAATGTAACTCAGGGCGCAATCCTAAAAAATTTAGACTGTCACAACTCACCCGTCTTCCCATGATATGGGGTACCCAGCACATGTTTGTGCAGGGGCCTAAACTCCCCCAGGAGTGACCCAGAAGTGCCTTACAACACTATTGAGACAGTCCAGCACAGGTCTTGTGCCAGGACTTATGCCAGCCTAAGGGGGGGTTAAGATTGACATCTCATAATCTAGTTTGTTAACTACTCTTGGTTTGAGAGTACTGAACTAGAACAAACTAACTAGAACAAACTAACAGTAATATTCATCCATCTCTCTCAAAGTTCAGGTAAACTGTCACATCTTAGAACACACCTGTCCACAGAATGACAGGAGTGTGACATTCCGTAGTGCCTGCAGGCTCTTATTTCTAACACAAACTGCAGCGCAAATGGCCTGAACAGCCTCTGTACACAAGGAGTACTCAGAACACAAAGTGAGGGTGAGGAGATGTAAAGTTCATTTTAAAATTCTACAGTGCTACTTCCTGGCAAGAGACACTATCCTGCTACCTCGCCTTCAGAGTCCTTTGCTGGGGTGCTACAAACATCTCTTGTATCCTCATCATTGTCCTCCTCCTCCTCATCCTCCTTGTGTTTCTCTTTCTGTTGGCAGGACTTCTTGTGGCTCTGGGCTTTAGGAAGCCTCCCTCCATTCCGATGGACCCCTTCCGAATCCTGGGCGGACTCCTTGGTCTGTGAACGAGAGACTCTTGAGCCCTCGGGACTGCGCTCGTCCTGCAAGCGGCTGGCCTTCTTGGGGCTGGGAGATGCTTCCTCCTTGGAACTGCTATGGGAACGGGATCTCTTGCTTGCTACTGCTCCTTTGAATCGGCCCCCTTTCCTCTTGCTGGGGGTTACCGTGCCCTGGTTAAAACAACAACAGGTGTCACCTCAATACGATTCATTCACAACAAACTCACATTCTTGCAAAAGCCCAAGACGAAATAACATTAGGTTTAGCATCGCCCACTTTTAATGTTTCAGGCATATAAACAGAGGGTACTCCCTATGGAGGGCTGTGGGTGGCGTAAGCTGTTAAGACGCTGTGCCTGTTAACCAGCAGGCCAGGGTTCAAGACCCGGGTTGGCCCCACAAGACAGGGTGAGCTCCTGTCCTTAGCCCAGCTCTGCGATGCCAGCTGGATCCAGTCGTATTGGCTCTGCCTTTCCATTGGACTAATTCAGTGGTGTGGAGAGGGGGGATTTGCTGCTTGGGTAACAGCCTATCCTCCATAACAATCCAACCCAGGCTTTCGTGCTTCGCATGCAGCGTATGCAGCGCTGAGCACAATACCATAGTCTCTCAAGACTGACGGAGGCCTGCTTTTTTACTCCCTATGGAATATGTATTCATCATCTAGATTACCATTATCTGACTGGCAACAGGTCTCCAGCATCTCAGGGAAGGGTCGTTCTGCTATCTAAAACCCCGAAATAGCACAGAAAATGCCAGGAGCTGAACTTGAATCCCGGACTTTGAGGGGGAGTCGACATGAGCTCAATAATACAAAGGCTGCAATCCTAAAGACACTTTCCTGGGAGTAAGACCCATTGAACACAATGGGGCTTACTTCTGAGTAGACATGGTTAGGACATGGTTACATGGTTGTGGTAAAAGTCAGATAAACTAAAATGATCATTCAAAGAGTTCTAATCTTAGCAGCAACCTTATTTTCAGTCTCTGCAGTATCTTCTGCAATTTCTTCTTCCTCAACATTATCTTCTTTTTTCTCTTCTTCTTCCTCTTCCTCCTCCTCCTCTTCCTCCTCCTTCTTCACTGTTCCTGCCATTTCAGAAGGCTTATCTTCCTGATTTTTCAGTGAGGATACAAACTCCTCTGCAATCATTTTCACCTATTAGAATGAAATAGTAAAGATTAATCAAATTTTAGTTAGAAGGTCTGGAGAGAGAGAAAGAAAACAGTTCACAGAACAGTATAAAGAGACTGACAAAATCAACACGGCACATTTTATCACAAAGGACGTAAATCAGGGATGTCACACTCATTTCATACAAAAAGTATTCATGAGGCCTGCTGAGGGCTGGAAGTGTTAGCATTAAGCAGGAACTGATCTCATTAAGCAGGTGATGTCCAGAAATATAGATTCGAGTATAAGTGGTGTCTCTAAAACTCTAAGGCCTTTATCCTAAAGTGAAATTAAGCCCTTGAGATGACTTTCCATAAGGTTGAGATGACTTTCCATAAGGTAACACTAGAGGGTGACGTAACTGCGTAACTGCGTGATGCAACTGCTATGGATTTTGCCCTAAGTCTGGACCTTACATTTGATTGTACATACATTGGACCCACAATCTCTGATTGTGTCAGTGTTTTCTTGTCTAAATATTACATAAAGCAAGTTGAAAGTGTTATAGATCCAGTTCCTAGCTGAGGATATTTATATTTTCAGTAATGACAAGTGACAGAGTTGGCTAATTGTTTCAAAACCCAGCAATAATTCAATTAAAGCCTTATCTGCCCCATTTAGAATCATAGAATCATAGAGCTGGTAGGGACGTAGTAGGTCATCTAGTCCAACCCCCTGCCTGCAGCAGAAAATCCCCCTAGAGCATCCCCAACAGGTAGTTGTCAAGCCTCTGCTTGAAGACCCCCAGTGAGGGAGAGTCCACCACCTCCCTTGGCAATCTCTTCCACTGCCCAACCGCCCTCACCGTCAGGAATTTTTTCCGAACCATCAGAAATTTGCTCAGAGAAGTTCATTTATTTATCAATTTTCATTTAAAAGACTTTTATACTGTTTTTTCTGCAACTCAAAGTGATGCATAACACAAATAAGCTAAGGGCTCAATCCAGAGTAACTGCGGGAAGTCCTTGCTCCAGTGTAAGAACAATTTGCTCTGGACTGCAATATGAATTTCCCTTAGGTTTTCACTAGGTGGTGCAGTAACTACAGGTACAAGTAATGTCTCTTACATGCTCCTGTAATTACTCTGGATTGTTGGGTAAACCATTTAGTTTAAACATAAACCATTTAAAATAATAAAATGAAATAAAAATAAACACAAAACATTTAAAATAAATGAAAAACATTTAAAATAAACTAAAAACAGAACATAACAATATACGTATCAGAGCGGATTAAAATATCACATAGAAACAAAATGAAGCCATAAGAGGATTAAATATGAACAACACCTACAATTGTCTAAATTAGAGCACAATCCTAACCATACCTACTCAAAAGTAAGCCCTATTGTGATCAATGGGTTTTCTTACTCCCAGGAAAGTGCCTTTAGGATTGCAGCTTTAGACAGGGTTAACAGGAAAATCATCCCTCTTCAAAAGTTAGGTGGAACAAAGTATTGATGTCTCTCAAATAAAAGTTTGTTCAAATTCAAGGCATGCACAACACATACATGAGCAAATACTAGTCTAGTAAGTCAGACTTTTGGATCCAGGGTCACATCTCAGGTCCAGATGCTCAACTCAGCTGAGGAGATCCTTGAATGGACACACATCGATAGACGCCTTCTATATAGACAGTCTCACAAAGTTGAACTAAGGCCATGCTTTGTACCTTAAACATCCTTATTCGGCAATTTGTCCAATACCTCAGGACATCAAAATCACCTCCCCCAGCACGTTAGGGGTTAAAAACCACCCTATTTAATGGGCAATTAAGCACCAAGGCTTCAGTTACAGCATAAAAGATTTATTTCAGAACTTTAACCAAACATGTGTATTGAGATTTCAACAATCACTAGGCTAACTCTACAATCCAGAGTAACTACACTTTAACCAAACGTGTATTGAGCTTTCAACAATCACTAGGCTAACCCTACAACCCAGAGTAACTATGGAAGCACGTAAGAAACATTGACGTAGTTACAGCCCCACCTAGTGAAAACCTATGGGCAATTCATATTGCAATCCAGAGCAAATTATTTTTACATCAGAGCAAGGACTCCCCATAGTTACTCTGGATTGCACCCTAAATCTACCACATTAATCCTTAAGCTTATTCCAGTTTGGTAGCTAAGCTGAACCTTATAAACCACAAAAGGAAAAAATCCTTGTGATCTTCCAAGGAAGGCTTAACACTTGCAAGCTACTTTTCCTTTGGGTGGAAACAGGGATGCTGCTTCTCCCCCACAGGGATGCTGCTTCTCCTCCCCACATTCAAGGATGCTCTGGGATCTTTCCCTTCCAAAACTGAGCATCTTGTGCTCCACTCACCTTTCCCTTTTGTAGTTCAACTTTGCACACAAAACAATTAATTCCTGGTCACTTCAAAGCATCTTTAGATCTTCAAAACATTGGAAATAAATCATGTTCTTTCTGGGATCTTGCAATCTTTGGGAACTTCAAGACAAGGAGGGACTTTTCCTCCTCATACCATAAACTACTAAATTAACCACCTCACCATAAATTTATGGAGGCACCTGATGTCCTTTCCTCCCTTCCCTCCTCCTAAATTTCTCACCAACCTTGGGAAAACCAGGACTGGGGAGTAGGAGTAAAGAAGTAAGAGGTTTTTACAGAAGTAGGAGTAACTATTTGTTACTCCTTACTCCTGTTATTATATTCTACTGTACATGCAAACACCAAAAAACCCCAGTTTTATTATACTGCACTGTCTAATTTAAATTTTAATCTTTTGTTTTAGGTAATATGAATTTGCAAACCTGTTAAAGTTAATTTTGAGATAAACTACTTAATTTAATTAGTCTAAGGGAGCAATCCAGAATAACTACGGGGAGACTTTTCTCCAGTGTAAGAACAATTTACTCTGGATTGCAAAATGAATATCCCATAGGTTTTCACTAGGTGGTGCAGTAACTGTGGGTGCACATAATGTCTCTTACGTGCTCCCATAGTTACTCTGGATTGTACGGTAAAATGGAACAAAAGAAAGCTGGAGTATTTGAATACTTTGAATTATCTCAAGAAAAAATGTCTCCATATGTCAATTGATGAATGCAATTCATCACGCAATTCAGAAATCAGCAAAGGGAAAGGTAATATTTTTTTATTGAGGGGTAGGAATAGGAATAGGAGTAACATTTAAAAAATCTTACTCTGGAGTAGAACCCAAAATCACCACTATCTTCCCACATTCTTGCTGCTAGGTCATTCAGGGGTAACAAAATGGCTTTACTACGATTCAAAACTTAGACCAACATAAATGAATACTGGCTCTATTTGATATAGTTTACATATCTCTAACAAGGTCTACCTCCAAGAAGAAGAAAAAAGAATTCTCAAGATTCAGCATCTCTCATCCCTCTTTCTCCTTCAGCTCAAAGTGGATGAAAAGGCAGGAAAGGCTTTTTTGCAACCTTGCCTGTTCAAACTCCATGCACCTGCCACATTTCTGGGATCCCAGACTTCGCCGCATGGAAGATCAGTGCTATCTCCCTTGATGGAAAACCAGCACTAACTACCTGAGATTCAGAATCACAGGAAAATCTTTCTGGATGATTCTCAACAGGTTGCAACCTTCTCTGCTTCCTGGAAAGAGAAGAGGGGCCTCCTGCCCTTCTTCTCATATGTTAATTTGGAGAGCCCAGAGAAGCACTTCCATTGATGCCTGACATTCATTGCCAGTTAATAAAGTTGGCAAGGCTGACTCAGACTTGGGAGGCAATGATCACTTATGATCACTTGGCTGAGTAGCAAGAAAATGGTACTGATACAGACCATCGTGGCTCTTAAATACCAAGTGACACTGGCCATAAATAATTTTCAGTGCCTCCCTGATTTTCTTGAAGGGCAGGTATTTGTATGCATGTGTCTTCATTAGTATAATCCAGTGATTTTCAACCTTTTTCATCTCATGGTACACTTGGGGTGAAATCCAGAGTAAATACGGGGAGTCCTTGCTCCAGAGTAAGAACAAGTTACTCTGGCTTGCAATATGAATTTCCCATAGGTTTTCACTAGGCGGCTACAGTAACTACGGGTGCACATAATGTCTCTTACATTCTCCCTTAGTTACTCTGGATTGTGCCCTTGACAAGGCACTGAAATTGTCAAGGCACACCATCAATTGTTTTTGCCATTGACAAGGCACACCAGACTGTTCAAATCCTTCAATTCTCCTATTAATGAATGACAAGCTCCAAATTCCTGTGGCACACCTGAGGACTACCCACAGCACACCAGTGTGCCACTGCACTGGTTGAAAATCAAAGGTGTAATCACTTGCTATATATACATTGCTGACAGTGTCGTATCCGAACGCCTGTCCAAGATGGAGTGTATGCATAGGGACTGTCCCCCAAATCCAGAGTAACTACAGGAGCATGAAAAAAACTTTATGTGCACCTACAGTTACTGCACCACCTATTGAAAACCTAAGGGAAATTCAAATTGGAATCCAGAATAAGTTGTACTTACACCAGAGCAAGGACTCCCCATAGCTACTCTGGATTTTGCCCTGTGTCTTTCTGTACAGCATGAACTACACTGCAACATCAACAGCAAATTGGGGGATTAATCTACCTCACAGGATTGTTGTGGGGACAAATGGAGGGACCACGTATACCATTCTGAGCTCCTTGTGGGAAGGGTGGTATAAAAATGCAAAAAATAATGGCAACCACGCCTATTTCTGAAATTTTTTATATTTATATTGTATCTTCTATTAAGAGAATTTTTATCATCAATACATTGACTTGTAATGCAGACCTGCTCTCATTTGTTAAAATGAAACCCATTTCAAAAGTAACAGAATTCAGAATTGTTGCCTTTCAGTCCATATCCTTCAATTGACTTAAATGCTCAGCTATGGATAGAATCAGGTTATAAAGACTGCAACTGAAATCTATGTTCAAGACTGATCTTTAGTAAGTTCACTGACCAGAAAGCTGATCCTGCATTTTTAATAGCAGATCAGTCTCTTCAGCTTTCTAATCAAGTTTTTTTAAAACAGGAAAAGATTTATTATCATGATGACTGCAAGTACTGCAAGACAAAAGGAGGTGGAGGTATGTCTTTCCATGTATAAAAGCAGAAAACTGCAGGGGTGCAAATGTGGGAAGGGATATGCTTTATTATTCAAGTCACAATTTGTAGATTCAAGTCACCCTGATTGTAAAGCAAGCTGCCCTGTCTGCTTTGCTTATGCAAAATTTTCCAATCGCAGAGCTGTTTTTGTGGTGATTAATTTTTCCCTAAGGGGCTGTGGGTGGCGCAGGTGGTTAAGACACTGTGCCTGTTAACCAGCAGGTTACTCTGGTTACCCAGGGTTCGAGACCTGGGTCAGCCCCACAAGACAGGGTGAGCTCCTGTCCTTGGATCCAATCGCATGGGCTCTGCCTTTCCATTGGACTAATTCAGTGGTGTGGAGAGGGGAGATTTGCTGCTTGGGTAACAGCATATCCTCCATATCAATCCAACCCAGGCTTTCGTGCTTCGCATGCAGCGTATGCAGTGGCCGAGCACGATACCAGAGTCAAGACTGACGGAGGCCTGCTTTAATTTTTCCCCACAGACCTAATAAATGCTGCCCATTTATCTCCATGATATCTTAAATCCAACCTTAAATGGGAAATAACTTAATTCAGTGATCTCATTGCATGGCAAACTGTCATTTCAACACTAAAAGGCACACCAAATCATTCTTTGTTAATGATTAAAAAATAAAGAATGTCATGCTGCTGGTAGGATGCCCGCACCATCAACTACCCTCCCCAAACTTCATGGCACACCTGCAGACTATCCGTGGCACACCATTGTGCCATGACCCCCTGGGTAAAGGCCTACAAAGGATGAATGGGGCTGATTTACCCGCCATCGGGTGAAGTCGCTGAGTGAGCTGGGACCATATGCTACAGTACTTTGAGCAGATTTGATGAATCTTTTCCTGATCAATTTCAGCTGCTCTGAAGATTGAGTTTTAGAGTACTGGCTCCGGAAGTTTTTCCCCCAGTGGGCAGTAACCTATAAAAAGAGAAAAAAACATTTAATTCATTAAGGAAATAAGATATAGGATAAATGCTGATTCCAATTTCACAAGATTACTAGCCGAGACTCTGCCTTGAATGTTGGTACCTTCAAAGGTGACTACTCGGGGACCGAACCTTTTCTGTGGTGGCACCCAGATTATGCCATGCTCTCCAAGCATATTTATGGTGCAATATTAGAAGCAACAACTAAATATTAACAGTTTAAGTAATACTGAATTAATATAAAATATTATCAGATTTAATTAATACTAAATGCTTTTATCAATCATTCATTATACATATCCAAACTTGTTATACAGTGGTACCTTGCCTAACAAGTGCCTCACTTAACAAGTGATCCACATAACAAGCAAAAATTTCTCTAGGATTCTGCCTCACATAACAAGTGTTGCTTCATTTAACAAACACACTCGTTGGCAGTTGGGACAGACGCACCAGCAGGCAGCCCTTTTAAAAAGCATCAGGGCTGCCTAGTGCGCCTGCCCATAGCAAAAGCAACATGCGCTGTTCCTCCTGTGGCTGGGCGTCCGCTGGGCAGAGGGAGAGAGCAGCAGTGGAGAAGAGGGCTAGCCAGAAGGAAGCAGGGGAGAGAGAGGCTCAGGATGAAGAGAAGGAGAAAGTGGGGAGACACTTAGAAAGTGGCTTGGATTGCAGCCTCCTAACCATATCTACCCAGAAATAAGCCCCGTTGTGTTCAATGGGGCTTACTTCCAGGAAAGTGTCTTTAGGATTGCAGCCTAAGTAGACTTCATAGGATCCTGCACTTTGAATGCATGTTTTGAATTCAATTCCAGTGTTTTGTCATCATTTTTACATCCAGTTAATATTTTGATATGAATATTTTTTGGGTTGGGCTACCAACTAAGTTTCCATTATTTCCTAGGGGAAAATTTGCTTCACATTGGTGCAGGGAATCAAATGGTCAGCCAGCAACCTTTATGACCCTTGTGTCCATCTATTGTTAGACACCCCCCCTTCACACCCCATTTAAGTGCTTCTTGCCGTGAAGCAGAATCTGTGTCTGTGCAGGAAACGCAGCTTCACGATTCAGTGAATAGCACCCCACCGCAGGCTGAGGCTCCTAGGAAAAATAAGTTAGGCATAGAAAGCCGCAGTGTGTGAAAGCAAGTGTATAAGGGAAAAATATTCCATTGCTGTCCAATGTAACCTATATGGTTTTTATGCTAAGGACAATAATGTAATCGCTTGACGCTTCTGTGAGCAAAGAATGTATTTAAAGAAACGTCTGTCTTTGAGGTTCGCAGTCTTTCAGATGCTAAATCTGCTGCAGGTCAGAGTCCTGCAGGCTCTCTAATAGACTTCTTTTCCTTAACGAAGTGGTCTCTTTGTCCTGATTCGTACCCCTGGTTTTCTGTTACAGCACAAAGAGCGTTTCACATAACAAGCATCTTCCGGAACGAATTAAACTTGTTATGTGAGGCACCACTGTACTTGGATTTTTTTATACACATGTATTTGACTTAATACAAATGGCCACTGCAAATGAGAAGGAATATCCCAATCCCTGGAGAAGGGAAAAAAATACATCCCTTTAAGATCACAGGTTAAAAAATTGCTTTTCCTGCTGTGGAAAGTCAGTCATGAAGCCATCTTTCCATTCTTCAGCTGAGCCAGGCAAGAAGCAGAGGTCATTTGCCTTTTTTGTTGCTGGCTGCCTCTCTACAACAGTCATAAAAGCTGTTTTTAAACATTTGTAAAGGGATGCCCTTTTAAAGCTAGTTTTATTTAACATATTTTTAATCAGTGGGGAGTCTAAGAATCAAACCTCTTTGGATTTCAAGGAATGAACTTTTTCAGTTTGGAGCAAGAAACATGGAAGTGTTGCAAAATTCAGTGAGACTCGGGGACCAAGCCTTTATTTGCACAAGGTTCAGTGCGATCGATCACCAAAGTCTGAACAAAGAAATTGAGACAGGTCTGTCTTATATACCCTTCAGTCCCAATGCAAGTAAATGAGGGTCTTTCAGAGGGTCTCCCAGTAATTTTCCATCACACTGTGCCTAACTAATCACCCCCCTGCCCTCAGGAAGGTTTCTTCTTTGGGATCATGCTATGGTGGAATGCCTGGTAGTGCCAGGTTCTTATCAGGGCCTCTTTGACTAATGGAGGGATATAAGGTCTGGCCTGGGACCCTTAGAATGTGAGATAGGGCTTCCCTGAGCTTCCTTCCTTCGATACAGCCTTTGCCGGTAACCTTACAATTCATATGGAGACTCGATACCAATATCCTTTAAATGCAATTTCTGTTAACTAAATATTCTCTAAATAAAAACAGGCAATTGTATTATGCATAAGGCAATCGTGTTACAAATAGGTTTTTAGCCTCCTTCAGAAGTGAGTCTTTAAATCTATTTTTCCACTTTTTTTCTAACCAACGATTTTTTTTTATCTACAGAAGGTTCCAGAACAAAACCCTAGTGGATAACATGGGAAACCTATAGTATGTTACTGGCTACTATATCTGTTCAGCTTTTTTAAAAAAAACACCCTGTAATACATTGGGTGTTAACTATACAGGTTGAACGTCCTCATTTGCAACATTTTGTTCCAAGAAAAAGTGTGATTAACTATTTTTGCGTTATACCAAGGCAATTAGTCACCATGTTAACAAGGTAGCAATGAATTAAGAAGCACCCTTTCAAGTGCTGCTAACTGTCCTGTAAGGAGCTGATCTGGAATGTGCAATGCATATGCAATGTGCAGTGCTCAATGTGCAATGTATATGCAATGTTCAATGTGCAGGGTTCGATGTGCAATGCATATGCAGCACTCAATGTACAATGCATATGCAATGTTTAATGTGCAATGCATTTGCAATGTGCTAGGAATTTGCAAATTCCTATCAGCTCAGAGCAAGTGATATATCATTAGTGAGGGTCTCTGCTTCCTAGGCTGAACATCAACAAAGGTTCACAATCTTTTCTAAGACAAGATTGTCTGCCACTTTGCCTTAGTAAGCAGGCTGCCTTTTAAGCCATTAACTGGACTAAAGGGAAGCTTATTTTTCAGTTTTGTGGGACGCTTACACTTGCAAACATTCCTTAGAACACAGAAAAGCAGCTCCCCTGAACTGAGCTAATCAAATGTCTGTGCTAACAAAGGCAACATAAGGCAGCGATGAGCCTGGGACACTATTTCTGGCTAGGAACACTTGCCAAAAGATAACCTTGGTCCTAGAACAAAGGGGTCAGTAACAACATCCTGAAAGAATGGAAATGTACCCAGAGCTTACTCAGCATGCTTACTTGCTGAGTAATTAAACCAATTAAATTACGTGTAAATGATCATGTTATAAGAAATAGCCTACTGAATGAGAATCAGTGCCTTCTTGCTTCTGTACTTTGCTTGCACTATAAAATCTTAAGGCTAGAAGCCATCTTGGTCGCCTTCTGATTGGGACTTGAGTCCCAGCAGGTGGCCTGATGATTATTGAATAAAAGATCCTGATTCTGATATTTGTTGTATGCCTAATTGAACACAACGCACTACAAATTTTGGTGCCGTGACTTGGATCCAGCACCTGCAAAGGTGCTGTGGAGCACTAGCTACTCCAGCTGCCCTGCCAGGGGCTGGGCCTCTTGGACTCAAAGGTGCCTCAAGCACTGTTCGGCTTGGAGAACGACAGGAACAGCCAGTGGCACAGGACAGACAGATGCTGGAAGCCCCTCTTATCAGAAGGGATAAGAAGACGCGTCTAGAAGGGTAATGTATGATATCGTGGGGACCCTCCAAGTAGGTGAACGGAGGAAGGGGGGACTGATCATCCCCCAGCCTGAGTTGACCAACAGAACCAAGGGAGTGAGTTGGACAACTAGTCACTTGTTAGGAGAACACAGGGTGGGTTTGTGGAATGAATGAATGAATGAATGAAGATAGACTGATTGCGTCTTGACCTCTGCAATTCTCTTATCTTGCCCTTGATCTTCAGGAGGAAAGTCAGGATCAAGGAAGCGAATCTATTCCCTTTTGTCTCTGGAGGGAAGACCCCTCACTGAACAACCCCCCTTCCCTTTTATGTTTGTCTTGTCGAAAATGTCATGGGGGGTCTACACACACAAAGCCCATAAGTATGGTAAAGAATTTCCATGCTAAGGAATCACCATTTGAAGCACAACAATATGGAATTAGTTTATACCCGAAGCACTGAGGCAGTATCACAGTATTGACTGGCCAAAATTATGCTCCAGATGGCCAGAAAAGGGTTCTTACCATTTAGAAGACATACAAGCAGTCTGGAACATAATCACAGGCAGGGAAAGAGCTAACCCCAAACACTGCATTTATGCAGATTGTTGGTTAAAGAGTCTAAGGGCACAATCCAGAGTAACTATGGAAGCACATAAGAGACATTAAGTGCACCTGTAGTTACTGCACTACCTAGTGAAAACCTATGGGAAATTCATATTGCAATCCAAAGTAACTTGTTCTTACTCTGGAGCAAGGACGCCCCGTAGTTACTCTGGATTTCACCCTCAAAGCACAGTCCAAATGGTTTCAGAAGTGCAAGAGGGATCGTGCCAAGATCATGCTGGCAGCTTTCTCTTGCAAGAGCCAGGGAAGAGAAGCAAGAATGGGAAACACTTGCAAGAAAAGCCTCCATTTAAAAACATACCTGGAGCACTCCTGGACTACCAACAAGACTCACCTAGTCCAACAATAACCTTGGTGCGTTCAATCATCACAAATTACAACCCCGCTTGGGGAAATATGCACCAGTTACTCCCCACCCTCCTGCAGCCATGAGTCAAAGCCAGGATCTTTGCCGCTGCACAGACACTGGCCAGAGAAAGGCTTGTACAATCTGGGGACCAGATTGTGGAAGAAGCAGTAGAAAAAATTTTCCCTAAAGCAGACCCACAGTGGGACCCATATGACTCAGATCATATGAAAAACCTGCAAGCATACAGGAACTACATCATAGAAGCCCTGATAAAAGCAGGACGCAAGGCAACCAGTTTTGCCAAAGTAGCTATAGTAATTCAAACTCCCCATGAAACTCCCATACCTGGAAAGGCTGAAAGAGTCTTACCGCCTGTACACACCCCTGGACCCAGACAGTCTTGATATGCTGTACATAAGACAGCAGGCCTAGCTGGACATACGCAGAAGACTTCAGAAGGTAGAGGGGTCTGTGGCCCAAGATATATCCTTCCTAGAGATAGCCTAGAAAGTGTATGTGAATAAAGATGAGGAAGATAAGAAGCAAGAGGATAAAAAGGAAAAGAAGAAAGCAGAGCTGTTAGCCACAGCCATAGTGAAGTGTGAAGAGAACCAGAGCCATAGAGGAAGGAGCAGAGCGAGAAAGGAAAGGTTAAGAAAGACACAATGTGCCAATTGCAGGGAAGATGGGCATTGGTGTGACAGTTGCCCCCAACTGACCTCAAGGGCAAGAGAGAAAGGGCAAAGAGCAAGAGGATCAAGAGGTTCTATCAACCACAGGAAGTTAGCAGCCACCAATAACTTATCAGCTTCAATCACAGAGAACCTTCCAGCCACCCAGAGCCTACCAGAATCAATCACAGGGAGCCAGAAACTCACCAGGACCTAACCAGTATCAGGAACAAAGAACCTGTCAATCACCAGGAGCATACCCACAACATTCATATGACGGGCAATTCCTAGGATTAGCAGACATGTCCTTTCAAAGGCTGAATGCCTGCCCGAGCTCCTAAGAACCCATGGTGGCTCTAAAAATCAAGAATCAGACCATCCACATGATGGCAGACACAGGAGCATCAAAACTCAAGCACTAGCACCTTTAACCATAGACATGATGACTGTACAAGGGGTGTCAGGACAGACCACTCAGATCCCCTACATGAACACCCTTACGTGTGAAGTGGGTGGACATGTAGTGTTACATGAATCTCTATATGCCAGACTGCCCAGTGAATTTATTAGGGAGAGATTTACTATCTAAACTACAAGCAACAATCTCTTTTGTGGGAGACAAAGTCTAGATCCAAACCCCACCAAAGATTAAAATCACTATGCCTCGGGAACAAGCATGGCGATTCATAGGGTGTTTGCTCACCGTCCCGGAAGTATGCATCCAGAAGTAATCCAAAGGGCCCCACCAACAGTTTGGGCAGAAAGCAATCCACCAGGCATGGCTAAGAATGTGCCCCCCATTGTAATTGAACTCTGGCCAGGGGCACAACCAATAGCCATAAAACAATACCCAATCAGGAAAGAAGCAGCCATAAGCATTCTGCCACATCTCCAGAGACTAAAAGAGTGGGGAATCATACACACCTGCCTATCGCCATGGAACAGCCTGCTTTTCCCTAACCCCCAAAAAGATGGGACTTATCGCCCAGTTCAGGACTTATGCGCAGTAAACGCAACCACAGTTACCATCCACCCAGTGGTAGCCAACCCATACATCTTACTGGGACTGATCCTCCCACAGTCAAGTACTTCTTCGCGCTGCATTCTTTTGTCTCAGAATTGCACCTGTGAGCCAACCCATCTTTGCCTTCACACATGATAACCCATACACCAGAAATAAACTACAACATACATGGTCCAGATTAGTTCAAGGCTTCAAGAACAGCCCCACCCTATTCCGTTAAGCCCTAGCCAGGGATTTAGCAGTCTACCATGTCCCAGAGGGCCAAGTAGTGTTGCAATACGTAGACGACTTGCTTCTGGGAGCAGAAACTGAACCCCAGTGCGTCAAACTCACGTTCGATATCCTGAACCTAGTGGCAGAAGCAGGATACAAAGTCTGACAGAAGAAGGCCCAACTAGACCAGCTCACAGTCACCTATTTGGCATACAACATAGAAGAGGGAAAACGCACCCTAGGGAACCAAAGAATTAAAGTCATTTGCAGGATGGAACCCCCCACAAACAGGACTGCATGGTTTCCTCGGGATGGCAGGTTTACCCGTATCTGGGTCCCTAACTTTGCAGAACTTGCTGCCCCATTATACGAAGCCCCCCTAGGTGAGGAGACAGACACCTTCATATGGGGAGACAAAAAGACTGAGGCATTTCAAAGCATTAAACAAGCCCTAGTGAATACACCATGCCTGGTGCTTCCAGACCTGAACAAAGCATTTCAGTTGTACGTACCTGAGCAAAGGGGGGTAGCAGCAAGAGTACTGACCCAGCGAGTAAGAAGCTGGAACCGACCTGTGGCCTACATCTCGAAATAGAACACACAGCAAAAGGTTCCCCCCCCACAACAGAGCCATTGTAGCATCCACACTGGTACAAAAGAGGCAACAAAACTAACTTTGGGACAACATGTAACAGTATATGTCCCTCCTTCCCTCCTTGCGTGTTACCAGTCCTAAACGCCAAGGGCACACAATGGATGAGTAATGCAAAGATGCTGAAGTGCTAAGCATTGTTGTGTGATAACCCCCAAGTCACAGTCACCACAGCAGGCCTCCATCAGTCTTGAGAGACTATGGTATCGTGCTTGGGGCTGCATACGCTGTATGCGAAGCACGAAAGCCTGGGTAGATTGTTATGGAGGATAGGCTGTTACCCAAGCAGGAAATCCCCCCCTCTCCACACCACTGAATTAGTCCAATGGAAGGGCTGAGCCAATATGATTGGATCCAGCTGCGTCACAGAGCTGGGCTAAGGACAGGAGCTCTCCCTGTCTTGTGGGGCTGACATGGGTCTCAAACCTTGGTCTGCTGGTTAACAGGCACAGTGTCTTAACCACTTGTGCCACCCACAGCCACAACCAATGCCCTTAATCCAGCAACACTGTTACCAGAAGTGCCAGGGGGACCACTGGAACATGATTGTTTCCAAGTTAGAAGAAATATATTCCTCAAGGCCAGAACTCAAGGATGTACCCCTAAAAGACCCTGACTTCACACTTTTTACTGATGAGAGTTCCTCAATCAGAAATGGAGAAAGGAAAGCAGGATTCGCTGTCGTAACCTTAGACCAGGAATCGCTGCAGGACCCCTTCCTGTTCAAACTTCTGCACAGAAAGTAGAACTTATTGCCCTGACTCAGGCACTCATTAAAGGAAAGGGAGGAAACATTTACACTGATTCAAAATATGGATTTTTAATTTTTCAGTTAACTAAAGCTGCAATCCTAACCTTCAGCTCACGTCCTGTGCTGACCTGGCAGTGTCACTTAAGTGCAGTAAGACACTTCTGCCCCACACCTGGGGGGGGGGGTTAGGCCAATGTACAGGCATGCCCCAACCTTCCCACATCATCATCGGAAGATAGGCCAGATGAGTTAAGCCAGCCTAAATTGGTTAGGATTGCACTCTGTAGGATCCCTAAGCACTGGAGCATGAAGGTGGAGAAAAGACAGGCGTGCCAACTATATTAGCTGCCCTTTGCTTCTGCACCACACATACAACATTGGCTCAGGCAGTTGAACAGGAAGTGGGTGAGGAAATGGCTCTGGTCTTAATCAGACAGAGACTGTTCTTCTAAGTATAGAAGGGTATTTATTAAAAATATGAAAATACAAAATAGGAACTAGAAGAAATAGGTGGTCAGAAGCAAGACAAAAATAAATCAAAAGCAATTTACAACTATTGTAGTTTCTCTGCACAGTAAGGAATATAACTGCATAGTCCAGAACACACACACAGTACTAACTTCTTCACATGATCCTTTTTTTGAAATGTGTAACGGATCAGAGGTTTCCGTTTTTCTCATTGACTATTTGTCGGTTTGAAAAAGTAGTCTAAGGGTGCAAACCTAAGCCTACCTACTCAGAACAAAGTCTCATTTGTTGTATGGGACTTACTCTCAGAATGAGTGTTTAGGATTGTAGCCTTATTATACAACTTGGGCTACAATCCAGAGTAACTATGGGACCTTTTACACCAATGTAGTTACGGTGCCACCTATGGGAAACCTATAGGAAATGTATAGAGCAATCCAGAGTAAGTGTCTCTTAAGTTTTTCCATAGTTACTCTGGATTGTAGGGTAACTGTGCCTTTATTAATTCTATTTTACACTGTCCAGCAGATATTTTCTATTTGGGCACTTAAATGATAAATATGATAGTAATCAAAAGATACTTAAATTACAAATATCATGGCAATCACCACACAGCTTACCCTACTGGTCAGCTCCCGACTATTGACAACCCTCACGTGATGGGCCAACTTGGTGATATCCTTGCCATTCAAAAGCCGAAGATTTCGGAGCAGAAACATCACTTTGTAGTCATCACTAGTCTGGAGAGAGTAAAAGTAAAATAAATTGTGAGCACTAACATGTGGGGGGGGCATCAAGAAGGTTCTGCATCTGTGGACAGCATGATTGTGGGCACTTGGAGACGCTGTGTGCTACTCTGAACAGCCATCCACTTCGTTCTTTCTCTCCTTTTTTCAAAGTGAAAGCTGCTGTTTTTCACTTTGGGAAAAGAAAAGCCAGCAGCCAGTCAGAGCATTGCTCCAAGCCAGCCACAAGTACAGCAGTGATTTTCTACCTGTGTGTCATGGCACACTGGTGTGTCACAGATTGTCCTCAGGTGTGCCATGGGAATTTGGGGATTGACATTCCTTAATAGGAAAATTGGGGGATTTGAACAGTCTGGCGTGCCTTGTCAATGATAAAAACAATTGATGGTGTGCCTTGACAATTTCAGTGCCGTTAAGTGTGCCGGGAGATGAAACAGGTTGAAAATCACTGACTTGCAGTGACATCGTTACATCTCTGCAATCCCAGGTTAAGGCAGCATTTGCCCTCCTGGTCCCAGTTGGCAGAAGAGCTAGGAATCCAACCGCTGTCAAGGTGTCATTCAAGCCTAGTATCAGATCTCTCAAACCATCTTACAAACTGAATTATCCACATAAATATATACCTTTATGGCCTGCCAATCCCAAAATCTTGTGTAGTCAGATAGCCATGGAGATTTTAGAATTCCTCAGAGAATGTTTTGTGTCTTAAGTGATAACAGCAATAATCATTTTTAGAGAACACCAAATGCCGATCATTATTATTTGAAAAATGTATATCCCCTCTTCCCCATGCCCAATGCAGCTTACAAAGTTAAATAATAAAATATATAATGTATAACACTTTTTTTTTAATCTACACACAGTTGGCTCAAGCCAAGCCTTGGCTCAAGCCAAGGGGTGAGAAATAACTCTGGTCTAGAAAGAAGTGCCAACAAGCATACTACAGAAGTGCAGACGGTAGACATAAATATTGGTAGACAGACCCCCAAATCCAGAGCAACTATGGGAGCACGTAAGAGACATTACCTGCACCCATAGTTACTGCCCCATCTACTGAAAACCTATGGGAAATTCATATCAGAATCCAGAGTAAATTGTTCTTACACCGGAGCAAGGACTCCCTGTAATTACTCTGGTTTTTGCCCATTATAATAATATCAGGTTGATACCAGAGGAAACAGATGTGCTTTGAGCCTTTGTTGAAAAGCCACGCGGGGCTGTTGATTCTCAATTTCCCTGTAAAGAAATTTCATAGTTGTGTTGGTACTATATAAAACACTTACCATGAGCCATCATCTCTCTGACTTTATATGGGCAGACCTGAGGTTGTTCTGACCCTTTCTCACTCACTAAATGACATGTGTAATAAATAAGACCTGCCTTTATTCCTCCCTTCAAAATCTGGGTTATAACTTCGGCTACAATCCATTGTAACTACGGGACCTTTTACGCCGACGTAATTACAGTGCCACCTATGGGAAATGCATAGAGCAATCCAGAGTGTCTCTTATGTCCTCCTGCAGTTACTCTGGATTGTAGGGTTCATACGGTTGGGAGGCCATTGGTGAAAATTTATTATGTGTCACAGATTTAAGAACATGTCAATATAATCAACAGTATTTTGTTGAATGCAGCTAGATGATCTTTTGGGCAGTCTTCAGTTCTCAAATGATAAACATCATTTATTTTATTTTAAAAATTTATATCCCGCTTTTCTCGGGCCATTAGCCCCACTCAAGGCGCCTCATAGTAAAACATAATTAAAACATTAAATAGAAACATTAAAAACAATTAAAACATAGAAGCTAAAACAATAAAAACAGTAAAAACAATAAA
The DNA here is from genome assembly GCA_030015325.1 of Cryptoblepharus egeriae. Taxonomy (NCBI): domain Eukaryota; kingdom Metazoa; phylum Chordata; class Lepidosauria; order Squamata; family Scincidae; genus Cryptoblepharus; species Cryptoblepharus egeriae. Next base: position 92,759 of record JAREYC010000022.1, read on the forward strand.
CAGTAAAAACCTGAGCGTCATCATTATTCAGAGGTGACAGTGAGGAGTGCCTCGTTTGGAAACACTGCTCTAGGGCATTACTGTAATCCTTAGAAAGGCTGTCAAGTGCCTACTATGATACTCACCGTCAAGTACACATTGTTCAAATAGGACAACTCCTCCAGCTGTGGAAACTGCTTCAAGGATGTCACATCCTCCAGGTGGTTGTTGTTGCAGTTTAGGATGCGGAGGTTTGGTAGGCTGAGGTTGTCCGGAAGCCTCTCTAAGAGGTTATCAGAGAGATCAAGTTCCTGAAGGTGGCGAAGGTGAGAAAATAACTGTGGTTCCAAGTCTTCTGTTGTGACTTGCAACCTGGATAAGCTGGGGAGGAAAAAAGGTTATCACTGGAAGCTTAAACACACCAGCAATCTCCATACTATCAACTGATTTAGTACCTTTCCCACTGAAGAATGGTGCTGCAAGACTAGAACAGGCTCCCCAAGTCTTAGTGCAACAAGTTATTGCAAACAAGTTTGCAAACAAGTGCAACAAGTTATTGCAAACCATTTCCAGAATCAGGAAGTGGTTTGACATTGATTTTTTTTCCAATTTCCTAAGACCTAGAATGGGGGTTCCTGACACTCCAGACGCAGCCCTCAGTAAATAAAATATCTCCACCCCCATTAGCAATACAATCCTGGGGATCACATCACTGCTTCCCCTATTCCTCTGCTCCTTAAATGCACAGGGGCAATACTACCCGAGCTGGTGGTCACAACCCACCAACCCACTACAACGTGATATAGGTAGACAAAGATTTGACAGCATATTTGTAGAAAGCAGGAATAGCAATAGCCAAAATCTAAACCAGTGGTACTCAACATTTCAGACTGCCCTTCAAACTTACCGGGATATGACATCACTTTTATGGCAGAGCTCCTCCATATATACTCAGAAGTATCGTAAGTTCCGTTGTGTTCAATGAGACTTACTCCCAGGAAAGCCCAGGGCCAGATTCCAAGTTGGCATCCTGTTGTGACTCTCCTGACCCCCACTTTGAATAGCACTGATCTAAACAGAACTTCCAGATTCTCTCTGATGCTGATAGAGGATATCTGATGCTGGGAACAAACTGAGCTACAGTGGCACCTCACATAACAAATTTAATTCGTTCCGGAGGCATGTTTGTTACATGAAACGTTCTTTACGTGAAGTGGATTTTCCCATAGGAAATTATGGAAACTCAGACAATTGGTTCCACAACCCAAAAAATATTCATAGAAAAATATTAACTGGATGTCAAAATGATGACAAAACAATGGAATTGAATTCAAAACATGCATTCAATGTGCAGGATCCTATGAAGGCTGCTTAGGCTGTAATCCTAAAGTCACTTTCCTGGGAGTAAGCCCCACTGAACACAATGGGACTTCTGGGTAGACATGGTTAGGAGGCTGCAATCAAAGACACTTTCCTGAGAGTATGAACCATTTAACACAATGGGACACTTCTGGCTAGACATGGCTGGAGGCTGCAATCCAACCTGCTTTCCAAGTGTCTCCCCACTTTCTCCTCCTCTTCATCCTGAGCCTCTCTCTGCCCTGCTTCCTTCTGGCTAGCCCTGAGCTGCTTCCCACTGCTGTTCTCCCCCTCTGCACAGCAGACGCCCAGCCACAGGAGAACAGTGCGGAGGTGTTGCTTTCTCTACGGATAGGCACGCTAGGCAGCCCTGACGCTTTTTAAAAGGGCCAGCGTGTCTGCCCCAATTGCCAACGAGCGTGCTTATTACGTGAAGCAGTTTGTTATGTGAAGCAGAATCCTAGAGAAATTTTTTGTTTGTTACGTGGAACATACTTTACGTGAGGCGCCAGTGTATTTTCTTCGGAGCCTTTTTGTAAATTAAGACTTTTGTAAGACTAATGATCTGGGAAACAAATTTTCAGGGGGAAAAAAGCTATGGTCTGGTCCATAGGTCTCCCCCCTCTGGAAGTGTTTAGCAAATACTTGGGATTGTCTGTAAAAATTTCATCTCCCCCCGCCCACATTGCTGTGATAAACTTTTCAGGAAGCTCTAAGAATACAGTACATCTGAATGCACTTACTTCAGAGTTTTGATCTTCCGCAGTCTTGTAGATTTGGGCACTGCCCTTTCCAATAGAAGTTCAGTAGTTATTTTCGACATATTTAATCTTTTCCAGATCTCAACAGACTATAATTTTCTTGAAACTCTATTTGAAAGAAAGAAATTAAGAAGATTCATTAAAAATAAGATTATTTGGGACATTTTGTATTGCTCAAATCACCCAGTCGTCGCCTTGCAAAACTAATTTAACTTCCCAGTCTCAATTGTCTTCTACCAATTGGCACCTGTTGGTGCAATGGTGACACAGTAATTGATGGTCTTCTTTAGGTACCTGAGTACTCTCTTTGCAGCAACCCAATGTCTTTGTGTGGAGGAGGCCACACTCCTAGCTAAGATATTCACAGAACCAGCCACATCTGGCCTTGTTCATTGGCCCAAATACAAAAGGCTTCCTACTAATGACTGATAAAGTTCCTTGTCACACTCAGGACTTACCACATCATCTGCCTTTAAAAAATCCACAGCCATTGGTGTTTTTGCACCATTGCAGTGCTCCATCTCAATACGCTATAAGAGCGGCAATATTTTTTATTTTTGTGACAGTACAACACACATCCCCTGGACAATATCTTTGAGGAGGAATACCCTTTGTGGCTCTGGTAGACCTCCGAGGTGTGTTTATCTACCTGTTCCTCCTTTTGCTCTTCAGGGACTGATTCACTAGTAGTGCCTTCAGATTTAACCTTTTTTACCACTCCTGAAGGCATACTATCTACATGCAAAGGATTGGGATGCTGATCAGCTGGAACAGAAACAAATTGCTCTGATAGTCTATCCCAACCTTGATGCTCTGAGAAGGTAGCACTTCTACTAATGTACACGTTTTGACCCAGCTGGGATACAAAATCGCCACCCCTTTGTGCCACTCTGATAACCTAGAAAAACAAGCCGTCTGGCTTTCCCTACAATCCAGAGTAACTACAGGAGCATGTAAGAGACATTACGTGCACCCGTAGTTACTGCACCACCTAATGAAAACCTATGGGAAATTCATATTGCAATCCTGAGCAAATTGTTCTTACACCAGAGCAAGAACTCCCCGTAGTTACTCTGGATTGTGCCCTTTGTCTTCATTTCTGGATCTTTGGGATGTGTACCCTAGCCTCAGAACCAAAAACTCTAAAATGGTCCAGCACAGGAGCTTTCCCATACAATAACCGATAAGGAATGTCATTAACTGCTGACGTCCATATGAGGTTTTGTATGTAACACGCAGTCAAAATTGCTTCTCCCCAATACCCGGGACTGGCCCTACAATCCAGAGTAACTACGGGAGCACGTAAGAGACATTACGTGCACCCGTAGTTACTGCATCATCTAATGAAAACCTATGGGAAATTCATACTGCAATCCACAGCAAATTGTTCTTACACCGGAGCAAGGACTCCCCATAGTTACTCTGGATTGTGCCCTTAGTCCAGCATCTCTCATCATGGCGTTTGCCATGGTTTGCAAAATTTCTCCCCTCCTTTCAATAGCTCCATTTTCCTGTGAAAGGTAGGGGTTTGTCAGTCTATGTTTTATTCCTGACTTCTTGAGATATTCTCTGAACCTTTGATTCACAAACAATCCCATTATCAGTCTGAATTTGAATCACCTTAGTATTATACCTCCTTTCAACAAACGCAACTCACTGTACAAACTCATTAAATGCTTGATCCTTTGAATTTAACAGAAATACAAAGGAAAAACAAAAGTAATCATCCATTATACTTAGGATGTATCTTTTACCCCCAATAGTGGGTGCTCTCGGGCCAATCAGATCCAAATGTACCAACTGAAAAGGAGAAGTTGTCTGTCTTAGACTTTTCTTATTCACAGACACTGTTTTAGACTTACCCTACAATCCAGAGGAACTATGGGAGCACATAAGAGACATTATGTGTACCTGTAGTTACTGCACCACCTAGTGAAAACCTATAGGAAATTCCTATTGTAATCCAGAGCAAACTGTTCTTACACCAGAGCAAGGACTCCCCATAGTTACTCTGGATTTCGCCCTTGGTGGCTTGACAAGCACCACACTCAAGAAAATTCTTACACTCTAGTAACTTTTGATGCTGACTGAGCTGCTCTTTTAAGTATCTTACAACAAGCATGGCCCAACCTCCTGAGAAAAAGATGCACACAATTATTGTGTAAAGGGTTGTTATGAAAGATATTCTGAGCAGTTTCAGCCTTGGCCCCAGTTTCCAATTCATACAAACCATTTTTCATCACACCACAAGCACATAACTCATTTCCTTTTTCAATCTCACATTTCCCCTCCTCAAACATAACATGAAAACCTTTCTTTGTTAGAGAAGAGACACTCAACAAACTAAATTGAAGAGCAGGTACATATAACACGCGAGTCAAAGAAAAAATTTAAACATGGTAATTGTATAGTCCTTTCACCGGCAACTGGAACGCACTGGCCATTCGCCAAGCTCATGTTTCTTGGCAGTAGATTTCAAGGAAGAAAACAAAGAATCATTTGTTATGGTCCAACTTGGTCCACTGTCAATTAGCCATAAGGAGTGTGACTCCTCAGATGGTCTGACGAGCACAACTTGAGCACAGCTGGATTTCTTCTGTGGAAACTTCTTGACCTTGCAATTTCTTATCAAGTGTTGACTTGATCCGCACCAAAAACACCGGCGAGCTGCATGGACCTTTGGCACTGCCTCTTCCTCTGCTTGCACAGCTGCTGATTCCTTGGGCTTCTGCAAAGAGCTGGAAGTTGGACCACGAATCAGACAATTATCTTTCCTTTTCTGGTCTTCCTCCAGAAGATGTCCAACCACATAGGAGAAGGTTAGATCCTCCTTCCTCATAGATTCCAAGGTTGTGGTGAAGAGATCAAAGGATTCATCCAGTGAACTTAAAAGGATAAATACTTGTAACTCCAAAAAGATAACATTCTTCTGCTGCAATTCAAATAAAGTCTTTTTCACATATTCAATATGCCCAACAAGGTTGCCCCCTGGCAAATACTTGGCTCTAAAGAGTTTTCTTGTCAAGTTTATCTGGGTACCAATCGAGTCACGAACATGGATCTTCTTCAGCTCTTGCCAACAAACACTTGCTGATGATATGCCTCTCACATGAACAAGCTGGCTGTCATCCAAGCAAAGCACCAAAGTAGCCAGGCCTTTTCATTTTGCCTCTGTTCTGCTTCTCCCAGGTCAGCAGGAGGAGCAGAGAACCTGCCACAGCCCTTGGTGTCTTAAGAGCATTTCCATCTTCTGACTCCATGACAAATAATTTTCAGAGTCAAGTTTACAGACTGCAAATCCAGACATACCCTACAATCCAGAATAACTACGGGAGCACGTAAGAGACATTACGTGTACCCTTAGTTACTGCACTACCTAGTGAAAACCTATGGGAAATTCATATTGCAATCCAGAGCATATTGCAATCATAATACACCGGAGCAAGGACTCCACATAGTTACTCTGGATTGCACCCAAAGTTAAAGTAGACTCCATTTTGATTTACTCACAGTCAAGCAGTAAATAAAAATCTTACTGCAAATACAGAACAGTTTCACGGGACGGCAAGACTCCCAGATAGCCTTCTTAACATGGGTGGCTGGGCCCATAACCTGTTGAGTCTTTGTTTACCTGACAGTCCCCTTGGCACGTCTTCCTTCAAGCGCAGCAATTGCATTAGCTTTGCAATTCCCGATAGTGTGTCTGGTGATGCCCACTGCAGGCTGGTGCCTGGTAGGGATGCCAAGTGCCCAGTGGCGCCCACTGCCAACTGCACAGTGGTGCCCAGTGATGCCTCGTAGGGAAACCTGCTAGTGCCTGCTGACCACTGCATGGTACTGTCCAGTCAGTGATGGGATTCAAAGAAATTAACAACCGGTTCTATGCCCATCTGGCAGCCACTCTTAAATGGCTATTTTTAAACTTTTTATGTCCTATCTCTAAGCACGCCTCCGTCAGTCTTGAAAGACTATGGTATCGTGCTTGGCGCTGCATACGAAGCATGAAAGCCTAGGTTGGATTGTTATAGAGGATATGCTGTTACCCAAGCAGCAGATCCCCCCGCCCCTTCTCCACACCACTGAATTAGTCCAATGGAAAGGCAGAGCCAATACGATTGGATCCAGCTGGCGTCGCAGAGCTGAGCTAAGGACAGGCGCTCACCCTGTCTTTTGGGGCCGACCCAGGTCTCAAACCCTGGCCTGCTGGTTAACAGGCACAGCGTCTTAACCTCTTGCGCCACCCACAGCCCTGATCTGGCTGCCACTATCAAGAAAATCCCTGAGAAAGAACCATTGTTTATCCTTGGTGATTTTAATGCAAGAGTTGGATCTGACCATAGTTCTTGGCCCGCTTGTCTAAGTCGTTTTGGCATTGGGAAGATGAATGAAAACGGCCAACGCTTGCTGGAGTTTTGCTGCTATTATGATTTTTGTGTTAGCAATACATTTTTTTAACACAAAGCCTCAACACAGAGTGTCTTGGCGACACCCAAGATCGAAACATTGGTATCAGCTTGACTTGATCCTCACCAGGCGCTCCAGCCTTCCCAGCATTAAGATCACACGTAGCTATCAGAGTGCTGATTGCAATACAGACCACTCCTGGGTGTGCAGCAGAGTAAAACTAGAAGCAAAGAGGCTGCATCACTCAAAGAAGGAAGGAAGACCACGAATCAATATCAGCAAGACCCGCAGTCTGGAAAAAGTGTTGGAATTTGACCAAGCACTCGAGGAAATTCTCCCGGGCCCAGCTGAGGCAAACGCTTCTGAACGATGGGAACATTTCAAGAATGCTGTTTATACTACTGCCTTATCAGTTTTTGGTAAGCAGGTTAGAAAGACAGCAGATTGGTTTGAAGCCCACTCAGAGGAGCTGACACCAGCCCTTGAGGAAAAGAGGAGAGCTCTAACTGCATATAAAGCCTGTTCTAGTGAGCGCAACCTTCAAGCCCTGCGAGCCGCCCGCAGCAAAGTCCAACAGATTGCCAGGAGATGTGCTAACAATTATTGGCTGCAGCTTTGCTCTCAGATCCAGGTAGCAGCTGACACAGGCAACATCAAAGGGATGTATGATGGCATCAAGCAGGCCTTAGGTCCAACAGTGAGGAAATCTGCCCCGCTTAAGTCCGCTACAGGTGAGGTCATCCAGGACCAAGCACAGCAGATGGCATGCTGGGTGCAGCACTACTCTGAGCTATACTCCAGAGAAAATGCAGTAACTGAAGAAGCATTAAACAACATTGAGTGCCTGCCTGTCTTAGAGGAGCTTGGCAGTGAACCAACTTTAGAAGAACTAAACGAAGCCCTGGATTCCCTTGCTTTTGGCAAGGCACCCGGGAAAGATAACATCCCTGCTGAAGTTCTGAGGTGCTGCAGAGGGACCATTTCCCCTGAACTGTACAAAATATTCTGCCTTTGTTGGAGGGAAGGTGGAGTACCACAGGACATGAAGGATGCTAATATTGTCACACTGTACAAGAACAAGGGTGACAGGGGTGACTGTAACAACTACCGTGGCATCTCTCATCTTAGTGTTGTAGGGAAGCTGCAACATACTAGGGAAGCCGAGTCATACTGAAGAGGCTTCAGGTGCTTGCAGAGAGAATCTATCCTGAATCACAGTGTGGATTTCGAGCCAACAGGTCCACCACTGATATGGTATTTTCCCTTCGACAGTTGCAAGAGAAATGTAGGGAACAAAGACAGCCACTCTTTGTAGCCTTCATAGACCTTACAAAGGCTTTTGATTTGGTTAGTAGGGATGGCCTTTAAAATCCTCCCCAAGATTGGATGCCCACCTCAGCTCCTCAACATCATCAGGTCCTTTCACGAGGACATGAAGGGCACTGTAGTTTTTGATGGCTTAACATCAGACTCCTTCCACATCCGAAGTGGCGTGAAGCAGGGCTGCGTCCTCGCACCAACTTTATTTGGGATCTCTTTTGCAGTCATGCTGAAGCATGCTTTTGGAAATGCAACAGAGGGAATCTATCTCCGGACCAGATCAGATGGAAAACTCTACAATCCTTCCAGACTAAGAGCAAAGTCCAAAGTCCAGCTGAAATGCTTGCGAGTTCCTCTTCGCCGATGACGCTGCTGTTACTGCTCACTCTGCCGAAGACCTTCAATGACTTATGGACCGTTTTAGCAAAGCCTGCCAAGACTTTGGACTAACAATCAGCTTGAAGAAAACACAAGTCATGGGTCAGGGTGTGGATCCACCTCCCTGTATCACAATCTCTGAACATGAACTGGAGGTTGTCCATGACTTTGTGTACCTTGGCTCAACTATCTCCGACACTCTCTCCTTAGATACTGAGCTGAATAAACGTATTGGTAAAGCGGCTACCATGTTCTCCAAGCTTACAAAGAGAGTATGGCTTAATAATAAGCTGACGGAACATACAAAGATCCAGGTCTATAGAGCTTGCCCCTGAGCACACTCTTGTACTGCAGCGAGTCTTGGACCCTTTATGCATGGCAGGAGAGAAAGCTGAACACCTTCCATATGCGCTGTCTCCGATGTATTCTTGGCATCACCTGGCGTGACAAAGTTTCAAATGACGCAGTCTTGGAACGTGCTGGAATCACTAGCATATTCACACTTCTGTAACAGTGGCGTCTACGCTGGCTTGGGCATGTCGTGAGAATGGCTGATGGTCGAATTCCAAAAGATCTCCTATATGGAGAATTAATGCAAGGAAAGCGCCCTAGAGGGAGACCACAGCTGCGATACAAAGACATCTGCAGGAGGGATCTAAAGGCCTTGGGAATGGACACCAACAGTTGGGAAACCTTGACCTCCAATCGTTCAGCGTGGAGACAAAAGACCCAGCATGGCCTTCTCCAACTGGAAGAGACACTTGTTCGGCAGGCTGAAGCAAAGAGACAGACCTGGAAGCAGCGAAACCTGGGCCTGGGCAGGGGACGGAATTTATTTGTCCTCAGTGTGGAAGGGATGGACACTCTCAAACTGGCCTTTTTAGCCACACTAGATGTTGTTTCAGGACCTCCAATCAGGGCACGATACCAGAGACTTTTGAGACTGAAGGATGCCAATGATGTCCTATCTCTGGTTAACAGCCAGAAGTAACTATCTCTGTTTACAATCTCTGTCCGAACCTGCTGGAGCCCACCACTGTGTCCAGTGGAGGTGCCTGGTGCCCACTGGAATCCAGTGCCTGTTAGTGTCCAGCAGTGCCGAGTGCCCACTAGTGCTTGGTACCCACCAGTGTCCAGATATGACTGGGGCACTCAAATATTGTTGAAATTTTACTCCTGCAATGATGGGTTAATTCTGCTAGTTATAATACTTAAAGGTTATTTATACTTGTCTGGCCACTGGATGACTGCTGGCTTTGTTCAAGGTTATTTATACAGACAGGATTTTTTCCATAAACCCCCAAAAGAATAGTGGGTATGGCTACTCTGCACTAAAAAAAGCACTGTACATACTCTGTACGACCAATTACATTACATGCTCCATAACTGCAGGAGAAAGAAATTCAGAGCAGACTAGGGCTACGCTTACGTGGAGAGTGAATGTGACAGTGCCTGTTTATGTGCAGTGCTATCTAAACATAATACATTTCTGATCCAGGGAGCTTATTGGATCTCACTCCTGAGTAAGTATCATGTAGGTGCAGTGCTACATGCTTACATTATTTTGCACAGGGAAAGCTATAGCTCTGTGGCAAGGCATGTTCAGTAAGTCCAAGATGCATGTGTAAAGGGAAAAAAACTAATAACTTCTGAATTCCATTAATATTCCTTATGCTCTTTATCTATCTATATCTATAATTATATATGAGAAAAGTCACTGACTGACTGACTCAACGCCCTGCCAAAACCGCTGGGCCTAGAGAGTAAAATTTGGGGTGGGTGTTCCTTCCGTGATGGAGGGGTGCACTAAGAACCGGATTTCGGAAAGTCCAACCGGAAGGGGGTGAAAAGGGGCGCAACACATTTTCCTCCCTATACTCTGCATTGGAGAATTGATGACTCATCAACATGCCGCCCCAACCCCGGACTTAGAAGCATGGAATTCAGGGAGAGTGTTCCTTCTGCCACATGAACTCCCACCAAGAACCAAAGTGGAGAAATTTAACCCTTAAGGGGCTAAAGCGTGTTTCTGTCCTATACTTAATATGAGAGACTGAATAACATCCAGCCAATTTGGTGCTCAGTGCCTGGTGCAGTGGGGGGATGTTGTTCGGAGGAAGAGGTTGCACTGGGGAGGATGTTGCGCATGGGAGATGTTGCGCATGGAGGGTTGATGCACATGGGGAGATGTTGCGCCGGGGGGGGACTGATGCGCATGGGGAAAGTTGTGCATGGGGAACTGATGTGCATGGAGGACTGATGCGCATGGGGGGAAGTTGCGTACAGGGGAAGTTGTGCATAGGCGACTGATGTGCATGGGGGAAGTTGCACATGGGGATTGTTGCACATGGGGGACTGATGTGCATGGGGAGTGCTGATGTGTATGGGGGTGCTGATGCACCTGGGGGGAAGATGCACATGGGCGACTGATGTGCTGGGGGAAGTTGAGTATGGGGGATGTTGTGCATGGGGGGAAGTTGCGCATGGGGGACTGATGCGCATGGGGAGACCGATGCGCACAGGGGTTGATGCGCACGGGGGAAAGTTGTACATGGGGGAAAGTTGCGCATGGGGGACTGATGGCATGGGTGTTGATGAGCTATAGGGGGATGGCATATGGGGAAATGTTAGTCCCGCAATACAGGTATGCTTTTCGCTAGTGATTAATAAACCAAAGTAGTGAACCAAAAAGATCACTGGGCCTCTGAGCTCCGCAAAAGTAGTTTCCTCCTGACAGGAGATAACAATGTAACAACGTTTCACAGGCCTTGGGTCAAATTGCTCCTAAATTGGAATGCTAGAAGGATGTAACACTTTCTTTTGAGATACAAATGGAGGGTGATTGTCAAGAGTGGGAGAAATGGCCTTGCAGCAAGAAACACAAAGAGATATGGGACCGAGCTGTCTGTAACAATGGGGGCCTGTTTTGGATCTCAAAGGGGGTGTAAAGTAACCAAATCCTTTGAGTGACAGATATATTGTTATTGATGATGGACAAATCAGGTTGTCAGGATGTATAGATGATGTAGTACATACTCAACTTTGAACTGCTGTAAACCTCTAGTATGTTCTGGAAGATGCTTTGAAGTTGGGGTATAAAACCCTTATGCTCTTTTGTTCGGGGCCTCCATTTCTTTTTGGGTCATTGATGACCAGGCTTGCTCCTGCAAATCAAGCCTGACTTGGGGGCCGCACGCTCTTGGAATAAACTCTACTCTTTGCAACAGAAGTTCCTGGTCTTGCATGATCTTTGGGACCCCAATTCCTGCAACACATGCACCCCACCGCATCTCAGATGTTGGGGCCTGGATGGGAGACCACCCCATGTCAGCCTCCTTGAATTCCATGATAGACTAACTACCGTATTTCCCGGCTTATTTCATGCATCACACCATAAGACGCACCAAAGTTCAGAGGAGCAAAACAAGAAAATATATTCTGAACCAAATGGTGTACTAATGTTACCTGAAACCAAGTTACTAAGACAAGGATCTGAGAAGCGGAGTGAGTTTTCAACAGTTTATTCGGCCCAAGACCAACGCTGAGCAAAAGCAATCTCTGGGCGTTGGCCCCGGGCTATATTTGCAGCACACTTTTATACTTCAGTTTTGCAATGGCGAGGTGGTTACACAGTAACTGCTACGTATACAAAATGCATATAGGTTACATAGTACATCAACAAAAAAAGTTACCTTGGAACATATTATGTTCTTTGCTTTTACACCTGTTGCTTGCCACATCCTGTGTCTGACCTATTTTTCTAAGCACCTATGCTTGTGGTTAGGTACTTTCTGCTGAACTTTTGAAAACCTGCTTGTCAGCTGCATTTCCTACATAAGCATACAGATACGGTCTCTTTCTGAAAGCACTTTATGAAGGTGAGGGGTGCTGAATGGATACCCTGGTCATCTAGATTATTAGCTATGCAATTTTAAAATTTTCCATTGCTTTCGCTCCCTCTCTCACACTAATATATTTAATAATATATAGCAGAATAATATTACAACCATATAAAGCCAACAGTGGTATTAAGAACCATCATCACTGGCATTAAAAAATGAGGAAAGACTTTAAGGTGCAAGCACACTTCTAATTTTCTGGAAACTCCAAGAACTCATCACTAGTGTCAGTGATCTGTGACATTTGCACAAATCTCATTGCAAATGGTCCAGGGAGGTAGATAAGTTTGGGGAAGGGGGGTTTCTTTTGGAGGTTGGGGGATCCAGGTAGGTAGGGAAGGGTTGGGTGTTTCTTTGGTGGGTGGGGGTATCCAGGCAGGCAGGGAAGTGGGGAGGGATACAGGCAGGCAGGGATGCATAGGACTGCAGCCCTAGGAACCAGATCCCATGCATGCATACTAAATTGCAAGCCTCCTCCACCCCTGGAAAACATGCTTAGGATTACAATCCGAGGAACCATATCCTATGCATGCATACTAAATTGCAAGTCCCCTCCACTCCTGGAAAGCCTGCATAGGATTGCAACCCTAGGAACCATATCCTATGCATGCATACTAAGGCTGCAATCCTAAAGACACTTTCCTGGGAGTAAGACGCATTTGACACAATGGAGCTTACTTTTGAGTAGACGTGGTTAGGATTGTGCCATAAATTGCAATCTTCCTCCATTTCTGGAAAGCATACATAGATAGGATTGCAGCAGTAGGGACCTCTCTTTCTCCTGGGCTGCTTCTTCTTCCCTTCTTCCCACCAGTGCCCCCTTGTTTTTGCCTGCCTGCTCTTGCTATTCTTCTGGGCTCCTTGTTTCTTTGGAGGAAGAGCCTGTGGGGAAGCCTCTGTCCCTCCTCCCCAGCTTGTCCTCTCCTTCCTATAGGCCTGCCCTGCCCTTGGAGGCAGAGCACAGCTGCAGAAGGTGCTCCAGTATTGGCCCTTTCACTCCATAAGATGCACAGACATTTCCCCCCCACCCTTTGAGGAGGGAAAAAAGTGCATCTTATAAGCCAGCAAATATGGTAAATCCTTTGCATGCATAAAATCTCTGGTTCCATTCCTGGCAACATCATCAGGTAGAATGGAATAGATTAATAGTTCCCAAACTGTGAGTTGTGGCTCCCTGGGGAGCTGCAAAAACAGCCAGAGTAGCTGTGGAAACTTCACAAATTCTCCTCTGCCCTATACAATGTATAGGATTATATCCCAACTGGGGATCTGCAGCCAACGGCCCAGGGGGTGGGTCAAGGGAGCCACTACTAGTCAATAAAATTTGGGAACCACTGGAATAGATCCTTGCAGAGGTGTTGCCATTCAGTATTGGTATTTATTTCTCTCCACACTCCATCAAAGTCAAGGCACCATGGAACAAAATATATCAACAAATATGTATACAGGTCTCAGCATGACAGCTGTATGTACAAGGTTATTTGTATACTGCTCCATGAAAATCTTTGTTGGGAAGAAAAGTCGGTTTCCGAGGTTGAAATTCTCTACACCGGTTGTTCCTAACCTAGGGTACACATGCCCCATGGATTATGGCCAGGGCGTTTATGGATACTAAAAGAATTGATTGATTGATGGGATTTGTATCCCACCTTTCTCCACAAAGCAGACCGAAGGCAGCTAACTACATAATTAGAAACACTTGTACAATCAACATATAATTAAAATTTTAAAATATTTATAACAACCCATCATATCAAAAACCCACATTAGTTAAAAGCTTTGATGCATGAAAATGTCTTCAGGCCCTCCAAGCTCTGTATGGAGGGCGCAGTTATTAGTTCTAGAAGAAGGGAGTTCCAGAGCTGGGTGCAACCACCGAGAAGGCCCTGCTCCTGGCCACCACACTGCTCACCTCCTTTGGCGGTGACATAGTAAGCAGGCCCCCCTCCCTCCATGACTCAGGGTACAATCCAGAGCAGTGATTTTCAACCAGTGTGCTGTGGTTAAGTGTACTGTAAGAAGAAAAAGGTTGAAAATCACTGATCCAGAGTAACTACAGGACCTTTAACACTGATGTAGTTATGGTGCCACCTATGGGAAATGTACAGAGCAATCCAGAACAAGTGTCTCTTATGTCTTCCCATGGATCTTACTCCCAGGAAAGTCTTTAGGATTGCAGCATCAGGCGATAGGTTGGATACTTCAGTATAAAGGTCAAAAAGGCAGGAAGGAACGCAGCTCGCTGGTCATCAGTTTCTGTATATGGATGAGTTGCCGAAAAAAATTGAAATAACCACCACTATATTAATTATACACATTCTGCTAATTTGAGGAGTACAATATATGGACGTTGATTGCCAATGGGTACAAAAATGAGAAAAAAGCATGGCTTTTCCACTTTATCCACTTTCCCATGCGAGTCAATCCCATTGAAATTAACAGGACTTACCCGTAACTTCTGAGGAAACCCGTATAGGGTTGTGCATATGGGGCAACATTGAGATTATCTCCCTGGATGGCTGTTCCTTTCCCAGGAAAATAAGAATATGGAAGAAACTTTTAGGAGGGGGGAATTCTGGGAGGGGGCTGCTGGCCTAGCTGCCCACCCCCACTGTTTTCTTTCCCTGGATAATCATGGAAGACACTGTTATGAGGAGGAACTTGGGGAGGTGGCCATTTTGGGAGGGAATTTGGGGAGGGGGCTTCCTGACTAGATGCCTCTCCCACAATTTGTTTTCTTCCCCTAGATAATCAGAATGCATGGAAGAAACTTTCATGAGGGGGGAAATTTGGGGAGGGGGCAATTTGAGGAGGGGGCTTCCTGACTAGTCCCCCTCCTTCCCCCAATAATAACAACACATGAAAGGAATTTTTATGAGGGGGAAATTTGGGGAGGGAGCCATTTTGGGAGGGAATGTGGGGAGGGGGCTTCTTAACTAGATGCTTCTCTCACATTTTCTTTCCCAGGACAATCAGAATGCATGGAAGACCATTTTTGAGGAGGAATTTTGGGGAGGGGGCCATTTTGGGAGGGAATTTGAGGAGGGGGCTTCCTGATTAGATGCCCCCATTTTTCTTCCTTTCCCATGATAATAAGTATACATGGAAGAAACTTTCATGAGGGGTGTTTCCTGAGGGGAAATTTGGGGAGGGGCAATTTGAGGAGGGGGCTTCCTGACTAGAGGCCCCTCCCCCATTTTGTTTTGTTTTCTGGATAATGATAACAATGCATGGAAGGCCCTTTCATGAGGGGGAATTTGGGGAGGGGGCCATTTGGGGAGGGGGCTTCCTGACTAGATGCCCGTCCCGCATTTTGTTGTTTTCTGGATTGAGAAGGCAGTTTCATGGGGAGGCGAATTTGGGGAGGAGGCCATTTTGGGGGGCAATTTGGGGAGGGGGCTTCCAACCTTGTTGCCCCCATTTTGTTTTGTTTCTTTTTCTGGATAATGATAATACATGGAAGGCACTTTCATGAGGGGGCAGTTTCATGGGGGGAATTTGGGGAGGTGGTCATTTGGGGGGGAATTTGGGGAGGGGGCTTCCAACCTTGTTGCCCCCATTTTGTTTTGTTTCCTGGATATTGATGACAATACATGGGAGGCACTTTCATGAGGGGGCAGTTTAATGGGGGAATTTGGGGAGGTGGTCATTTGGGGGGGAATTTGGGGAGGGGGCTTCCAACCTTGTTGCCCCCATTTTGTTTTGTTTCTTTTTCTGGATAATGAAAATACATGGAAGGCACTTTCATGAGGGGGCAGTTTAATGGGGGGAATTTGGGGAGGTGGTCATTTGGGGGGGAATTTGGGGAGGGGGCTTCCAACCTTGTTGCCCCCATTTTGTTTTGTTTCCTGAATATTGATGACAATACATGGGAGGCACTTTCATGAGGGGGCAGTTTCATGGGGGTGGAATTTGGGGAGGGGGCGTGAGGGGGTGCCTGCCTCCCCCTCCCCTTCCCACCCAAGAAGGAAGTCTGAGGCGTGCAGAAGAACTTTATTTATTTTATTCTTTCAGAGTATAGGACACCAGCTCTCCCTCCCCCCACAAAGGGGTGCCCACCGTGTGGGGGAGGGGCCGTGAGGTGGGCTCAGCGACCGTTAAAGGACCAACGGCCGGTCAGCCCAGCGCGCGGGAACTACAACTCCCACCCGGAAGCGCGCGACACACACCATGCATCTGGTACGGGCGGCGCGCGCAAGGGCTGCTGGGAAAGGAAGTCCCGCCGCCTCCCTGAGCGCGCGAATTGCCGTTGGAGGCCGCGAGAGGGTGGGGGAGGGGAAGAGCCCCCCCGCGGCCTCCCCTGGCGCGCGCTCCCGCCCCTCCCCCCTGGCGCGGGCCTTTCCCGCTCTTTCTGAGGGAGGCTCACCTGAGGCGCCGTCAACGGGGCCTGTCGAGGTCGCTGCCTCCGCGGGGCTTCCCTGGGCGAGCCGGAAGCTCCGAGGGCGGAGGAGAAGAAGGAGGCGGAGGCCCAGGCCCGCCACGCCGCCGCGGGAGGACGAGGCGGGGATGGCGGCGGCTGCGGCGGGCGGGAAGGGCGGCCTGAGCCGTGGCCTGGGCCTGGCTGGGCCCGGGGGCTGCGGGTGCAAGGGGGTCCGCTCCTGCCTGCTCTGCGAGGCCGCTCCGCCCCCGCAGGTACCACGCGCAGCCCCACATCACAGGAGGAGGAGTGAAGCAGGGGGCGGCCCTGCGCCGCTGGAAACACCCGCACACCGGCCCCTGAGCAGGTGCCGAGCGCAGACTCCGCAGGGGCACCCCTGAGCGGGGGCAGAGCACCCTAGCTTTGCTGGGGGGTCCCAAAGCTGAGGGGGTGTCTGCAGGGGAGACCACACGTCCTCCTTTCCCAGGGCACGTCCTCCTTTTGTCCTGGGAAAATATCTCACTGTCCTCCTTTCCCAGGACACGTCCTCCTTCATGTCCTGGGAAAATATCCTCATTGTCCTTTCCCAGGACACGTCCTCCTTTATGTCCTGGGAAAATATCCTCACTGTCCTCCTTTCCCAGGACACGTCCTCCTTTGTGTCCTGGGAAAATATCCTCATTGTCCTTCTTTCCCAGGACACATCCTCCTTTATGTCCTGGGAAAATATCCTCACTGTCCTCCTTTCCCAGGACACATCCTCCTTTATGTCCTGGGAAAATATCCTCACTGTCCTCTTTTCCCGGGACACATCCTTCTTTATATCCTGGGAAAATATCCTCATTTCTCTCCTTTCCGAGGACACATCCTCTTTTTTAGTCTTGTGTCCTGAGAAAATATCCTCATTGTCCTCCTTTCTCAGGACACATCCTCCTCTTTAGTCCTGTGTCCTGGAAAAGAATCTTCATGGCCTCATATGTCCTCCTTTTCCAAGACACATTCTCTTTTTTAGTCTTGTGTCCAGGGAAAACATCCTCACTGTTCTCCTCTTCCAGGACACATTCCCTTTTTAGTCTCCTTTTTAGTCACATCCTTATTTTGAAATTCTTTATGGCTCCCCTTTTCCATATGTCATCTTTTTCTGGGACATGTCCTCTTTTTTAGTCTATAGGCGTAAAGTCATGATGGCCACATGACCATAATTGTGTCTTTGGGCAGTGCTGGCTCTTGGCTTTGAATTGGGGATGAGCAGCATACCTGTGGCTGGCACCTATATAGGCAACAGGGTAACCTGCCAGAGAGCTTTTACTGAGCGTAGAGCATCAGCCATACATTACTACAGTAGTGGAATAAGAGCACCAAAAGTCTCAGAAATGTCACCTGCTGCCAGAAGCCTTGTGGCTCTTTTAAAGATGTCCTAATTACGGACATCTTTATACGGTATACGGTACCTAGCGAAATGTACCCGCGTTGCGTGAGTAAAATTCCTCCATGTGCACCCCTCGCCACGTGCACCACACACCATCCCTCCCTTTGCATCAGGCACTGGGCACCTAATTGGCTGGAATGCAGATCAGTCAGTCTTTGATGTTAAGTGTAGCACAAAAACACGTTGCACCCCTTTTCAGCCCCTTAAGGGTTAAATTTCTCAACAACAGTTCTTGTTGGGTGTTAATGTCACAAGGAACACCCTCCCCGAATTTCATTCTTCTATGTCCGGGGGTTGGGACAGAGCATCCCTCAGTCACCCTTTCTTCAATGCAAAGTATAGGAAGGAAAACTCATTGCACCCATTTTCACCCCCTTCAGGTTGGAATTTCCAAAAACTGGTTCTTAGTGCACCCCTCCGTCATGGAAGGAACACCCATCCCAAATTTCACACTTCTAGGCCTGGCGGTTTTGGCAGGGTGTTGGTCAGTGAGTGACTTTTCATTTCTATATACCATCTATACTTGAGTATAAGCCTGGTTTTCAGCCCCCCTTTTTTGCTGAAAATGTTTCCCTCGGCTTATACTCGGGTCAGCTTATACTTGTGATAAGATGGGCAAAGAAGTGGATTTCTGCACAAGCAGCTTAGGTTTTAAAAAGGGTCAGCCTTTTTAAAAAAACAGGAAAGGCTGCTTTGCTTCCTTCTTTAAAACTAAAAACCAAGTCAGCAGATTGCTCACTCTCCTCCCTGCATGTAGGAACTTGATGGCTCACCACATTGCCTGTTTTCTCCTCATTAAAACAGCAGTAGCTGCTGCATTTCCCACCCTAGGCTTATACTTTAATCAATGAGTTTTCCCAGTTTTTGGTGGTAAAATAGGGTGCCGGCTTATGGGTTGGCTTATACTCGTATATATACGGTATCTAGATAGATTCAAGCTTCAATTTGGTGCATTTAATCTGAACCACAGTTGAATCCCTAAACACAAAACCAATTCAAAATGAGGTTTTCAGTTTGCAAAAGTATGATTTTTTTTGTTTGTTTAATGCTAGTGTGTTTATTTCTAAAAATTGAAACGCTTTAAGAACGTTTTAGCCTCAAGTTTATTTTAAAGACTTTACCCTACCTATACCTATGTTGCATGGTAATGAAGCTAAATTCGGTCATGCTTGTTCAGAAGCATAGAGGACTTTATTTCTGCATACACAGCAGGATCCTTCTGGGACAGGCGTCCAAATAAAGGGCAATTTTCAAATTGCTTGCATAGGTTTTTATACACAAATGCAGAACTAAACTGTTACATATATGTAGCAAACTGATTGGATATACTTTTTTGGCTCATGCACACACTAGGGTTGCAACTGGTATCATAACTGGCATATTTCACTTTCATCATCTCTTGACTGGTTTCCTGTCTTTGCTAAGCTGCCAAAGCTATAAGTTTCCTTTGTTTGCATAACTGCTTAGTTAGCACATACTAGGTTTCACCACAAATCATATGTCCCCTTGTGACACCATTAAAGTATGGCACAGTTTACCATTCTGATACTGCTTGCATTAGGGCTGTAGGTGGCGCAAGTGGTTAAGACACTGTATCTGTTAACCAGCAGGCCAGGGTTAGAGACCCGGGTCGGCCCCACAAGACAGGGTGAGCTGTCCTTAGCCCAGCTCTGCGACGCTGGCTGGATCCAATCGTATTGGCTCTGCCTTTCCATTGGATTAATTCAGTGGCGTGGAGAGGGGGGATTTGCTGCTTGGGTAACAGCCTATCCTCCATAACAATCCAACCCAGGCTTTCATGCTTCGCATTGGCAGTTGGGGCAGACGCTCTGGCCGGCAGCCCTTTTAACGAGCATCAGGGCTGCCTAGCATGCCTGCCCATAGTGAAAGCAACACTTCAGCACTGTTCTTCCTGTGGCCAGGCAGAGGGAGAGAAGGGCAGTGGAGAAGAGGGAAGCAGCTCAGGGCTAGCCAGAAGGGAGCAGGGGGGAGAGAGGCTCAGGATGGAGAGAAGGAGAAAGTGTGGAGACACTTCGAAAGTATCTTGGATTACAGAAGAAAGTGTCTTTGATGCAGCTTCCTAATCATGTCTTCCCAGAAGTAAGCCCCATTGTGTTAAATTGTGTTAAATGGGGCTTACTCCCAGGAAAGTGTCTTTAGGATTGCAGCCTATGTAGACTTCAGAGGATCCTGCACATTGAATGCATGTTTTGAATTCAATTCCAGTGTTGTCATCATTTTTTACATCCAGTTAATATTTTTATATGAATATTTGGGGGTTGTGGAACCAATCATCTGAGTTTCCATTATTTCCTATGGGAAAATCCTCTTCACGTAAAGAACATTTCACATAACAAACATGCCTCCGGCACGAATTAAATTTGTTACGTGAGGCACCACTGTAGTTTATATAGGTATACAATACACATCCACATATTTATATAGGTATACCCTGTAAAGTCTGGGTTGAAAACACCACAGCTTCATGTTCTCCCTTTTTTCCTCAGAGGAGAGAGAACTTTGTGTATTGTCCAGTAACTGGCTTAGCTGTGGGAGAAGAGCAATCAGAATATGCAGGCTGGGCCTTTCCGTTTCCAGGAGTGTTTCTGCTGGAAGACTTCATAAGCCCAGATGAAGAACGCAGGATGGTTGAGCTGATGGACCACAACACTTGGAAGCCATCGCAGTCTGGCCGCAGAAAACAGGTACTAGAACTCCCCTAATTCATTACACGTTAGCCATTTAAGATTTGGGGTTAATTAGATTAATCTTTTATCATATTGGGTTGGTATAGAGATGACAGCAAACTTACACGCCAAACCACAATGTGTGTTCTAAGCATACAGGCTTCTGTGATTTTGATAACTCCTGGATCTTCCAAATAGTCATTCCTGAGGGCAAATTAGGATCCCAAAACATGATTTGTTCATTGACGTTTAAGCACCTTATTATGATTTGCCTAAATGGTGGTTTAAGATTGTGTTTCAAAAGCTGATCACAAACCACAGTTTGTCTGTTGTTGGTTTGTATATAACAAAAAAGCATGTTTTGATATTTTATCTGGACCTTTTTCTCAAACAACTCAGACTCTTCTGAACGTTGCGTCTTCAGAGAACAGATTTATTTATCTACAGTACTTATATACCGCTTTTTGACTAAAAAGTTCACAAAGCGGTTTACAATGAAAATGAAACAATTAATGGGTCCCTGTAAAAAAAGGGCTCACAATCTAAAAAGCAAAAAGAACACCAGCAGAAGCCACTAGAAAAGACATTGCTGGGGGTGTGTAGGGCCAGTTACTCTCCCCCTGCTAAATAAAGGAGGAACACTCACTTGAAAGAGTGTCTCTTACCCAGTTAGCAAATTGTTAGCTACTGCTTGATCCCATGGCTCAGCCTTACCCTTGATCCTCTTCCCCACCCCCAGGACTATGGTCCCAAAGTGAACTTCAAGAAGCACAAGTTGAAAGCAGCTAACTTTACCGGCTTGCCCAGTTTCAGCCAAGAGATTGTTACACGGATGAAAGAACATTCTGTCCTCAAAGGCTTCTCTCCTGTTGAGCAGTGCAACCTGGACTATGGCCCTGAGAGAGGATCTGCTATTGACCCTCACTTGGATGATTGGTGGCTTTGGGGCGAGCGTCTTGTGAGCTTAAACTTGCTGTCTGCAACTGTGCTTTCCATGTCTTGTGATTCAGAGGAGATACTGCATTTGTTCCCTGCCTGCCTTCCACAAACACCTGGCTCTGATTCTCAGGACCACCAATCCAACAACCTTGGTCCCTCAGAAGGACATGGAAACACCACTATGCCAGACACTGTCTCTTCTCCCACAAGGTTGATGCCGTCCAAAGAAGCCACTGTTGCCATTCATTTACCCCAGAGATCACTAGTGGTCCTCTATGGGCCTGCCCGTTATACCTGGAAACATGCCATTCATCGCAACCATATCAGAAACCGCCGGATCTGCATCACCTTCCGAGAATTATCTGCAGAGTTCAGTGTTGGAGGAGAACAGGAAGAACTGGGCAAAAAACTCCTTGAAATGGCTTTGACATTCCAGGGAACACCCATGTAAGCATTCAAGGGGAAGAACTGAAGGGTGCAATCCTAACCAATTTAGGCTACTGCAACTTGCCCGCCTCCCGATTCCTGCAGTGGCTAGGGGCCATTCCTGGGGAGGCCAGTACATGTCTGTGCATTGGCGTATACTCCCTCAGCACGGAAGTGCTTTATGGCACTTTTGTAACACCCCAAGCCAACATGGGACTTGTGCTGAGGTTGGGATTGTGACACTCTGGCTATCTACAATCACAATAAATTAAAAGCACAACTTTTAAGCTTAGTAAGCTTAAGCTTAGTAAGCTTAGTCTCTCCCCCCCACCCCCCAGATTTTATTGCTCCTAGCACCAATGAATTAGTATTACTGTTTTAAAACATCTGTGGTGCAATCCCAACCATGTCTACTCAAAAGTAAGCCCTGTTGTGTTCTATTGGTCTTACTCCCAGGAAAGTGTCTTACTCCTAAGAAAATGTCAGGCAGCTCTTAGCCAGCTTTCCTCATGCTTGCAGATTCTGTGGTGTGGAAACACACCCTTTTGCAACCATATCCCTGCATCAGCCAATGATCCTGCACCCCCATTTGCAGAGTCCTCCTTCCAAGAATAGACAGACGCAAAGTAGGAGTTGAGCAGCTCTGCCTTCTCCTGGTTTCCAGACACCTGCTGTCCATCTTTGTCCATGAGCAGCCCCACCCCCTCATCTCTCCTCCTGTTCCTTTGGGCATATCTAAAGAAGCTCTTTTTGTTATTCTTGACTCCCCCGGCCAGCCTCAGCTCATACTGAGCTTGAGCATTCCTGACCCCCTCCCTACAGGACCAGGCTATCTGCCTGTACTCCTCCCTGGTGATCTTTCTGGTTCTTCCATTCCCTATACTTCTTTCTTTAACTTGAGCTGATCTCCAAGTTGATGTAGAGCCAACCTGGTTTTTTCAGGTTTTCCCCCCTTTTTTCATAGGAATTGTTTCTGACTGTGCTTGCAGAAGCTGCCCCTCAAGGAGTTCCCACCCATCTTGGGCCCCTTTTCCTTTTAGTTCATCAACCCATGGGATTCCACCTATGACTCCTCTAAACCTGTTGAAATCAGCCTTCCTGAAATCCAGTATAAAGGTTTCACTGCGCACTCTTTTTACTTCCCACAATATTCTAAGTTCCAGCAGCTCATGATCGCTTTCCCCTGAAGTTCCCGCCATGTTGACCTGGTCAATCAGTTCCTCACTATTAGTTAAGATCAGGTCAAGGATGGCCTCTCCCCTCATTGTTTCCTACACTTTCTGGACCATGAAGTTATCTTCCAGGCCCATCAGGAATTTATTGGAGCTTCCATGTTTGGCTGAGTTTGTCTCTCAGCAAATGTCTGGATAGTTAAAAGTCCCCCATTACTACTACCTTGTATTTCCTTGCAACGCCTGCCAGTTGCTTCAAAAAGACCTCTACTCCTTGGTCTGGCGGTCTATAGTAGACGCCCACTACAATGTTTTGTTTCTTGATTTATCCTAACCTTTACACAAACGCACTCCATAGGGATATTCGGACCAGTTTCTTGTATTTCAGAGCAGCTATATATGTTCTTGGCATATAATGCTACTCTGCCCCCTCTTTTGCTACTTCTGTTTCTCCAGAACAGCTGATAGCCTTCCATTTGTGCGTTCCAGTCATGGGAGTCATCCCACCAGTACTGGCATCCATCAGTCTTGAAAGACTATGGTATTGTTCGTGACACTATGCGGAGCACGAAGGCCTGGGTAGATTGATATGGAGGATAGGCTGTTACCTAATTGATATGGAGGATATGGAGATTGATATGGAGGATAGGCTGTTATAGCCTCTTAACCACTTGCGCAACCCACAGCCCTTATCATCCTACCAAGTTTGTTATTCCTATCAAGTCAAATTTCCCTTCACTTGCTAAAAGTTCAAGCTCATTTATTTCCCAGGCTCTGTGCATTTGTGTAAATGCAACATAAGCCCTGGAGATTGCAACTCAATGCATTTCCCTCCCCCCCCCCCTTTTTAAGGCCGGGTCTCTCCAAGGATTTTTGAGTTACAGCCGTGCCCTGGCAATTTCCATCCTGATCACTTCCTTCATTGTCATCATTCTCATTATTTCTTTATTCCTAAAGTTATATATAAGATAACTTTTTTCACCCTGCCTGGAAGAGAAATGCAGGAATGAGTGAGGTGAGGGGAAGGTGATTGTAAATGTCCTAAATTGCTGGACAAGTTGCTGAACAGGGATCTTTTACAGTGGTGGGGTGCATACCAAAATATCCTCTCTGAATCATATGGCCTTTCTCCTTGGGATTTTCAAGGCGGCTTACAAAATGCATAAAACACTAATAAGATCCCGTACATTTAAAAACAGTTTAAACAATAAATAGAAAACATCTCCATTTAAAAAACCTATTAAACTAGTACAATGAATTAAAACTGATTAAAACCAGTAATAAAAGAATTGTGCAGTGGGAGCTTTTCTATGCAGTTTACAGAAGAGCTGAGATCCCTTTTCCTCTCTTCCCAGATACCTCTGCGAACATGATTTGCTTGGGAAATATAGGATGATTGGAATCTGAGGCAATTTTCAAGGGATTCCTTCCCCCTTGACAGTTTGAAGAGAGATGAGGCACTATGTACAGATCGAGAATGGCTGTGTTACACTATTTGCTGAACTGAAGGGGGCAGATTTCCTAAAAGATGGGGCTGACCTTCTGAAGGATGGGGCTGACTTCCTAAAGGATGGGGCTTTGATGGGGGCTGAGTTGATTGTCTTCTCAGGTGCTTGAATATGCAGAAGAGGTTCAGTGCGACAAAGTAAGGTTTACTCCAAGAGTAAACAAACCCTCTTGTAAAAATGAACCAAAAAGTTCTCTACTTGTAGTCACTATTTGATGAATAAATTACTAATTAGACCATATGGGTTATTGGATATCTGGAGATCCTACAAAAAAAGGCACTGGTTTTTTGGCATAAAAAATATGTATTCCAAAGGCCCTCGTGATAACATGCCCGTAAGCATAAATCATAAGAAAAAACCACACAATAGACAGAAAATAATAAGTGCTAATTAGACCTAATTGGGCTGGGGTGGCACAAGTGGCTAAGACACTGTGCTTGTTAACCAGCAGGCCAGGGTTCGAGACCCGGGTCGGCCCCACAAGACAGGGTGAGCTCCTGTCCTTAGCCCAGTTCTGCAACGCCAGCTGGATCCAATCGTATTGGCTCTGCCTTTCCATTGGACTAATTCAGTGGAGTCGAGAGGGGGGGGTTTGCTGCTTGGGTAACAGCCTATCCTCCATAACAATCTAACCCAGGCTTTTGTGCTTCACATGCAGCGTATGCAGCGCTGAGCACGATACCATAGTCTCTCAAGACTGATGGAGGCCTGCTTTTTTTTAACTAGACCTGAACCTCACCATAAGCTGTCCTTGAGCATTTCCTCTAGTTTCATTTTTCACTCTGCTCCAGCTGGACGTAAACCTTAGCGCAGTAAGTTGTCCTTGAGCCCTTCTTTTTGCTTCATAAACCTCTCCAACTCTCCATCAAAAAGTCAGGTTTCTTCTCTTCCCTCCCCGTCCTTGTTCCCATAGGAATTCTTAAGGGGGGGCTCTCAATCCACACCCTTCCTCTACAGGTGTGGGCAATCATCACATCAAGAACAGCCTGACTGCCATCCCACAACCTCCAGCTCATTTCTGCGACAATCATGAGAACGCTTATTATCTGAAAAATACCTCGTATAAAACACATAGAAATGCAGCTGTTCATAAATAGATGATACACAAATGCATCACACAAACCTGCAACCCCCCCGGTCAAGCCCATCCAGCTGCACTTTTCAGTTCATGAAGCTCTTCAATCTCTTGGTTGTGCCGTTCAGTTTTATGGCGGACCAGAGAATGGTAGAAGAAGATGGTGAAGAC
Source organism: Cryptoblepharus egeriae (assembly GCA_030015325.1). Lineage (NCBI taxonomy): Eukaryota > Metazoa > Chordata > Lepidosauria > Squamata > Scincidae > Cryptoblepharus > Cryptoblepharus egeriae. The sequence continues at coordinate 118,623 of JAREYC010000022.1, forward strand.
AACAAAGATGATTCCTACAGGGACCAGGATCATCGTGGAGATGAGTGCCACTTGCCAACCTCTGTGCCGGCTGGGCTCCGGGATGATGGTAGTGTCATTTTAAAAAACAGAATCCATGGGCAAATACTTGATCCAGCACAGAAGATTCACCTCAGTGATGAAGGGAAGGATGCCCAAGACGGTGGACATAACAGGGCTTACTTTTGAGTAGACATGGTTAGGATTGTACCCTTTGTCTTGGGTATTCAGGTAAAATCACCTTACAAGACACAGATCTATCTCATGGCATTCCCAATGTACAGAATACATTTTTTGTTGGTTTGTATTGATTTACTAAGCTAAATAAAAGTGATTTGTATTTTTTCTTCTTAGTGGGGGAAGGGGGTGATTTTCAACAGAATAAGAATAGAGAGCAAGAACCCCGTATTCCCAGTTTTTGTGCCGTGTCCCTCTTTAACCTTTCATGGTCTTTTGTTATTCCTGAATAAAAAGAGTTCATGACTAAGAGGTCTGTGAAATGTTGAAAACAACTTTTTAAACTTTAGTTAATTATTTAAGAGGGACTTTTGGCTCTTTGCAGTGGTTATAAGAGCCTTAAAGGTGCTTAGCACTCAAGAGAACGTAAGCTGAGATTCAAGGAAGTTTGTTTTCCGGAAGGTCTGGGCTGGCCACTTGAAACTGGATGACAGGCTGTACAGTTTTGTAAAGGGACAAAGGACTGGTCAAGTTAGTGACCAGAATCCAGCTAGTATTATCAGTTCCCCATTATGAATTAATAAGGTTTTTAAAAAAAAAATCAAAGATGAACATCACCACAAGTAAATTTTATATTTCAAAGAAGCTTATAAATCCTAATAGTATGAGGAAAGTTCATACCAGCAGCTTACCTTTGGAACTGCTTCTGCACTTGCACCTTGAGTTGCCATATTTGCAACCAGTCCTTAATGTGTGCTTTCACTCTCCAGCCCATCCATTTTAGGTTTAGCCAAGACTCTACTATACAGTCTGCCAACAGATGTGCAGAGAAAGAGGACACTATGGGACAGGCATGTTAAACTGGCGGCCCAAGGACCGCATTTGTCCCTTTGCAGCCACATATGCAGCCCTCAAGTGATCTCCCCACCCCCAGAAGCAGCTCAGTAGTGGCAGCAGCACTTGATATGGAGCGGGAGAAAGAGCCCAGGAGGAAGGAGGGCTCATGCACAGCAGCAGCTGCTTCTCGGGAGAGAAAGAGCCCTGGGGAAAGGAGGGCACTTCTAAGTAGACATGCAAAAAGTTGGATTGCGGCTCACAGGAGACACCATTAATGCTAATGCGGCTCTGTATGAAATGAGTTTGACACCCCTGCTATAGGAGGTAGTGGTTAAGATCTCTTGATTAAGATCTTGCATTTATTTGCCAGTAACTTCAGTCATAAGATTGCAAAGTTGGGGAGAGTACTTGCCAAGCAACTCCTCTGAAAGGTAGGACTGGGAAAGGTGTTGACTCAGATCTTGGAGAGCTGCTGCTAGTCAAGTACACAAGGCCTGTAGCTTACTGGCAGAGCATGGTTTGTGTAAATAACATCAACCCTTGTAAAAGTTTCTAATAATGCCGTTAAATGTGCCATGCGCAATTCTGTAACTGAACTAAGCCCCCTCTTCCCTCCAAAATCCAGCGGTTGCCCATCAGAGGCAACAACAGGCAACAGACCTCACACATACCAGGACCAGCATGGGAGCAACTGGAGAGGTGGTTGCCGCACCCCGGGGTACAAGAGACAGGCGTGGGGAGTGTTTCCATACTAAACACAGCAATTCTTCTGAAAGCAAGTAATAAAGCTATCCCTGTGGGGGTTTCCTCCCTCCTTTGCTGCACTTGATTACAAACCTCTTGATTAAGCAGAGTAAGTGCTGGCTGCTCCCTGCAAAGGTCAGCTCTTTGGCATTTCAAGAATGGCTAGTCTGTTGCTTTCCTCAATTAATGGCTAAACAATTCTACTCTTGGTTCTAGGTCAGCCAGCAATTTGTACCCACCCACACACCTCCAGGGCACAGTCTTGAGGCACAAAATAAGCTTACTAAAGCAAAGGAGACCCACGTTTGGTTGGTACCTGGGTGGGAAACTCCCTGAGCACCACTCTGGATGCTGTGTCAGCACCATTATGAAAGAAAAGGAGAGGTCCTATGAAAAAGGTGAGATATTCATATCTATATACTGTATATAAAACAGAAAAGTCACTCACTGACTCATTAAAGCCCAGCCAAAACCACTGGGCCTAGAAGTGTGAAATTTGGGGAGGGCGTTCCTTCTGTGATGGAGGGATCCAATAAGAACTGGTTTTTGGAAATGCCAACCGGAAGGGGGTGAAATGGGGCACAACGCATTTTCCTCTCTATTCTTTGAAGAACCCCTGACTGAGGGATGCTCTGCTCCAACCCCTGGTACGAGAAGCATGAAATTTGGAGAGTGTATTCCTTCTGTGATAGGAACACCCACCATGAACCAGTTTCTAGAAATTTAATCCCTAGGGATCTGTAAAAGGGTGCAACACTTTCGGCCTATACTTAACATTGAAGACTGATCAACATTTAGCTGATGCACTGGGAGGGAGGGTGCACAGGGGGTGAAGGTGGGCATGGGGGGATGATGTGCAAGGGAGATTAGTGTGCATGCAGGGGTGGTGCACATGCCGGGGTGATACATAGTGGGGAAGTGTTGATGCGCATGTGGTGTTGATGTGCATGGGGGGATGATGCACAGTGGGGGGGATGGTGTATGGGGGAATTTTACTCCTGCAATGTGGGTACGTTTTAGCTAATTATTAATATATACTTTATATATTCATCATGGAAATGGGAGCTGATCATAACGCACAACAAATATTTTTCTTTGGATGTTCTTTTACTTGAAAAGCAGTCTGCCAATAAATTTAAGTATCTTCGTAAAGTTTTCTTTCAGGGACCAATAGTCTGACTGTTCTCGGTAGCTCTCCGAGTATATGGCCTATAACCCTAAGTTGTGGCCTTTCTCAGTTGATTTGAGAGGAACCCAAAGACTGTCCATTCAGAGTTGGCTGCATTCTCCTTTGTGGCACAGCACCATATTGTGGCACAGCACCAATATATGCTAAACACTGATGGATGGTACCATCCGAGGCATGTAAACTCGGTCTACGGAAAACCTGAATTTGTAAATGCAGGAAGGTGTGCTCTGATATATACTGTGTCACACACTGATCAGGGGCAACACCAATGCACCAATATCTCACAGATCAAATACATATCACGTGATCTAGGACTACTGAAGACATTCCTCCATTCCTTTCCACTTACTTTCCATGACTGAAGCCAATTATCTGAATACTGGTTATCTTATATAGTAATTAAAAGAAAGTACATTTATAAAAGTATTAAAAGTAATTCAAATGTATTTAATAACTGGCAGTTAAACAGATTTTACAACTAATGTATGCTGATGACAGAGCTGGGAAAGGTTAATCTAAACAGAATATATACTGGAATTAGGAGGTATCAGGCAACCAAGCATGGAAACAGGAATGAGAGTATGGCCACAGGGTGTCCGTTACAGTTTTATTATTCAAACATTTTGGCAACACTTTGATGAAAAAGATCAAGTGGTGATTTTCCTCTTATAAGAATCCTATTCTGCATACCACATTTTTATTTTATGGAAACACAGCGAGTTGGCACCATAAACTGCATTTTTACCATCCCGTCTTGGTAAACAGTATCGTAAGCTTTACCATACAGTGGTCCCCATGTTGGCACAAAACGGTGTCTGTCCTGTAAAAATAGGAAAACGTGGCTAGCAGCTAGCAAAGCATCCTAGGAAGTGGGCCCAACCCTGTGGATGTGTGGTTCACCCTACTAAAAGCAATGGGCTTACCAGTCAATAGGCAAGAGACTTCAGCTTTAGTATCCAGTTCCTCCAGGCAGCTCTTAGCCAGCTTTCCTCATGCTTGCAGATTCTGTGATGTGGAAACGCATCCTTTTATACACATAAGGATTCCCATTGCCTAGATTAGTATTAGGTATAAAGCTCTGAACATACAGAACTTCTACACAAACAAAAACCTCTTGTGTCCAAGAGGTTGGCGCTTTGAGAATCAGAATGTCTCTAAAAAGGAAGGGTTTTACCCACACCCTTCTCCCATACTATATACTTCTATTTCTGTGCCATACACTGGATTGGTATGCATGCACATTTACCCCCACATTCCCCCCAGCTGTATGGGTTTTAGTGGCACTTACTTGTTGACTTTGCACTGCACCCTTGAACTTCTTGGGCCAATCTTGTGCAAAGGGATGAATTGTCTCAGTTGTTGTGCCCGTTGTAGAAGGCTTTCTTTTGGCTATTATAGAAGGCTTTAGATTTGAAATTCCTATTTAGGCACAACAGATATGAATTATGGCCTTCACATCTGGCGTGCATTTTTACTTGTGTAATGCTCTACATCTGGCTTATCCAACACACAGCCTGGGGGCCGCATGCAGCCCAAGATGCAAATTAATCAATGGGGCTTTACTCCAAGTAAAAGTGGCTATGGTTGCAGTCTGAGAGGCCAGTTCTATGCATGCCTGTATTTTCTATGGTTTTTTGGTTGATCAGCTATTGTTATGTGCAGCCCGTCACATATCATATGTGCGGCCCAAACCAACTTGTCTTCTTCCAAAGCGGCCCAGGGAAGCTAAAAGGTTGGACACCTCTGCTCTTCATCTTGCTCTTTAAAATCCTTGGCTACAATTGCACCCTCCCCATCACCGATCTGGAAATGCCACGTTATATAAAGGACACCAAGCAGAGGCACTGCAGGAGCTAGTATGTTCCCAAGGGGGGTTCTGCAGAAAACATTCACATCCTACAGACAAACAGCTTGTTTCTGGAAGTGATGTTGGTAAATCAGGTGTCAGTAGAAGAGCTGAGATCCCTTCCCCACTGAAAACTCCCCCCCCCCCGAACTACTCCACTAAAGGATATAATTTAACCCAATTGCAGAAGAACTGCTTAATTTGGTTTGTGTTAAATCTGGAAATCAGAAGGTTAAGCTCTCTTCACATGGATACAAATAACATCTCCAGTTGTAACAATATGGCAGTGTAGTCCACAAACAGATAACCAGAGAGAGCTGCTTATCTAGACCTCTGTGAAAAGCCATGGAAGAAGAAAGGGTCAGTGTCTGAGACCAATAAGGTCTCCATCAACGCCCCTTATGGAAATTCTCTGCTGAATCTCTAATTGGGACCACTGACGCACCTGTTCGTAAATAGATGATACACAACTGCATCACACAACCTGCAATCCCCGGTCATGCCCATCTAGCTGCACTTTCAGTTTGTGAAGCTCTTCAATCTCTCGGTTGTGCCGTTCAGTTTTATGGCGGACCAGAGAACGGTAGAAGTGGATGGTGAAGACGACAAAGATGATTCCCACAGGGACCATGATCATCGTGGAGATGAGTGCCGCTTGCCAACCTGTGTGACTGCTGTGCTCTTGGATGACGGTAGTGTCATTTTTTAAAACAGAATCCACAGGCAAAAATTTGATCCAGCACAGAAGAACCACCTCAGCGAGGAAGAGAAGGATGCCCAAGACGGTGGAGAAACCCCAGGCCAGCTCTATGTAGGGGTGCATGCGCTCATGGGGGGATTCACTGATGGAGTTCAGATTGTGGATGTTGCTCACTGCTTCCACATTTGGCAGGATGCAGGTGCTGATGAGGAGGGCGAAGAGGTGGACAGCAACCAAGATGGTGGTGCAGGCGCTAAAGGCGATCAGCAGCATCGGAGGGTACTGGTACTGCATCTCCAGCTGGACCTCAACCATCGCCACCTGGAAAGCAATGACAAAGGGGGTTGCTTGCCATGGAACCCACTTAAAGGGACTCCCAGGCAAAAAGAGGGGGCTTAAGAATAGGTCCTCAGTTCTGCAAACATCCTGAAGCGGCGCCTGGAATGGCAATCTCCGGGTGCTACATAATTAATTAATTTATGAAATTAATTGTCACAAGATTCAGCTGTGACAGTAGGCTTAGAAGATTTTAAGTACATGCAGTCATGTAGGAAGCGATGCAACCAATGGCTATTGAGCATACACAGCTATTGAAACCTCCAGGCTCAAGAGGGTGCATGGCATGATAACCATGTACTTGGCTGGGCACTGCAAGCAAGAGGGTGGTGAACTAGCCAGATACCTATCCCAAGCATGATCCAGCAGGATCTCTCTCCGGTTCTAGTTTTTAATCTGATGATGGTGTTGGGGGTCGGCCAGCAATTGACACAAGAGCCTGTGGGGAAGCCCAGTGGTGGATGGGAAGGACAAAAGCAGTGCCAGCAACACATGAAAACAGTTGGGGTGTCGTTCAAAAATTGCAGCACTGAAAGAAACCATATGGGTCAGCCCTTCATTGGGAAGAGGTTTTATACTTTCTAATTAGGTTAAAATAGTACATGCCTTCCCTACAGCCCATAATATGCTCCAGCAGTAGATCCTTAAAATGGAACAGACCCATTCCCTAGTTTATGTGAGTACCTCCCAAATATTCCCTTGAATCTACACTGACCTGCTGAGGTTCAGTTTGCAAGTCAGGCATTGGATCCATTCCTTGTCCAAACAAGCAAGGCAAATATACTATATTTACTTGAATCTAATGCTCACCCTGATTTTAAAAGGCTTGAGATTAAAAATAAATGTTTACTGGGGATTACATTTTTATTACAATATAGCAAAAAACTGACAAAATACTGACCTATACTTAAAATATAGACAAATTCTATACTTATAGTGACTTATAATCAAAATATCGGATTTTCTTAAATCTTATGCACCATCAAATGTAATGCGTGCCCAGCTTTTGGAGACTAAATTTAGCTGAAAAGGTGCATTCGAGTAAACACATTCAAGTAAATTCAGTATGTAAATACAGTATGATCTGTGGTTTTGAAAGCAGGCTTTTCCCCTGTTCTTTGCTGCCTCCTGGTCTCCAGAGCAAAGTTGCAGCATGGATCGGACATGAATGCTCACATCTCTCTGTTCTAAGTGTGCACATCATACAAATCTAGAGCACATCAGCATCCAGAAAGCAAGTGCCAAGACTTGATGGCTGCAAAGGAAAAAGTGAAGCTGCCTATGCTGTAGCATTGGCGCCGATTACCAACTGCTAATAGGGGCAGCCTCATCTAATATGGGGCATGCAGTGCTCTCTTGGGGCTTCACGTTTTTAAGTACCAGAGTGGCTCCCAGCGCAAAGGAAGAGACAATAAACACATAAGAGAAGAAAAGGAGAAGCATAGAGAAGGAGATGCCAGTGGAGAAATTGAGGACGATCCCCAGACCAGGGTCCAGAGGAGTTGAGGGAAGGGGTCTTCTCTGTCCCTGCACAATAGTTGATTGCCTGCGTGAAGGTAGACAAGAAACCAGGCAGATCACTGGAAAGGCTTAACCACACAAAACTGTCCTAACCACATAAAAGCCTAACAACTGGCTGGCCACTGCATTCCATCATATGAGTAGACCTGTGACTGCCAGGACTTAAGACTGCCAGGAGACAGACACAGGGCACGTTCCTAACCAACTTTGCCACATCGAGGGAAGCGCATTGAGGTAACCACATCAAGGTAACCACACCACAACTCCAAGTGAAGGGAACAAACATTGCCTTACCTTGAGGAGACCTCTGTGACACCCGCCCCCCCAAACTGCAGTATGCAGCACATGCCCCACTGGCACAGCTATGCCAACACTGGAGAATTGTCTAGGAGGGATCACAGTTTCACACACACACAGGACACAACCAACTTTCTAGATAGCTTGTCTCAGCCCTTTAGCAGCTGAGCAGTAGAAGTGGCTCCTGCTTCCATATGTTTGCCCATAACCTCCTCCAGTTTTATGATCCTATGAAGCTGCCTTGTGCCAACTCAGACTCAGGATCCAGTTGGCTTTGTGCTGATAGGACCTCAAGTGGAGGTCTTTCCCACCAGTTTTAACTGGTGATGCCTCAAACTGAAACTGGGACATCTCATGCTCCATCACTGAGCCATGACCTCTGCCATGTCTCCAGGGAACTCTTAACCTGGCTCACAGGCAGCTCCTTTTCATGGATGGCATAGAGAAACTACAGGCAAGATTTGATGAGACCTCTTGCTCTGCAGAAAGACAGCAGTGCCCACTGGAAGGAGAGTGCGATGGGTCACAAGATGTTCATGATCCATCAAGCAGCTGCCAAAACGCACCATAGCAAATCCGGAGAGCAGCGCAGAGGTCCGGCTGGAAGCCTTCAGCTTGGCTCTGCTTAAGTACAGCTTTCTCCAAGAAAGAGCCTGGACAGAGTGATGGTTGGAAGTGACCAGCTCCAGGTAGCTGCGGCGGACCCAGTCCCGGTAGTCCATACCCTTGGTGGCGGGCTCAGAGCTGCAGGCAGAGGCTGGCGGGTCAACGGGGACGTTCAGCTCGGAACTCATGACGACAGGTGGGCTGCAGAGAGGTGACCCGGAAAAACCAAGCAGGAAGAGAATCAGGCTTTGTTCCACAAGGACTTCAGTGTGTACCCCAAGTCCACAATGTGGCTGCAATTCAATCACACATGTGATTGTGAAACTGGGGTGGCTTCCTGGGAGGTGGAGTGAAGAAGCCACCAGCCTTGGTTGCTGTTGAGAGCAAGAGATGTGAAAGAGACCAATTACAGTTCTGCTGGATCAGACCAAAAGGGTCCATCAAGACCAGCACCTTCTCTTTCATAACAGCCAGCCAGATGATGCCAGGAAGTCCACCAGCAGGGCATAAAGCCTAGAACGCTATCCTGCTGATGACCTCCAGCCATTGGTGTCCCCAGGGTGGTGTGGGTGGTGCAGTCCACACTGGGTGATGCACCCTAGGGGGGTGACGTGCACTGGGGGACTTTATTAAAATGTATGGCTAAAAAAACCAGTGGCCGCGGGGCAATGGCACATAGCCATGCCCACCATTCATATTGTTGCCCCACCCAATGCATGGGGGTGACGCACTGGCCTCCCGCACTGGGTGATATGCACCCTAGTGACACCCTTCCTCCAGCAATTGGTTTTCAAATATACACTGCCTCTGAACATGGAGGTTCCACTTAGCAGTCATGGAGATATCTAACCACCTTTCAAAGCCACCAATTTTAGAACATCACCATATTTTGTGGCAATTAATTACATGCTGCATAAAGACATAAACTTCATTTAATTGATGTCGGTATATTCTGGGAAATTTATTTTTGAGGGGGATGACATTTTTTTTCTACATCTAAAGGGATAGCTTCCATTTTTAAATTATTGTCCCCCTTTCTCAATAATAGTCCCCCTTTTTTAAATATTGTCCCCCTTTTAAAATAATTGTCCCCCTTTCTCCCTGCCAAGATGTACTTTGAGAACTGCATATCGGAATCAGAGAAAGCAAGCATGGCCATAATAACTGTATTATGCTAATAATTAATAATTAATAATAATTTGCATAAAACATTTTGAAAACAGCAAGGGAGACTTGAACGGTTCTGCAAGCGGACCTGCTCCAACTCTTTACACCCCATGCTGTAAAACTCTCCCGTCATCTAAGCAAGTTGGTGCCGGAGCAAGGAATGTGACCTTTTCCTCCTGCACTATTCAGGGCTGGGCTCTTCAAAATATTGATGCCTGCTCCTAAAAATGGTAATAGTTCTAACAAGGGTTTGAAGCCTGCTCTGCTGTCTCTAAACCATCCATGTTCAGAGGCAGAATGCCAGGGAATCTCAGGAGCAAGGGTAGCTAGATGCCTTCAAGCGGGCATCTTGCTGGCCACTGCAGGGTTGGACTTGGGGCAAACTGAGGCAAATGGGCACATGCATTGATAACATTGGCACATACACAGGCACATGCATGGATACTCAGGGGTTGGATGGATCCCAAGAGTATCCAGAACTGAACACCGATACAGATCATCAGAGCACTTTTCCAAGTGGTCCTGCCGCAATAAGGAAGCATAGCAGGTCTGATCACACCCCCCCCCCCCAAAAGAAGGATATTCTCACCACATCAGTAGAAAGCACACTGTACCTGCACACTGAAGGTTCAGCAGTAAAATTTGTACCTGCACATTGAAGGATCAGGGAAATTTGCAAACAACCTATAAAGTCCCCAGCAACTTCAGCCCCCTTAATTATTTATTATTTAATAATTATTAATAATTATTACTTATTAAAACATTTTTGTCCAGTGTTAGCAACGATGCCCAGGATGTCTCCATCAAGCACCACCTTATTCTTTCAATGGGAATCTTCTGCATGCAAATCAAGTTCACTATGGCAAAGCCACAGCCTCTCCTAGGAAGGATATTGGGCATTCCCAGGCTTGAGCAAGGAACCCATAACAGGTATCTTGCAGGTCTTTACTTGCTAGATAAGTCGCCAGCTACAACTGCATGTTAAACTCAAAAATGGGCACGATCACAACATGCAACTACATCACATCACAACATGCAACCACATCTGACATTTGTGACAGTGTGACAAGCACATCAGCCTGCCAGAGGCCACCCCACTATCTGCCAGAGTAGCCACCCCAACAGGGCCCCAGGGCAGTGGCACACTCCATCTCTGCTGGTTCCACTGGGTCATGGTCCACCAGACAACCATTCACCTGAGACCCCTCCCCATCAATTTTAACTCATGCGCTGCAAGCATAAAAATGGAGAATGATTCTTATTATGGTTTCTGAACTGATTTGCTAGGTAGTCCTACCCTGCTCCAGAGAAGGAAGCCTCAGATCACCATCCGACCCTGCCGGACTCCATCTGACTCCACGGTCTCCAGTAGGCGTTGCCTTGGCTGGTCCTTCTGGTCTCAACACTGCTCATGCTCTGGAGATGGGAAGTGCCAAGTCTGAACTGGTTTGTGAGTGGGAGATGGGGGAGGGGGGACTTTCAGAATCCACCAACTGCTCACCCTCTCTCCTCCCCACTGAATTAATGTTGACCCAACCAGCCCTGGATGGAACCCAGCCATGTGTTAAGTGACCCACATATTTTATTTTTGTTCAGAAGCAGAGGATCTCTAAAATCAATTGCTATGGACAGGCTAATTAGGAAAAAAAAACCCTAGGTTATGGGGGACAGACTGTGCCTCCCCCCCCATGAAACCCATGGGGATTCTGCCACTCCCATCTGCATCCCATCACTTCTGTGGCTGTCATCTTGCTGGAATCACAGTTACTGGAGGATGACTGGGATTTTATGGGGGGCAAGAAGAAGTGCTTTTGGAGTGGTGATGATGATGATGATGATGAATGAATTTATATCCCACCTTTCTCCCCTTTGAGGGGTCTCTATGATTCATCCCACCATAAGTGTCCCTTGGGCACCCTTCAATACGTATTCAAAAGGCGGAATACAAATCTATTTGTATTCAGAAGGCACTATGCAAACCTTTTAAATAATAATACAAATAACAGAAATACAAATCTAATAAATAATATGGAATCAAAATCTAATAAATAAAAATAAATAAATCGTCCCTTCCAGTCTCCTGATTAAGGGGCCCATCCTGTACATACTCAACGGCCAAATAAAAGGTCTAATGAGGATGCATGTTTTCCTGGGAGTAGGTCCACTGAACACAATGCTGTTTACTTCTGAGTAGACCTGATCAGGATCAGACTCTGAATTACTTTTTCAAACATCATTCTCAGTAAATCACTGCTCACAACTACCTAATATGTGGGCACAGTTTTTATTAAAGACACATCTGGTGCCCCCCCCCCCCCCAAGGCCTTTGAAATACCCCAACTTCTGCTGGATGGCAGCCTGTGCCTCTTACCACCACCTGAACACTGGAGAAGGAGAACATGCGCACCAGGCACATCCCTGCAGCCGGATCCTCTGCATGTCACCATTCCATTACAGTCCAGGGAGCTCCCAGGTAAATGTGCAGAGGATTGGGACCCCAATCCAGTTTATAGCCTGCAAAAGCCCCTCTCCTTGGGTGCCCAGGATGGAGTAGGGGGGAGCCTTCTGTGTGCCATGGCTACTCAGAAGTCAGCCCCATCACAGTCCATGGAGCTTACCCCTAGATAAGTATGAAAGGATTGGGACCCCCAACCCAATCCACAGCCCCCAGAAGCCCCTCTCCTCACTGGGGTGTCCAGGATGGAGTAGGGCTGCCCCTACCAGCACCCCAGACCCTGGGCAGCCCCCCAGTCCTCTCCCCTGCAGTGGGCAGGGGCTCTCCCCCTGGTTGCAGCCCCTGCACCCCCCACACTCACCCCACCACCTCCTGGTCCTCCTCCAGCTGCTGCTCCTGCTGCCAGGCAACCCAGGACCTCCTCTCCTGACGTCATGAAGATCTGACCACCCCCTCCTCATCCTCTCCCCCCCCCCCCCAAAGCTGGGAGGGTGACTCAGGGTGGGGGGAGGAGCACCAGCCTGCAGTGGAGGGAAAGGATGAGCAGGACTGATGCAGGGAGAGGGAATGGAGACAGAGATGCTCAATGGCTGGGGCACAAGAGCATGTGCAGAGTGCCAGGCTCCAGCCAAAGAGTGCTCACGGCCAGCGGCACCCCTCTGGACCATCACTGTGCCCATGCTCTGAAGCAGAGGAAAGGTGCCTCTGACCATATGCAGAGTGCTGTGCCGTGGCACCCTGGGGAATCTTGGCCAAAAAAAATTCCACACTCCCCTCTACAATGTATATTTGTATATTACAAATATACAATGTATAAACCATGTATTTACAAATATACAATGTATATACAATGTATATCTGTATATTTAATAGGTATCCGCCTGTAGGTATCCTTTCTTGGGTGCAAAGGTGGGGTATAAATAAAATCAAAATAAACACTGTATTTATAATAAATAGCCATCTTGGGTTTAGGAAGAAAGGCAGGACACAAATCTAATTAATCAATATTAACTCAAGTCTAACGCTCACCTTTTCCAACCAAATTTCGTTTCCAAAATCAGGGTGCGGATTAGATTCAATGGAGCATTATATTCAAGTAAATACAGTATTTTGATTATAAGTATAGATCGGTATTTAGTTTACCAGTTCACTAACCTGTAATAGAAATGTGGCATAAATCCATTGTTGTATAAAGTAGTGCAATTAGGTAAAAATCATAACATAAACCCATTGCCGTTATTATCATATTGTTATTAGAATTAAATATTAAAATTAAATTTTGCACTTGGTTTGCATTTCTGCATTACAATCGCCAGAAAACCTTTTTAAAAATCTCAATCCTTTTTAATGTTTCTTTACCCAGCATGTAATAGTCTTTAGAACTCCTTGCCACAGTGGTGGCCTGGATGCTTTAGAGGGACTGGACAAATTTCTGGAGGAAAAAAGATCAGTCATCGGTTACAAGATGGGTATATGCAATCTGTGGTCCAGATTGTGGGCTGGACTAGATGGACCTTAAGCCTGGTCCAGCAAAGGCTCTTCCTATGTTCTTATGAGTAGGATCTGGCTGCCCCCCCTCTTCATGCCTCGAGATCATCCAGGGAGACTCATGTATGTGCCATGACTACACAGAGGTTACGTTGCACAGAACTCCAGAGGGCCCCCCCCCACATACATCCATGTAGACCCACCAGGCTTATTTCCCACAGGAAACTGTGTCACCATCTTTGTTTCTGTGGCTCAGGCATATTATTATTTTTTCATTTATGCCCCATTTATATAAATTCATTTATATTTTATTCATTTTTGTTCCAGCAGATGTTTTGTAATTGTTTGGTTTATTATTGTCCAGTCCTGGGGAGGAAGGCAGCTTAGAAATCCTATCTATAGGCGTCCCCACTTATGGATTAAGGACCGGAGCACCATCTAAAAGTGAAAACCATTGAGAAGTGGAACCCCATCTTTTTTTAGTTTATAAATGTTGCTTTCAATGCTTTTACAGCTAGCAAATTGCAAGTGCCCCTTTTATCTTGCAAATTCCTGCTGCCACACCAAGATTTTTGCAAATGGATTCTCATTCAGGGAATGGGATAAGACCAGGAGTTGCAACATGGGAGAGGGCAATTTTGGCCTTTATAACAGCAGAGAGAAGTTGAAAGAGCAGAACTTGAGTTGAACCAATGAGTTCTGGATAGAATTGAAAAGTGTTGAAAGAGTGGATCGTCAGAAAACAAACTGTCAGAAAGCAGAGGTTGTGTATTGAATGAATGAGTTCTGTGTATAATTGAAAGGAGTTGAAAGAGTGGATCATCAGAAAACCAACGGTCTGAAATCAACCAATCAACTATCTACTTTTTCTACCCCTTCTAGTAGAAGAAAAACAACCTTTCTTTTGCTCCCAGGCAAATAATATACAAATCTACAATTACGACAAAGGGGTTCCACCTGCACATGAATGTTGCATGCAGGATCTTCTTCCTTCTATCAAGATACAGGTATTTCCTGCTACAGGTATGGTTGGACTTGATTAACTACTAGGTCCCTTCCAACCCTATAATACTATGGTGGATGGGGGGGGGGGAAACACGGTCGATCTTGTGTACTGGGTGCACATGTGTACTAGGTGCACACAAGCAGGGCATCCCTGTGGTCTTTCCCCCAGCAGCTGGTGTTGCCCTTTGGACATAGAGGATCCACTTGTCTGTCACAGCAAACAGTTGCCACTAAGGCTGCAACCTTAAAGACACTTTCCTGGGAATAAGACCCATGGAACACAATGGGGCTTACTTTTGAGTAGACTAACCCTACAATCCAGAGTAACTATGGGAGCACGTAAGAGACATTACGTGCACTCGTAGTTCCTGCACCACCTAGTGAAAACCTATGGGAAATTCACATTACAATCCAGAATAAATTGTTCTTACACCAGAGCAAGGACTCCCTGTAGTTACTCTGGATTTTGCCCTTAGTTAGGATTGTGCTATAAGATTTCTCAAAGAGTTTGCTTAACACAGATGATCAACCATAAACACAAACCTAACCATGCCTACTCAAAAGTAAGCCCCGTTGTGTTCAACGGATCTTACTCCCAGGAAAATGTGTTTAGGATTGCAGCCCATGTCAGGCCGGCAAAGAAACACAGCCATTTCCCCTCTTCTTTTATTAACAGAAATTCTTAGGTTTAAAGTGGTACAGCACATTTCTGAAACGTAAAAAGAGAGGTCTTCTCGACTCGGTAAGCTGCATCTTTACACAGAAATGTAAAGTCTAAAGATGATCCTTTAACTCCCAAATGGATTTTGCCCTTCGAAAAGCTCTCTTGCTTGAGAGTAAATTCCACCCTGCATCACACACTCCCTATTTTTGTATACTTCAGTCCCGGGGGGAGGCTCTGCTTGAAAACACAAGATGGATAAAGCATTAGCTTGCAGAGGGAAAGAGAAAGAGACATCATTTGGGAGCACTAATGGGACTAGCAGGAGGGTCACGGAGGCCACGTTGCTTGCATCTTTTCCCCAGGACAGACTGCACAGCAGTTATTCCAGCCAGGCCCTTCTTCGGCTTGTCTTCAATGCTCCTTACAGCCACATCTCCACCATGGTGAAGGGCCAAACAAAGCACTGGTCCCGGGATCTTTGACGGTAGTGGAATGCCAGCCACTCTGCCAGCACCATCATCTTCCCATTACAAAGCCAGGCTCTTCTGCGTCTTCTTTTTCCTCCTCTTCCTCTTCAGAAGCATCACCGTCTTCCGCTTCACTGGTCTGCTGCTCTGGGGAATGGTCAGAATCTGTAGGCGCAAAGAGGGCTGTAATAAACTCTTTGTAATAAACTCATGATGATAGCCATGAGCTTTGATCCATTCTCTTGCTGCCCTCCCTGCTGTGTATACTGTGTTGCCTACTCCCCCTTGGACAAGCAGAAGTCCCCTCACCTGCGTCACCTGCACTGATCCCTATCAGTTTAAATTCATGCCTTTTAATATACAGTAAAACCTTGGTTTACGAGCAAAATTTGTTCCGGAACAAGCTTGAAATCCAAAGCACTTATATATCAAAGCAAATTTCTCCATAAAAAACAATGGAAACTCAGATGATTTGTTCCACAACCGAAATAAATTCCTAACAAATTATTAAAATACTGTAATATAATACACAATCGAAGTAGACACCAAAGACTTGGACTCTGCGGCGCCTTTCCATCATCCCACTTACACAGGAGTAAGCCCCACTAATAGGGCTTAATTCAGAGTAGACATGCAAGGCTTGGTCTCTAAGCTTGCAATTTCAGCCCCCATGCTCAAGCGACAGCCATAGGACCTTGGAGTAGAGGGGTGGAGAGCAGAAGCACTCCAGGACTCAGCACCCCATCCTGGAAGGTCTACTGGCTGGTTGCCTATGTGTGTACCCTATGTGTGCAGGGTGCACTCCAGGGCAGGGTGCTGCTGAGGAAAGTTCCCCTCCAAGCAGCCTGACCAGGACCTCATCTGAGCATAGGAGACGATCACCCACAATCCCACAGTGAGAGGGAGGGAGGGAGGGAGGGGGGGGGGAGAGAGAGAGAGAGAGAGAGAGAGAGAGAGAGAGAGAGAGAGAGAGAGGAAATACTGGTTCAGTTGTGATCATGTGATGTTCAGCATCATGTACTACTTGTATTGCAAAACATCACTTGTTTATTAAGTTAAAATTTAATAGAAATGTTTGCTTGTCTTACAGAATGCTCTCAATCCAAGGTTTTACAGTACATGCTGATAACACCTGAGGGAATCAAGGGGTGCCTATATAATGGGAGGAGAGCCAGTGAGGCTGATAAGATAAAATGTTGCGTATACATATGCATATACTCACTTGTATGCATATACTGTGAGCTTCCCTGGAAGTCATCCACACTAAGACAGGTCTTGTCAAGCTGCTCTGCTCCTTTCAACTGTGCTCAATTTGAGTACAGCAGGAATTTCCCGATACATTCAACCCATGGTGGGAGACTCCCACATTACCTGCATGCTCACCCTTGGGTTCAACTTTACTCTTCTTGGCCAACAACTTCTTCTCTTTCAACTTCTGCCTGTAAAGAAATACAGAGGAATAAAGCAGGGAGGCAAACCATGATGCATAAGGGGATCAGGTCTAGGTCACGTTGATCAAGCCTGTTAAATTTACTTTAATTATAAATATAAAATATAATTATAAATATAAATATATTTATATAAAATATAAATTATAATTATATTATAAATATATATATTTAATTATAAATATAAATATAAAAATGTTCAGAGTAGACATGCAAGGCTATCATACAGCGGCTATGCCCTTGTGGGGGAAAACAGAGACTATTGAATATAGGCTGCAATCCTAAACACACTTTCCTGGGAGTAAGACCCATTGAGAACAATGGGACTTACTTCTGAGTAGACATGGTTAGGATTGCAGCCATAGGCCTATATCCTAAAGTGAAATTAAGCCCCTTGCTCCAGAGCAGTTAAGATGACTTTCCATAAAATAACACTAGAGGGTGACGTAACTGCATGGACCCTTAACGGCTATGGATTTTGCCCATTGTTTGCTATGCTCAGCTCTGCTGAGCTGTATCTACTATAGAGACTAAGAACACAATCCTAACCACATCTACTCAAAGGTAAGCCCCATTGTGTTCAATGGGTCTTACTCTCAGGAAAGTGTCTTTAGGATTGCAGCCTAAGACGATAATCCAGAGTAACTATGTGACCTTTTACACCAACGTAGTTACGGTGCCACCTATGGGAAATGCATAGAGCAATTCAGTCTAATATATATTTTAGACAATTAACAATATGCTTACAAAACGTATCTTGTTCCAGCTACTTCTATACATGTCTGCAACTAAGATTGGATTTCGATTTATTTAAATGGGTAGGAGAATCACGGGCATTAACGTTGAGTTCAGTGTTATCTGAACACTGGTTCAGATGTGGCATCCCAGGTAAAGGCCGGGGCCCAGATCCAAGAGCCCTGTCCAGTATGTGCCAGCAGGGAACCACCATCTGTCATCAGCTAGAGGGAGCCACCTAGTGGCCATCACAGGAGTTACTGCTTGGCAGGGCTGGCAGTAGACCTTCAGCAATCTAGAAAGGGTACATTGAACCCAACTGCCCTCTCCCTGGCTCTTCAGTAAGCCACCTTGCAGCACCTTCATCTTCCCCCAAGTTTACTAGATGCTCCCTACTTGCTTGCCGTCTCTCACCAAAACTTTGCCCTTGGCCCTGACTGGCAAATGCCTGTCCCCTTCCAGAAATGCCACTCTTGTTTCCCTGCTCCTTTCTGGCACTGCACCCTCTCTCCTGCCCCTAACAGACTCTTCCACACTACAGCGTCCCTGGGAAGGAAATGTAGCACACATTTCCCTCTACAGCCACAGCACCGCCATAGGTGAAGCCCTCCTGGAGCTTTGCATCTTTTAAGTTTGCCTCCTGGTACAAGACAGAGAAGGTCTTCAAGGCCACCTCCGTTCCAAGATAAGCTGCCTGCAGCTCTCTTCTGTGGCTCACTCCACCATCATCAACTTGGCATCCATCAGTCTTGAAAGACTATGGTATCATGCTTGACACCACATGCGAAGCATGAAGGCCTAGGTAGATTAATATGGAGGATAGGCTGTTACCCAAGCAGCAAATCCCCCCTCTCCACACCACTGAAATAGTCCAATGGAAAGGCAGAGCCAATACAATGGGTTCTAGCTGTGTCATAGAGCTGGGCTAAGGACAGGAGCTCACCCTGTCTTGTGGGGACCTGGGTCTTGAACCCTGGCCTACTGGTTAACAGGCATGGTGTCTTAACCACTTGCGCCACCCACAGCCTTTCCACCCTCATCAATCAATACCCTTGGCATAACAAACCTAAAGAAACGCTATAGTTGCTATAGGAAGCACCATTCATACATGGGGATTGGGACCCTCCCAGTGACTGTGAAGCTGCTCTCACCGCTTCTTTCGCCGCTTGGCTGTCTGCTCTTCTGCAGCCATCTTGTTCTTTTCAAGTTTCTTCTGATATTCTTCATCCAGTTTTTGCTGCAACCAATCAGAGGGAATAGTTTCCCATCACCATCCTGAGCATCCAGAGGGTTCCCTCAACCCACCAAGCCCCTGGTGCCTGTTGGAGACTTGAAGTCCTGCCAAGCACGTGGCACATCACTGTATGTATGATGGGAGCAGATTCAGTTCAGAGGGTTATGCCACCCAGCTCTGATCTAAACAGCCAGAGGTTTCCCAACTCACCACCCAGTGCTACTTAGCAGGGCTGGGGAGTAGGAGTAAGGAGTAAGAGGTTTTTACAGGAGTAGGAGTAACAAAATATATTAGTTATATATATAGTATATTCGTTAAATATATAGTAACAAAATATATTTGGCTACAAAAGGTTGTTAAGAGGTGGGTGAGTAACCTGATGGAAGACAAAACACAAGAAAATGAGATCACACCAATCACACACAGAAATAAATACAATGAGTAATGAACTGCCAGCTGAGAAGAATTCAAGGAAGAGTCACCAACCTTCTCTGCCATGGCATCCATGAAATCCTGCCTTTGATATTCCCGTCGCCGAAGATGCCGGTAGACGTGGAACTCCCCGCTGCCAGCTCCGGCACTGGAACCTGCCAGCAAGGCAAGCAGGGCATCGTTATTTGCACTATCACCAACATGGCACCCATAGTGTTATCTATTTCGTGGACTATAGTACCTGCTAAACAAGGGTGCCATTGGCAGCCATGAGCATGTTTATTCTTTGCTCTCTGCAAGATTTCAAATAGAAATAAGAGTAACAAGGGACGTGGTTCTAATCTGGAGCATACTAAAAAGTGACATTCTCCCAAATCCAGAGCAACTACAGGAGCACGTAAGAGACTTTACATGCACCCGTGGTTACTGCACCACCTAGTGAAAACCTATGGGAAATTCATATTGGAATCCAGAGTAAGTTGTTCTTACACCGGAGCAAGGACTCCCCTCAGTCACTCTGGATTTTGCCCATCAGCAAATTATGGGATCCACCAACAGTTCTTACGAACCTTGTATGTGAAATTTTATAAAATATCCATAACCTGCCTTTTGTATCAGTGTCCTTGTGTACAATCCTAACCATGTCTACTCAAAAGAAAGCCCCATTGTGTTCATTGGGTCCCACTCCCAGGAAAGTGTCTTTAGGATTGCAGCCCTTGTCAATGTAATACTGATTTTTTAAAAAGATTCTAGAAGTATCAGGTCAGTGTGGGGAAAGCAAAAATATAAAGCATCTAGAAGAACAAGCCTTGCTGAAGGAGAATCAGCCTGGTTTCTGGAAGGGTCAGTCTGGACCAGGGTGACCATATGTCCTCCATTTCCATATGTCCTCTGCCCTGGATTTCAGCCTTATGTCACGGGTTATTACATATAGTCACCCTGCCTCATATAGGTCCTGCCTCATTATCTTTACTTTCTTGAGAATGTCAGCAGGCATACGGAGACCATACAAATGACTCATATTTGGATTTACAAAAGGCTCACCAAAGAAACAGTCACACAATTAGAGGGCAGGTCTTTTTATGGATTGGTAACTGTTAAGGAACAGGAAATAGAAAG
Source organism: Cryptoblepharus egeriae (assembly GCA_030015325.1). Taxonomy (NCBI): domain Eukaryota; kingdom Metazoa; phylum Chordata; class Lepidosauria; order Squamata; family Scincidae; genus Cryptoblepharus; species Cryptoblepharus egeriae. The sequence goes on from JAREYC010000022.1 coordinate 139,108, forward strand.
GAGGAATAAACAGGGAAGAAAGAAGTGGGGGTCCCATTTTAACATATTTGTAAATTATATGGGGCTGGAGGAAAAAGTTTGCTGGTGATACCACACTCCAAACAGACCTCCCTGTTTAGAAATAATCAATCCCTATCCTAAGGCTCTATAGTATGAATTAATTAATTATGTCTGAACATTAAAATTCAAACATAAAATTTAAAATTTTAATATCCTGAGTGTCTCTTGCTCAAAATGGCCACCAACAAAATTAAGAGCAATTGATTTTTAAAAAAAAAGTTATATTCCTATCCTATCTATCTATCTATCGGAATAGGATAGGAATTATATATATAATTATATATATAACACACACACACACATAAGAGCACAATTTATTTTCAATGCAATATGTCCTTGGTAAGGGGGGGCAGAATCAAATCTCTTCTCTGAAGTTCCCACAATGACTCATTATTTTCCCATTCCCATTGCCCCTGAATTTCAAGCGTGCATATTTCAAGCATGCCTTGCTCACTCAACTGACTGCATTTACAACCATCCCTTGACATAAGTGCAATTCTGTGAGACTCAGAACCATTTTTCTATGATTCATGGGGGAAAAATAGATATGCAGATGCTCTTTGTATACGATTAATGGAAGTCACTAAGGGTATAAGGAGCTGCCCACATTGTTGTTGAAACACATTTCGATATCCTTCTTTTACCTGCCACGTAAATCATGTTACGCTCCCCCCCCCAGCCATGCAGTGTATTTTCCCTGGCGTTCTACTGACTCATCCCTCGAGGAGTGCAGCACATATGCCAAGAAGCCACTGCAAAAACAGCAACCTACCCATAACATCTCTGACAAATTCCGGAGGTGGACGAGGCGCCCATTCGTTGAGTTTTTCAGGAATTGGAACCGTCTTATCCTGCAACGAGAAATGAGCAACACCATCAACTCGTCAGTAAAGAGGAGAGCAGCTGTTGGGGTTATTAGACGCTGGATTTTAGAAGAAGAGACAAAAAGAGAGAGGAAAAAGAGAGAGAGAGAGAAGGAGAGATTGAGAGAAAGAAAGAGAGAAAGAGAAAGAGAGAGGAGAGATTGAGAGAGAGAAAGAGAAAGAGAGAGAGAAGGAGAGACTAAGAGAGAGAAAGAGAGAGGAGAGATTGGGAGAAAGAAAGAAAGAAAGAGAGAGGAGGAGAGACAGAGAGAGAGAAAAAGAGAGGGAGAAAGAGAGAGAGAAGGAGAGATTGAGAAAGAGAAAGAGAGAGGAGAGACTAAGAGAGAGAAAGAGAGAGAGAAGGAGAGATTGAGAGAAAGAAAGAAAGAGAGAGAGAGGAGAGATTGAGAGAGGGAGAAAGAGAGAGAGAAGGAGAGATTGAGAGAGAAAGAGAAAGAGAGATTGAGAGAGAGAAGGAAAGGGAAAGAGGAGAGATTGAAAGAAAGAGGAGAAATAGAGCGAGAAAGAAATTAACCCTACAATCCAGAGTAACTACGGGAGCATGTAAGAGACATTCATGTCAACGTAGATAAGGCACCTATGGGACCTATGGAAACCTATGGGGGCTCAATGGGAAATTCATATTGCAATCCAGAGTAAATTGTCCTTACATCGGAGCAAGGACTCCCTGTAGTTACTCTGGATTGCGCCCTGAGAAAGAGAGGCTACAATCCAGAGTAACTACGGGACCTTTTACACCAATGTAGTTATGGCGCCACTTATGGGAAATGCATAGAGTAATTCAGAGTAAGTGCCTCTTACGTCTTCCCATAGTTACTCTGGATTGTAGGGTGGGAGAGAGAAAGGGACCGCCTGAATATGGAGAGGACCAAGAGGGGTCTCAGTCACGGGATGAAACACGGATCCTCACATCTTTTGGGGTGGGGAGTACTAGAGAGGGGTTGGGTGTGGTGGGGATCCAAGGGGGTGAAATACCATCTCTGATAAAGCAGGACCAGAGGCAGACCTTTCGGGGGAGGGGTATCTTACGGAGGGGGTGAAATACTTATGCCCCCGAAGGGATGTGGACCCCCACATCTTTGGGGGTAGGGACCACCAGGGAGGGGGCTGACTATGGGAGGCCCAAGGGGATGAAGCCCCCTATTCCCCCCCACACACACACAGGGTCTCATCTCTTTTGGAGAGCGGTCTGCCCTCCAAGAGGGGTCAGGTGCAGAACCCATTTGGGGGGCTCACTGCAAGTGCCCCCAGAGCTCCCCCAGCCAGGAGTGGGGGGATGATCAGTGGGGGGGTGAGGTGGAGCCCCCCAGGGAGTCCCTCCCCCATCCAGAGGGGGCAGAAGGAGGCCTCTCCCCCCAGCCAGGTGGAGGGGTGATCAGTGGGGGGGTGAGGTGGAACCCCCCAGGAAGCCCCTCCCCCATCCAGTGGGGGCTGAAGGAAGCCCCTCCCCCCACAGGGAAGAGGGGCTCCAGAGCGGCCCCCTCACCGGATTCCTCATGAGCCTCTCCAGCTTGAGGCGCTGCTCCTCGGCGGCGCTCCGGGGAATGACCAGCGGCTGCGGCTCCTTCCGAGGCCGGGGAGGCCGCGCAGGCCCCGCCGCCATCGCTCCCTCTCCCCCACCCCAAGGCCGCGGCCCCGGCCGATGACGTCACCGAGGGCGACGACCGCCACCCAGAGGAGGGCAGGGAGGGGCGTGGTCGGGGGCGGAAGCTCATTTGCATAGCCACGCCCCTCACGGATTCTCATTAATATTCATGAGGGAGCAGCGCGCGCGGCAGGAAGGGCTCTCCCATAATGCCCCGCGGCGTCCTAGTCAAAGCCATGAGGCCAAAGTGGGGGCAAGAGGGGTGCCACAGGGGCCTCACTTGGACGGCCGGAAGTGATGTCATCAAACAGGAAGTGGTACAATTAAACCGGAAGTGATGGAATTAGGCAGGAAGTGATGTCATAAAGCCGATGAGAACCACTTTTCCCTCGCATAAAAACCTCACTAAGCCCCAAATGACACAAAGTGAGCCCTCCTGGTGCCTGTCAGGACTGGAAGCAGGAAGTGACGTCATGAAACAGGAAGTGACGATATGGAAAGGAAGTGACGTCATTAAGCAGTTGTGTCACAAAGCAGGAAATGATGTCATGGAGCAGGATGTGATGTCATGAAACAGGAAGTGATGTCATGGAGCAGTTGTGTCACAGAGCAGGAAATGATGTCATGGAGCGGGATGTGACGTCATGAAACAGGAAGTGATGTCATGAAACAGGAAGTGATGTCATGGAGCAGTTGTGTCACAGAGCAGGAAATGATGTCATGGAGCGGGATGTGACATCATGAAATAGGAAGTGATGTCATGGAGCAGGAAGTGATGTCATTAAGCAGTTGTGTCACAAAGCAGGAAATGATGTCATGGTGCAGGAACTTGGGAGCCATGAAGCAGAAAGTTTGTGTCATAAAGAGGAAGTGATGTCATTACACAGGAGGTGACATCATGAAGCAAGAATTGATGTCATGAAACAGGAAGTGATGTCATTAAGCAAGAAGTTGTTGCCATGAAGCAGAAGTGAGGTCATTAATCATCTTGTATCTCTCAGTTCCTCCAACTGACTCAAAATGGCTGAAATGAGCCTTCCTGATACCTGCTGAGGGCTGGAAGTGACATCATTAAGCAGGATGTGATGTCATATAGCAGGTTTTGGCCTGAAATAAGCATTTTTTCTTCACATAAAACTCACCAGCACCAAATGAGGGAAAAGCGGCTATTCTCAACACCCTCTGCCTCTGATGACTCATGAGGGCTTGATCAGCTTGCAGTCTCCCATCCAGGAGCCATCCAGCTCCTTCCCTGCTTAGCTTTCTTCAGCAGCCCTGCACGTGCCCATTTATCTACTAGCAGTTTGATAAACAAATCTATTTATCAGTTCTATTTATCTAAATGTATATTTATGGCCGGAGCTGAGCAAGTAACGGGAACTCTCCCCATCTTGCAGCACTGGGGTCTACCAACCTTCAGGTCGACAAGTGCAGCACCCTTAACCACTGAGCCACCGCTGCCCCTTCATGCATCTCCCTGCATGGCTCAATTCCACTCCAGACTTTTCTCAACCCAGCAAAGCAGCTAAAGGTTTACAAGCCGGATCCACCTCCACACCATTCCTTAAATCCCAGAGGATTTCCTGGCACTCAGCACTTGAGAACAGCTTCCCTTAAAAGAATCATGTTCCCCCCTTGCGAGTCTCACACCATCTCACACCCCCGTCCACAGTGACCCCTTCCATTCTCCAGCATCTGGTATTGCCTTTTGAGTGTGTGCAGTTGCCGTCAAAAGTACTGTTAATTGAATTAATACAACAGTCTGGAAAAACTCCTTCCGTATCAAACTTACACCTTCCGCTTGTTATTTCTGTCCCACATTCTCACTCCAAGTTTTCCATATGAAGAAAACATTTTTAACTTTCGGTGTGCATATGGCTGCAATCCTAGACACTTTCCTGGGAGTCAGAGCCATTGAACACAAAGGGGCTTACTTTTGAGTAGACATGGCTAGGATTGTGCTCTGAGGCCTCTGGTGCTATTCGAAGGCCAGTCCTATCCAACTTTCCAGCACCGATACAACTGAAATGCATCACAAAGGTGGGGAACAAATGGTCCCATACAATTGATTGATACTTTAAGGGGTCCCTGTGACTTCCTTGAACAGGATTGGGACCTTCCCTTTCCCTCCACATAGAACCTTCCAGGGTCCATGAGGAGAGCAGAGCTGGTGCTGGATTTCTGGGGACTTGATTCACACCCACTACTAATAAATGTCTCCCATCCAGACTCCTACAGCCCACCTGAAGACCGTTCGTCACAAACCAACACGCCATGGCACATTGATTGAAAATCACTGCCCAACACACCAGCTTGTTCAAAGATTGTTTTATTTTTAAAAAAACCCAAAACGAAAGAATTCATTGACTTCCCATTTCCTTTACAAGGTTTGTTTTGTAAATAAAATTAATTTATTCTACAGCACATTAAAAACTTTTCCCCACATATTTTCTCTTAAAAATTGTATTTACAAATTCATATTTATTTTTCTGCAGTGTCGTCAGGCCTCCTGTACCTTCACTTTGACTGGCACAGAAGAAACATAGGAAAAAGTGCAAGCAGGTGTTTGTCATCACCTGCTTCTTGTCCCTCTGTCCAGTGCATCACCCTGATGGTTCATCATGGAGGACAGGGAGGGACCCTTTAAGATAGCAACCACTCACCATACACTGAATGTCTTTTCCTCGGGGCAAAACGGAAGAGCGAGTCTGTATCCATAGAAGAAAGGAACCGCCCTTTTGCATCACATTGTACCAGGTGTCCATATTGCAAAGAATCGTCCAGTGTATTGCATCTGCGTACAGTACGGCCTTAATACGGTTGCTGATGAAAAATGCGTCCGTCCAGGTTTGTAACGTCAACAAAATTTACCTCTTACGAGGACCGTTCATTGCAGTGGTTTGATTCTCCAAGAGGAATCACCAACCATCTCCAACTGTTCAGGAGTTTCTTAGTCCAAGGAACTGCTCACCTGTTTGCCCTCCATAGGTGGAAACTGCCCCTTGGCAATTGAGGGAGGAGATATTTCATAGAATCATAGAGTTGGAAGGGACCTAGTAGGTCATCTAGTCCAACCCCCTGCCTGCAGCAGGAAATCCTGCTTGTTGAGCCTCTGTTGAAGATCCCCAGTGAGGGAGTTTTTCCAAGTTTTGCCACAGGGTGTGTAATCCTAACCAATTTAGGATGGCACAGCTCACCTGTCCGTGTTCCTTTAGTGGGGAGGGGAGACCAGTGCATTTCTATACACTTGCCAAACCACCCCCCAAATGTGGCATAGAAGTGCCTTATGGCACTTCTGTGACGCTCCCAGGCAAGCACAGGACTTGTGCCGGAGCTTATGGTGGTCTAACTGGGGATTAGGATTGCAGCCTGATTACCCCCCCCCCCCCCCGGCCAAAGAGAGAGATCAATGACTAGTGCCACAGCTGTGATGTCTTCCCTAATAACAATTTTTAGCCAGGAGGGAAGTTTGAAAACTCTTAATCCTAAATTCTCAATTTTTGGCTATGATTGATAGATGAAGGGGAGATGGACAGCAGCAATCCTGGAATTAACCCTGGGCTAGTATTCCACTTTCACCCCCTAAATGCAGCCTCTGAGTTCTAGCATCATCAATCGTGGTCGGTGTAATGATGAACTAGATGACAACTCGGTCCAGGTGAAGTATTCCCAATGTATACCAAATGCAGTATACATCTCATCTTCATTTCTCAATGTATACCAAATGCAGCAGCCATAACCAGGGGAGCAGAACTTACTTCCATACCAGAGAACCACCTGGTGTGGATGCTGGCATGACCAGTAAAGGCCACCTTGCGTTGGTAGTGTTTGATGGCAGTGAAGGATAGTAAGGAAAGTGGTGGTAGGCCACGTATGACCCAACCATAAGCAACCATTCCAAAAAGAGGGTGGGGGGAAGAGACGAGGATGTTGAAACCCACACCATCAGCATCATTAGTAAAAAGAATATTGATTCTCCACTGCTCTTGTTCGGTTCCGGGATCCCTCAGTGTCATGGTAATCCTCGGTGCTCACGGCAGAGGAATCAAAGAGACGCTCTGTGCTGTTGCTTCGGCTGCGGGCGCTCAAGGTCCCCTCCATCCGATGGTAGAGCGATTGGCTGGCCGAAGAGGAAGAGGAGAACGCGGTGCCTTCGGAAGGGGAGGCTGGCTGGAAAGTGCCCGGAACAAAACTGGAAAAGTAGTGTTGAGACTGGAGATCGTTTCGGCAAGTGGGCTGCTGTGAAGCCACTGCTGGGGACGGGCTGACCTCTGGAAGAGAACGAGGAAAAATAGGTAGACACAGTGAGCACAATCCTAACCATGTCTACTCAAAAGTAATCCACAGCGTGTTCAATGGGTCTTACTCCCAGGAAAGTGTCTTTAGGAGTGCAGTCCCAGTTGCGTTCATGATCCCAGACCAAAGCTTCAGACTTTCCAATGGCAGTGGCATAGCTAGAGGGGGTGGAAAGCACTACGTTTGGCAGGTACCTGAATGCACTGTGTAAGCATTCCTTCTTCCTTCTCTTTCCTCTTTTTCCTTCCATGGTTCTTCCTTCTCTACAAGCCATTCCAAGCCGGGGAGGAAATGAATGGCTACGAAGGGGAGGGCTATGAAGGGGAGGGAGGAGCAGCATGCACTTGGCAGTGAGGATCCCTGCAAAACTTACGCTTTGCACCCCTTCTAGTTACGCCGCTGGCCAATGGCTATATTGTTAATTATGACTATAATTTTCTTTATTTGTTTGTTTATTTATTTGCTTGCTTGTTTATATCCTGCTTTTCTTCCTAAAAGGACACTCAAGAAGGCTAACAGCAATTAAAACAACAATTTAATTTTGTTTTATTTATTTTATGGAATATTTTATATAATATATAAAATAAACTCAGCGAAGATTGTCAGCTGCCCAGGATCAGGTGTCTGTCTTTTTTTGGCCCGACATATCCTACAATCCAGAGTAACTACGGGAGCACATAAGAGACATTTACGTCAATGTAGTTGCAGCACCACCTAGTGAAAACCTATGGGAAATTCATATTGCAATCCAGAGTAAATTGTTCTTACACCGGAGCAAGGACTCCCCGTAGTTACTCTGGATTGAGCCCATAGGCCCATATCCTAAAGTCAGATTAAGCCCTTTGCTCCGGAGCAGTTAAGGTGACTTTCCATACGATAACGCTAGAGGGTGACGTAACTGCGTGGCCCCATAACTGCTCTGGATTTTGCCCATAGTCTCCATAGCACCATATGCACAGGCGGTGTTAGAAAACAAATAATGATTTTTAATGTTATTAGTGCCGCTACCCTGTTAAAGACATCTCAGCCCTCTGATAGATTTATGAAATCTACATTTGAGTACATACATATGATGCATATGGAGCATCATGTTCATCGACCATGTGAGGGATTTCAAATCATGAATTAATAGTTTTGCAAGCCATAATTTCGTTGGCATCAAACTCTCAGGTTTCATTTTCAAACAGCCTAGGAATGGTCTCTCCAGCCAAGCGTGAAGACAGATTGTCCCACCACATTGGTTCTTCTGCTGATGCTCCTCTTAGACAAATGGTGATGGATCATTCATGCGCCAGCCCACTGAACTCACAGGCAATAAAATCCTGCCCAAGAGGAACTGCATCTTGACATGAGTTTTCTCTCCCTGCCTCGCTGAGTGCAGGAAGCAACTCCTTCAGCACATCTTCCACCGCCTGCCCGCCCGTCCTTCCGTCCGTCTGACACCTACCAGGCAGAGGATGTGGTGCCACCACGTAGCTGCGGAGGGTGATGTCGGCCGAACCACCCGACTCGAGAGGGATAGGATGCATGTGGAAATGCCTCAGCATGTCAAAGATGGTCTGGAACCAAAGATGCTGGACGTGGCACTGGCCGTTCTCATTCAAGGACAGTCGCAAGTGCTGAAAAAGAGGAAGCGAGTGGGGTCAGACTGGCACAAGGTCAAATGAGCAAGGGGCTCATCACAAGGAGATACAGTAGCAAGTCATGGCCAAGCCATAGAGATACCCAATCCCAAAACCACTTCGGAAAGAAACTTCTGCAGCACTATTTTGAATTAGTGGCATAGCTAGAGGGGGGCAAAGTAGCCAGTCTTGGAGGGGGTGTGCAAGCCTTTTGAAGCCATTCCAGGTAGGTCGAGCAAAACATGTCTGTTTTGTTCCCCCTGCTTAGAATAGCTCCTTGCACACCCCTTGCACACTCCTCCAAGGAGAGAGGCCTATTGAACCCCCCTCCAAGCCCCCTTGCATTCCCTTCAAGACTGTTTCACCCCCACTTAGCTACGCCACTGTTTTGATCTAAGGCTGCAATCTTAACCACACTTTCCTGGGAGTAAGTACAATTGAACACAATGGGACTGACTTCTGAGTAGACATGCTTAGGATTGCATTGTGAATTAGCTTGTGCGTGGGAAGGTGCTCCTTTGAATGGCTTTATTTTATCTGTCATTTAACTTCAGGCAATTTCATTTGTGTTAGTGGTGGTTCAACTTTGCGGTTTCTCCCATTTTATAATTCTGGTATCGGTTGCATAAGTTAACCCTTCGGGAAATATTTGCACATTTATTTTATTATTTTATTTATTGATTTTAAAAATTTGTATCCCGCCTTTCTTAGGCTGTAGACCAACTCAAGGCAGCTCGCATTAAAACATAATTAAAAACATGAAATAGAACATTCAATTAAAAAGAATTAAAACATAGAAGCTAAAAACAGTACAAATAATAACCCCCCTCAACCTCTGCCCCACTAAAACGCTTTTTAAAAGTACTGCAATAATAATGCACACACTCAGATATCTTAGTCCAATTTTATCGATTTTTGTAAGTGTGCATGTTGTAAGTGTGCATGTAAGTGTGCATGCAAGATTCTTGTAAGTGTGCATGTAAGTGTGCATGTTGTAAGTGTGCATGCAAGATTCTTGTAAGTGTGCATGTAAGTGTGCATGTTGTAAGTGTGCATGTTGTAAGTGTGCATGCAAGATTTTTGTAAGTGTGCATGGTGTAAGTGTGCATGTAAGTGTGCATGTTGTAAGTGTGCATGCAAGATTCTGTAAGTGTGCATGTAAGTGTGCATGCAAGATTCTGTAAGTGTGCATGTAAGTGTGCATGGTGTAAGTGTGCATGTTGTAAGTGTGCATGTAAGTGTGCATGCAAGATTTTTGTAAGTGTGCATTTTGTAAGTGTGCATGTAAGTGTGCATGTTGTAAGTGTGCATGTTGTAAGTGTGCATGTAAGTGTGCATGCAAGATTTTTGTAAGTGTGCATGTAAGTGTGCATGTTGTAAGTGTGCATGCAAGATTCTTGTAAGTTTGCATGTAAGTGTGCATGATGTAAGTGTACATGTAAGTGTGCATGCAAGATTTTTGTAAGTGTGCATGTAAGTGTGCATGTTGTAAGTGTGCATGTAAGTGTGCATGCAAGATTTTTGTAAGTGTGCATGTAAGTGTGCATGTTGTAAGTGTGCATGCAAGATTCTTGTAAGTGTGCATGTAAGTGTGCATGTTGTAAGTGTACATGTAAGTGTGCATGCAAGATTTTTGTAAGTGTGCATGTAAGTGTGCATGTTGTAAGTGTGCATGCAAGATTCTTGTAAGTGTGCATGTAAGTATGCATGTTGTAAGTGTGCATGCAAGATTCTTGTAAGTGTGCATGTATGTGCATGTTGTAAGTGTACATGTAAGTGTGCATGCAAGATTTTTGTAAGTGTGCATGTTGTGTGTGCATGTAAGTGTGCATGCAAGATTCTTGTAAGTGTGCATGTAAGTGTGCATGTTGTAAGTGTGCATGTAAGTGTGCATGCAAGATTCTTGTAAGTGTGCATGTAAGTGTGCATGTTGTAAGTGTGCATGCAAGATTTTTTGTAAGTGTGCATTTTCCCCCCAAAATGGAGCTGCATTTCTAGGAAGGGGGTGGATTTCAAAGAGGAAGCATAAAAGAATGGAGAGTGATGGGCTGGCGCAATGGTTCCCAAACTGGGTGCCGGAGCAAACTGAACGGGTGCTGCAGGACATCCCCAGCTTCTTTGGCTCCCCTGGCACACTGCCGTCTTGGATCATGCAAAAACGGTACAAGATCTTGCACGATCCAAGATGGCAATGCCTCGGAAAGGAAGAGGCTGCCCTGAACCATGTCTCACACCAGTGAAAGCATTTTCCTCTTTTTTGAGGGGGGTGGTGGTGGATGAAGGAGCATAGTTGCGAGGCAACCACCAAGGCTCACTTTCCCATATCCAGTGCCTGGCATCACAAGGAGACCACGGGTGAGACGTTCAGCTCCGTGCATGGAATAAATGGTGACAGAGCAACGAGGATCAGCCTCTTGAAAGATGCCTAATTGGAAATGCACAGCACAGCCCTCAACATCAAGATTCCACAAGCAGCGGGTACCGGGTTGTTCGTGTCCTTTCTGACCCCTGTATACATTATCCAGGGCCGGGCAACCCATCAAAGGCTGCAAGCATGTCACATGGGTAACGATGCGCATGCATTGAGATCTGGCTGCACAGGAGGAACATCTCGGTGTGAAATACCAGCACTCTCGCCTTCCAACCAGACCACTGTGGGGTGGGGAAAAATAAACCTCATATGTCTCTAATTGAATAATTAATTTAATAACGTCATCAATCTAATTACTGTGTTTACTCGAATCTAATGCTCACCTTTTCCAGCCAAATTCAGTCTCCAAAATCCGGATGCACATTAGATTCGATTTGAGTAAATACAGTATTTTGAATTTAAGTATAAGGTGTGCATTAAATTCGACGGTGCATTAGATTCGAGTAAATAACTTCATTGTAACATCATTGGAGGAAAGCAGAACTATAAGTCCAGAGAGGAGGCTATCCCACCGCCCTGATCTAGCGCACTTCTGAGAAGCAATCACACCCAGAAGAAGGACATGGAAAAGGGTTTCAAGTCTTATATTCCATCCGCCCAATAGTGTAGCTATGGGGCACAGTAAGAGATTAAAATATATAAAATATGCAGTCTTCAAGGTGACACCACAGGTATGTGGAACATGGAGAGCTCTCCATCTTGGTCTCCATGATCTGCAAGTCCATCAGACAGATCTGCAAGCATGCAAGGGTATGTCTTGGGTACCCTTGGGTATGTCTTGGGCACTTTGCAGAATCTGGTCCTAGCCTGGGTGAATCAGACCTCGGTAAGTAAGGCCTGGCATGGCTCATACCTGTATAGGGCCAAGGGGCTTACCCTGGGTGTCCTGCCTTTGGACTAGCCAACCTTAATATCTGCCTTTGGATTTGCCAAGACTTAGTACCTCAACAGTCCAGTTCCATCAAAAAGTTTGCTGGTTCAAACCAGCAGCTCTGAAAGTTGCTTTGAAGAGATACTGCTTTTTACTCTTTGATTCAAGAGCTATAAGGTTTCAAAATGCCAAGGTGGGCATCAGGATTTGGGTTTATCCAGGATAGATAGAGGTGGTAGCATAGCTAGAGGGAAGCACAGTCTCGGAGGGAGGGAGCAAGGGACTGTTTGGAGCCATTCCAGGCAAGAGGAGCAAAACAGGGCCACATGGCTCTCTCCATGGAGGTGGCTCTCTCCAAAACTGACAGTTCTGCCCCCCTCTGGCTATGCCACGGGGAAAAGTGTTGCACCTATAACCAGCTTACGTCCTAGCAGCGGAATAAGTTCTTTCCTGCATGTGGGTCACCTGCCTTGGCTTTTCCCTGGAAGTTGAAGGTCAACACATATTCTCCTGGGCGCGTCTCGCTCTGCCGAATGACAAACAAGCCATGACTTCGGGCCCCGCCAAACAGCACCAGCTGCGCAGCTTTGATCCGCGACAGCGTCCCGTGAAACCAAGGGAAGTCAGATAGGTTGATCTCCACTTCCGTTTCGCTTTCTTCCCCTGTCCCAGTTGGAGAGAAAAGGCAGAGATAAATGTCTGTCCTAAATCTGTCCTAAATGGCGAATGTCTCCGTTTTTCGCTCCCCACTGCCTGGAATGTCTCCTCCATAGGGAAGGGGTTCAGCTTGGATGCTGTGGTGAGGATCCTTGCAACACTTAGTGCCTTGCACCCCCTTCGCTATGCTACTGGAAGTATTTTGACCTAAGAGATACACCTCACAACCCAAAATCCCTTTCCTTTTTCCGAACCCATATTTGCCACAAGATCTGCAGCAAGCATTGGGATGGCCCAAGAGGTCATCTATCCTAAAAATACTGTACCTGCTAAATGGGTCCCTGTAGCTGGGGACTCCAGCGTCTGCAGGAAGTTCTCCAACGGCACGTGGGCCCTGTATTCAAACGCCGAGTCCCGGCTCCTGCCATGGGGAACTGCGACGACAGTGGTGGCATTTGGGATGGCGTCTGGGGCTGCAGATCCGCTACATCTGTCCTGAAATCGGGACACATCTGGAAAAAACGCTGCTTATTAACACAGACACCGAAGGCTCATCAAAGCCCTCTCTTGTTCTTACTTATTTCAAGATGACTGTATTATGCTTTTACCCCCACTTTTTAGTTTACTTTACAATTTTTAATTTAAATAATGGAATGGTGCAGCTGCATTTGGGTTTGGGGGCTATCTGGGGTTATAGATCTTTAAAATGCCGACCTACAGAATTAATTTATTTTTATTTATTTTCATTCTTTGTATCCTGCCTTGCTCCTGAAGACGCAGGGTGGTCTTACTCCTGAACAGACTTACTCTAGAAAAGTCCCTGCTTGAAACCACAGCGTTTTCTGGTCCGTGGCAAGTGGTGTATTTCTCTCTGCAGATCATCCATGGGCACAATCCTAACCCTATCTACTCAAAAGTAAGCCCCATTGTGTTCAATGGATCTTACTCCCAGGAAAGTAGGAATGCAGCCCATGTCTCCCCCACCAACCCCCATGTTTGCTGCCAATGGTATGAACATTCCTTTGGTTGAAGCTTTCAATGCCAAAGAGGCAGCATTATCCAAAGACGCCTCTGACATCATGTGGCTGGCACGACCTTCAGTTCGGCAGACTGGCGCTAGTCGTGCCAGCCGCACGATCACAGAGGCATCTTTGGATAATGCTGGTGCCAACGGTGCAGAGAACGCTGTCGCCTTCTCCCTGATGTGGTACCTATTTATCTATTTGCATTTACATGCTTTCGAACTGCTAGGATGGCAGGAACTGGGCAAGAGATGGGAGCTCACCTCTAACCGCCAACCTGCCAAACTGAAAGTCTACAAACACAGCATCTTAAGTCACTGCAGCCCTATTTTTTTTTACCTAGGGAATATTTTTTAAAATTAAGGTTGCCATCTGACACTTCCCTAGGAGCAAGCCCAGTTGATGGGGCTTACATCAGAGTAGACCTGCATCGGCTTGTCCTGTATGTCGCTGCAAGAAACAGTAGAGCAAACCCAACTTACCCCCAAGTCCAGAGTAACTACGGGAGCACGTAAGAGACTTTATGTGCACAAGTAGTTACTGTACCACCTAGTGAAAACCTATGGGGAATTCATATCAGAATCCAGAGTAAGTTGTTCTTACACCGGAGCAAGGACTCCCTGTAGTTACTCTGGATTTTGCCCTTAAACCCTTTTCTCTGAAGTGCTACATATTTTATCCACAGGGAGTTATTACATGGCATTCAAAATAGCATCCCTCCTTGCTTCCCCCCCCCCACTTCCGCTGCATTGGTAGGTGAGACCTGACACCTAAATATCATTTTAAATTATTATTGTTATTAATTTTGTGAGCAGCCTGGTCAGGAGAAAGGGTGGGATATAAATTCTTGAAATAATGAAAATAAAGATGCCTGGTGTGTGAAATCATCATGGACCATTCCTTACCGTCAGCCAGGAATTCACAGCTACAGGACGACACGCGGCTTGGAAGGCAGGCACCCTGGGGACAGGAGGCAAGTTCAATGTCGTCACCACTGTCCCTGGGAGGAAGAGGAGAGAGACCACTAGAGAGGGGACATCACACTTGGGCATGTTGATCTTCAGGATAGTGCCCCAGCTCTGAGCGCAGAAGGGTTCGGTCTTCAGGACCCGCAGTTATATAATCTCAGATGGTGATGTTGGGAACGGTGCACCCAACTTTGGGAACATGGGCATGCAGCGAGCATGCCTGATCTCGAGCTTCCCACATCAACTCACCCAGGATCAATGCAGTCCTGAATATCTGCCACCCAGGAGTGTTTCTGCAAGGAGTCGATCGTCTCGAGGATGTACTCAGCACCGTTTTCTACCTGGATAAGAGAGAGTCAGTAGATTACTTTAAACCAACATGACCTCCTTAGCCTTGCTCCTGTCCTACAATCCAAAATGCAGAGAGGCACATGCAGATGCAGACACTCTTGGAATGTCTTATCTTTGAGCACAATCCTAACCATGTCTACTCAAAAGTAAGCCCCATAGTGTTCAGTGGATCTTACTCTCAGGAAAGTGTCTTTAGAATTGCAGCCTTTGTCTCGCTTTTGTTTGCTGGCAGCTCAGATCCACTTTCTTTCCCTTCCTCCGGCATCCCAGATTTCCTGTTGCACGTAAATATTTGCTCACATTCTTCAAGGTTTGCTGGCGGGCAAAATCTAGAGTAACTTCAGGGAGTCCTTGCTCCAGTGTAAGAACAACTTACTCTGGATTCCAATATTCCAATATGAATTTCCCATAGGTTTTCACTAGGTGGTGCTGCAACTACTTTGACATAAATGTCTCTTGCGTGTTCCTGTAGTAACTCTGGATTGTAGGGTATGTCGGGCCAAAGATAGACACCTGATCCAGGGCAGCTGACAATCTTTGCTGAGTTAATTTTATATATTATATAAAATATTACATAAAATAAATAAAACAAAAATAAATACATTAATACATTAATAAAAAATAAATACATAATACATAACTACGGGTGCACGTAAAGTCTCTTACATTCTCCGGTAGTTACCCTGCATTTGGGGGTACATTATTCTGGATTTATTCTGTAGTATACCCTGGATTTGGGGGTACATTATTTGGGGGTACCAAAATTTGGGAAAAAACCTGGGGAAGGGGTGTTTGTGCAATACTCAAAGCCTACAACTTTCCTGCAACCCGGTGGTGCAGAAAAATAAGGCATTGCCACCTGGCCAGGAGTTCGAATCCCACGCATGTTGTCTGAACTGGAAACAGAGGGTGGCACAACGCTCCGGCGCAACCATCAACACTCAGAAGACTGCAGGAAAAGTCCCGACACCTTTGCCCAACTCGGTCACGTTATACAACCTCAACTCGGTTGAAGAGATCACGTTGCCGGCTGGAATGACCTGCGGCTCAAGCCACCTGGTCCTACGGCTGAGTCAGTGTCTCAAAATAACCAGTGTAGGAGATGGTTCCCACTCATGGGTTGGCTTCCTTCCACAACCCCCTTTCCAGCATCAATGCCTCCTCTCCCAAGAAAGTGAGTGCTGGACCGGACCACATCTCAAGTCTGCAAGAGATGCCTCCATTCAATTCACATGCAGGGACCAAAGTCAACCTCCGTTGCTGTTGCTTATGCACTCAAATCCATGTTCCAGCACAAGGCACCCAAAGGACCTATATGTACTTGGGACTTTTGAAAGGACCTATATGGACATTCATTTCTTCACATGAGGCTGCCTAATATGGAGTTAGATCTTGGTCCAGCTGCATCAATACTGTGTCTACCTGGCAGTGCAACCTTGTGGATCAGGCGATGGATCTACTTAGGGCGCAATCCAGAGTAACTACGGGGTGTCCTTGCTCCAATGTAAGAACAATTTACTCTGGATTGCAATATGAATTTCCCATAGGTTTTCACGGGGCTGGTGCCGTAACTACATCGACGCAAATGTCTCTTACGTGCTTCCATGGTTATTCTGGATTGTAGGGTTAGTCCAGCATCCTGG
Organism: Cryptoblepharus egeriae; assembly: GCA_030015325.1. Taxonomy (NCBI): domain Eukaryota; kingdom Metazoa; phylum Chordata; class Lepidosauria; order Squamata; family Scincidae; genus Cryptoblepharus; species Cryptoblepharus egeriae. Next base: position 155,498 of record JAREYC010000022.1, read on the forward strand.
TTGCAACAGTGGCCCAAAAATGGGTGAGGAAGACTCCCCTCTCCTCATCACTCACCCGTAACAGCTCTTGAGAGGTAGACAACGCTGATCTGGAGGTTCAGCTCTAAGAAATTTCCCACCCCAGGGACTGACCCCTTTGCTTATCCACCGAGTGCTCCTGATGAACACATGAAGCCACCTTTGAGCAAGTTGGATCATTGGTCTATCTAGCTCAATACAGTGGTACCTCGCTTAACAAGCACCTCGCTTAACAAGCATTTCACATACAGAGCAAAAATTTCCAAGAAAACTTGCTTCACATAACAAGTTCCACTTCACTTAAGAAGCAAGCACGCTATGGGCACGTGTTCAATGGGGCTTACTCCCAGCAAAGTGTCTTTAGGATTGCAGCCTAAGCAGACTTCATAGGATCCTGCACATTGAATGCATGTTTTGAATTCAATTCCAGTGTTTTGTCATCATTTTTACATCCAGTTCATATTTTTATATGAATATTTTGGGGGTTGTGGAACCAATCGTCTGAGTTTCCATTATTTCCTATGGGAAAATCCACTTCACTTAAAGAGCGTTTCACTTAAAATATAATCCCCCCCCAATTTAAAATGTAAGTAATTGGCATGCCAGATATCACACGTGAACCCAGTTTCAGTCTTTTTGGTATCTAGTTCAGCCTCCTGGATACCATGGAGTGAATGTATAGGTTTTTTTAGGGGGGGGGGGGCAGTTCTTGAACTCTGTTTCTAGAGAGAATCAAGCAATTGTCTACACATATACTGTAGGGAAGGTCTCTAGCAGCCCCAGCAGCAAAAGACCCCAAATAGTAATTTATTAATTATTAGCGAAAAAATATCCGTGTTGCGGGAGTAAAATTCCCCCCATACGCCATCCCCCACTGCACATCGTCTCCCCATGTGCAATACCCCTGTACAACGTCCCCCATGCACACTGTCCCCCCATGAGCAACACCCCCATGCACAATACCTCCCATGTTCATCAACCCCTCATCCGCACCGTCCCCTTGTGCACACCATATGCAACACCCCCATGCGCATCATCCCCCATGTGCAATATTCCCATACAACATCCCCCATACACACAGCCCCCCAAACGCACTGCCTCCCACACGCACTGTCCCCCATGCGCACCATATGCAACACCCCATGTGCATCATCCCCCATGCGCAATATCCTGTACATCATCCCCCATACACACCACCCCCAATGCACAGTCCCCCCATGTACAACATCCCCACATATGTGACTTCTCATCTCATCTTTATTGTTACAGTCAAAGACCAGCATAGTGAGTGACTTCAGTTTTATATATATATAGATTAATAGTAATATTAATAGTAATCTATTAATAATTAATAATAGATACAATTTCTTCCTCTCTTTTTGGTCTAGTGAGTTGCTTTCCATTATTATTTTTAAAAGCAGAGCTCAGTCCTGAAATGTTTGGGAAGGTACTAGTTTTGTTCTAGCTCAGTACTATCCATTCAGCTTGCCCATGACTCTGCATGGTTTACACCTGAGGAATCTTTCCCAGTCCTACCTGGAGGTGCTACAAGTGACCGAACCTGCACCAGGCAAAGCAGATGCTCTCTCCCATTCAAGTAATGGCCCATCTCAGCCACCTGCACAAACTAGATGTCCTCTCCAGCCATTCCCCGTCTCATAAGGACCCTCCACAATCTGGATCTGAATGTCACATGCTCTACTTGGGTGGACATCCTTGATCCACTCTGATGGAGCCAAACAGATCTACCCTACAATCCAGAGTAACTACGGGAGCATGTAAGAGACATTTACGTCGACGTAGTTACGGCACCACTATGGGCTGTGGGTGGCGCAAGTGGTTAAGTCACTGTGCTGTTAACCAGCAGGCCAGAGTTCGAGACTCGGGTCGGCCCCACAAGACAGGGTGAGCTCCTGTCCTTAGCCCAGCTCTGCAACGCAGCTGGATCCAATCGTATTGGCTCTGCCTTTCCATTGGGCTAATTCAGTGGCGTGGAGAGGGGGGATTTGCTGCTTGGGTCACAGCCTATCCTCCATAACAGTCCAACCCAGGCCTTCATGCTTCGCATGCAGCGTATGCAGCGCCGAGCACGATACCATAGTCTTTCAAGACTGACGGAGGCCTGCTTTTATGAGAAATTCATATTGCAATCCAGAGTAAATGGAGTAAACAGAGCAAGGACTCCCTATAGTTACTCTGGATTGTGAAATCCAGAGCTCCAACCCATGCTGCTTGTTGAGCGGCCTTACCTTCAGTACAAAGGTGTTGTCCTTGTCCGGCATCTCCAGGGGCATGGTCGTGCGCACCTCGATGATGGCCGACAGAGGGATGCTGACCTTCGCTTTGGAAGCCTGGTGGACAGAGAGAGAACCAAAAAACAATATTAGAACGAGAGCACTTTTCTCCAGGGCTGGATTGCAGCAAGACAAGGTGTTTGCCAGCCAGTTATTAAGAATATGATTTCCTTTGTGTTCTCGGCTAATGCCAAGATCTTTTAATTAAAAACGGAGCAACCCCATGGGAGGTGGGGAAAGTTCATCCATTTCCACATGCAGCGGCATCCCAGCTCCACCGCCAGAGATCCACGGAAAGGGTTTTTTTAAATATGTAAGGTAATAAATCAATACAGCAGTTTCTAAATGTTGGGTCCGGAACCCACCTCTTCAACGCCCAGCCAAAACCACTGGACCTAGAAGTGTGAAATTCCGGAGAGCGTTCCTTCGGTGATGGAGGCACCCACGAAGAACCAGTTTTTGGAAATGCCAACCGGAAGGAGGTGAAAAGGGGTGCAACATGTTTTCGTCTCTATACTTTACATTGAAGAATCACAGATTGGTCAGTGCCCTGCCCAACCCCAGGATCTAGAAGCATGAAATTTGGAGAGCATATTCCTTAAGTGATGTGAACACCCAGTAAGAACTGATTTCTAGAAATTTAATCCTAAGGGGCTTAATAGCAGTGCAATGCATTATACTTAATATTGAAGACTGATAAACCCAGCCCCAATTTTCGCAACTGCCCGATAGGGTTGCCCGTGGTTGAGGGAGGATGGTGCAGCGGGGGTGTGTGTGTTGCATGGGGATGTTGGGCAGGGGGGATGTTGCATGGGGGGTTTGCACGTGAGGGTTTTTGCAAGGGGAAGGAGTGTGTTGCACAGGGAGGAGGTGTGTTACACGGAGGAGAGGTGTTGCACAGGGGGTGGATGCGCAGCACAGGGAGGGAGTGCATGGGGGTTTGCACATGGGGGTGTTGCACTGGGAGGGGTGTGTTGCATGGGGGAGCTGTTGCAAAGGTGTGGTGCATGAAGGTTGTGCTGCACAGGGAGGGGCTGCTGCACAGAGGGTTAATTTGTGTGCACAGGCAAATAAATATTCTGTTACATTATATTACTATTTATGTTATTAATATAAATAAACATAAATAATCCAGTTATATGGGGTCATTTTGCTAGTTTAAATATAAGATTGTAGAGACAGATCTGGAGTATTCAAGGCTTGGGCCAGAGGGGAGGACTTGCAGTGGACTGCACTGAAGCTCATCATGAGCCACATCTGCCCCTGGGCCACAGTTTGGATACCCCTGACCTATTGGTACCAAGGGGTTAACAAATGTTACTTGTCACGGGGCAATATTCACCATTATAGCCAAACCACTTGGTGTTTATAAATCAGGCAGCAGCTTCTAGAGATCTGGGCCAAAGATTTTGGGCTCACCGAGCACAATCCTAACCTCAAAAGTAAGCCCCATTGTGTTCAATGGGTCTTACTCTCAGGAAAGTGTCTTTAGGATTGCAGCCATAATGAATTTCCAATATTACTCAAAATATACATACTAGCCTGTTTCTGGGTGCAGGCTTGGTTACTGCGGATTTGAGACTGGAGGGGCTCAGAACACCGCTGGATGCATCCAGAAATCACCGGCATAAATATGGGGAATCTATGGGGAATATGGGGCATAAATATGGGGAATGATTAGGAGGGAGTGAAAGGGAACGAAATCTAGGACTTGCTTGGCGACTCCTGGAGCGCTGGCACTGTAAAAGGACTGCACCGGAATGTGATGCTCCTCGCACCCTCGCCTGGTACGTGCGCACTGAATTCCCATCAGATCAGCTTTCAGGACGCCAGAGCGAGGAAGTTTCATTTAACAGGGCGAAGGAGCCCAGCAGGCGTACAAAGGATGCAATCTTGAAACCAGCACCAACAACCACAGTATTTTTCACACACAGCTGTCACAACAGCTGGCCGAGCAAGAACCCCAACCGATCTACGTTCTAAAAAGGAAACAGACGCTGCATTCAGCAGCCAAGCGAGCCCTGCGGTCACAGAGCGGTTGATCTGCAACCAGGGTTGTGGGCACGCCACAATGCCACAGCACCACCAGTTTTCGACTTGTGCCTTTAAAAGAAGCCACACTGGATTTGGTACAGAATTAATTTGCATTGACATTAACCGGATTTGCATTAATTCAGTCGATGCCATTTGCATGATTTGAATGGCATTAACCGAATTAATCGATTGAAAGCGCATACAGTGGTGTAGCAAAGGGAGAAGCGAAGGGTGGCAATGCCCTGGTTGAAGGCCTTGAGGGTTGTCAAAGCAGATTGGCACTAGCGGCCAAAATTGTGGAAACCTTCGTTTTATCTGAATAATCCAGAGTTGCACATCAAGTTACACGTTACACGTTACACGTAACATCAAGTAACATATCTTTTAATAAGTAATTTAATACAGAATGCAATGAAGCAAACCACACAGAATTACATATAATTCTTTGCAACGTTACAGACAAATAACCAAACTGCGCCATGGAAGAAAAAGTGGATTTTCTTAAAATAGCTCAACGAGACTGATTGTTCTTAGGATTTATATTTAGTGTATGGCAAATACATATGTCCCCAAATCCAGAGTAACTACGGGCGCATGTAAGAGACTTTATATGCACCGGCAGTTACTGCACCACCTAGGGAAAACTTATGGGAAATTCATATTGGAATCCAGAGTAAGTTGTTCTTACACCGGAGCAAGAACTTCCCGTGGTTACTCTGGATTTTGCCCTACATCAGATGTTAATGTCCAGTCCACCCAGCCATACAAGGACAGAGGGGTCTACACTGAAAATCAGACATGGTGATAAATAAGCTCCTGATGGACACATACCCTACAATCCAGAGTAACTACGGGAGCCCGTAAGAGACTTTATGTGTACCCATAGCTGCTGCACTACTTAGTGAAAACCTGTGGGAAATTCATATTGCAATCCAGAGCAAATTGTTCTTACACCGGAGCAAGGACTCCACGTAGTTACTCTGGATTGCGCCCTTGGACACAATGTGATTAATGTTTTGTCGAGAAGTATTAATATTAATTACAGTTACTAATATTAATACTAGTACTAATATTAATATTACTAATAGTTACTAATACTAATTTACTAATTAGTATTACAGTTACTAATACAGTTACTAATAAAAGTTACAGGACAGTTAGCCCTGCTAAATTGCTGCTCCTCTTATATTTAATAGGGGTAAACAACGTCCCATATTGCCCCATCCTGGTGTTTTTTAGTGGTGTTTGTTGGTGTTCTACATTTTTTAATACTGTGGATCCTCTGAAGACAAGGAGTCTGATTTTCCCCCAAATCCAGAGTAACTACAGGAGCATGTAAGAGACTTTATATGCACCGGTAGTTACTGCACCACCTAGTGAAAACCTATGGGAAATTCATATTGGAATCCAGAGTAAGTTGTTCTTACACCGGAGCAAGGACTCCCCGTAGTTACTCTGGATTTTGCCCTTTGTCTATATACTGCTTTGTGAATTTTTTTTATTAAAAAGCAAATAAATTAGGCACCCCTTTAATGCCTAATTAAACAGGAAGCTTTCTGGAAAAAGTGAACCAATTACCGGTAATCCATGTGTTCCAAATCAGAACTTCTAATTTCTAACACCGGGCATGATCCAGGGCACAATCCTAACCAATTTAGGCCAGTGCAACTCACCTGTCTCCCTAGTGTGGGAAGGCCAACACATCTCTAACACACACATACACACCCCAGAATGGTACTTTTGTGACACCCCAGGTCAGCGCAGGACTTGTGCCAGCTTAACCAGGGTTTAGAACAGCACAGCCAGAGTTATAGACTGCAAAAAAGGAATTTTTGTGCCCTATGTTGAAAACCTAGTTTGCCCCCAATGGCATCCCTTTCCCAAGATACGTAGTAGGCAGCCAGGAAAAAGAGGAGAGGGTTCCTCGCCGTCCCAAGCAGAACAATTGTGGGACAGGATGCCGTCTCCGACTTTTAAAAAGGAGGCACTCATAAGCAGTTGGGGCTGAACCATCATCACTTCCCAAAGCCTGTAAAGAAACAATCAAGGGGGGGGGGACAAGAATTGGGAAAGTGGGACAGGAAGGCTTAAAAATAAAGAACGAGAAAATCGGGGCACAGAGCGAGGAGCTCTTTGGATTCTCAGACACACAACTGGGGTCATGGTGTGGCTGATACATGATGGGTAAAATCCAGAGTAACTACGGGGAGTCCTTGCTCCGGAGTAAGAACAAGTTACTCTGGATTACAATATGAATTTCCCATAGATTTTCACTAGGTGGTGCAGTAACTATGGGTGTACGTAATGTCTCTTACATGCTCCCGTAGTTACTCTGGATTGTGCCCAATGTGTCTGTGTGACTGGGACTGCTTTAATGTTCCTAAGCTCAGTAGTGGAGCCTCTGCTTTTCAGGATCTGACCCTACCATATTCGGGGAAGGTTGGGGGGCACGACCCACCTGAAGCACAGACTACATGGAAGGTCTGACGGTGAGAAGCTGCTCCGTACGAACCTCCAGAGCAATCCCAACCCAGAACCCGAGCCCCCTATTTCAATTCCCAAAATCTCCTGTACCAGCTCCTGCTGTGCCCACTTTTTGGCCTGGAAATGGAAGAAGGGGGGAGTAGAGTGGATACTCCCCCCCATGTGCTGCCACAGGCAACTGACTCAGTTGGCCTCACAGATGGGCCGGACCAGGACCCAGAAGCAATAAGATATGGAGCAATACGTTCCAGGTAACCCAGTAAAGCAAATGAAATACAAACATGAAATATTGAGTGCAGCCCAAAATGAGGAAATAAATGCATTAGTCTTAAAGATGCAACAGTTTTATATTTCAGTTTATTATTCAGTTTCTATTTCAGTTTATTATTATTTATATTTCAGTTTATTATTCTTGAAATATAGATTTTTTTTAAAAAAATTACTGCCCTTTTAAAAATTGTCCTCCGTTTTCTGATGACGCTAATAAATCCTCATCAAACATGAGGCTGAGCAGGTTCTCCCTGGACTATTTTGGGCCGCAGCTGACATCCGGAGGAGACACACTGCCAAGCAGCTGGGGCCAGCGGCATCACTGTGACCCTCATTAACCTCCCCCCCCCCAACCAAGAGGAAGCCCAGACAGAGCCAGACCCTTTGCATCAAGACAGATTTCCTCCTTGACGCCTTTTCCTTTCATTACGGGGCAAGGCATGTGAAATATGGACAGGCTGCAAGAAGGGGAAACCCAAAGAACTCATCGGCCGACCCCCAGCACCGAGCCCCATCGACCAAGCCCAAGTCAGGAGATGCGCTTGCCCCACTTGTGCCACAGCAACTCAACCACATCTGGGCGACGGTGCCCACTTCTGGACATGGCACTCCCAGAATACGGGCAAGTTGAAAAGGGGTTCAGGTAAGGGCAAGGAATATGGTCAGGGGTCTGGAAAACAAGTTTGGTGAGGCTTAACAGGGTGAACATATGTCCAGAAAAACCTGGATTTGTCTGGATTTTTAGCCCCCTGTCCGGGTGTCCTACAGTTTGGTTTGGTTTTGAAACTTTGCGATAGTGCACGATACCCCATCATGCCATATATCGTTGGATTCGTATTGAAGAGCAGAATCCAATGCAAAAATCAGTTTGGAGATATCTCCTTCCTATCAAAAGGTATGGTCAAAAAACCAAAACAAAAAATACATTTTTTGGCAATTTTTTTAAGCGGGTAGGAATTTTGGACTTGGGGGTTCAGGAATTTTGGGTTTGGCATCTGGTCACCCTGGGGGAGGGACGGGGGACAGATTCTTCCAAGGCAGGGTGACCATGTTAAAAAAATAGAACAGGGTCCTTCAAAATGTAGGACACCCAAGAGAAATGTAGGACTTACAAAATGAAAGCTCAAAATACTCATACGTATTGCTTTCATGTGGTTAATTTAAACACTCTACAGGTAACTTCTGCTTTCTGACAGTTTGTTTTCTGACGATCCACTCTTTCAACACTTTTCAACTATATCCAGAACTCATTTGTTCAACTCAGGTTCTGCTCTTTCAACCTCTCTCTGCTGGTCTAAAGGCCAAAATTGCCCCCTCCCCCCATTTTACAGCTCCTGGTCTTATCCCATTCCCGAAGGAGTTTGGGAGAAATCTTTGTGGGGCAGCAGGAATTTGCAAGATAAAAGGGGCATTTAAGGCAGGGGTACAAATTTATTTGTGGGTCTTTGTTAAATAAATAAATAAGCAGATCCTTGTATTACTCGTTATTAAATTTAAATCCATCACATATAATTTATTACACATAGAGCAAAATCCTAACTCTGTCCACACAAAAGTAAGTATTCAATGGGTCTTACTCCCAGGAAAATGTCTTTATGATTGCAGCCATACCCTATAATCCAGTGTAACTATAGGAAGACATAAGAGGCACTTACTCTGGATTGCTCTATGCATTTCCCATAGGTGGCACCGTAACTACGTCGGTGTAAAAGGTCCTGTAGTTACTCCGGATTGTAGCCATACCCCCAAATCCAGAGTAACTATGGGAGCATGTAAGAGACTTTATGTGCACCTGTAGTTACTGCACCACCTAGTGAAAACATATGGGAAATTCATATTGGAATCCGGAGTAAATTGTTCTTACACTGGAGCAAGGACTTCCTGTAGTTACTCTGGATTTTGCTCATAGTTTAGAAATTCCAAGAAGGCTCAACGCTGCCTGCTCACAAGGAAGCAGAGGACGATGAAGTTTTTCCCCAGGACACAAGGCTGAAAAAGAGGACATGTCCAGGAAAAAGAGGACCAATGTTCAAATGTGAAAGGATCGTAGGCAGAGGAGGGGAGAGACTTGCTCCCAAAGTACAAGCAGGACATACAGTCATGTGGGGGAGGTGGGAGAGTAAAAGGGGAAGTAGAAGGAATCAGTATTTCCCCGAGCAATATTTCCTTCCAAGCAGGGTACACCCGGGCAGGGTATACTCAAGGTACATCAAGGTACACCCAGCAAGCAGGGGACACCCAGAGCTGAAGGGCCTTACCTTTGGAGGAACAAAAAACTCCAGGAGGAAGCGCTCGCCCTCCACCTTCACGGCCTTCCTCAGCAGCAAGCGGCACTTCTGCCACTGAGAGCTGCCCACACAGTTTGTGTCGTCGGCCACCATGTAGCGGAGCGTGCCTTCCCGCTGAATGTCCACCACATCCACCTTGGAGGACTGGCCCTTTGAGAGCCGCAGCTTGTGAGTCCATTTCTCCCGGGAGTCGCCCTGTTGCTCCTTGCCCGCCGGGTGACAGTGCTCCCTGTCCGACCGCCGGGCGCCCTGCCCGGCTTCCGCTCCGGGCTCCGGAGAAGACCTCCTATTCCACATCTCCTTCATGCCGTCCACCACACACAGACTCATGTTCCTCAAGGAGAAGCCCTTTTTGAATTTGGGTTTTGAGGCGCCGTGGACGGAGACGTCCTCCGAGCTCCGGGACTGGCCGTATGAGGAGACTTTCCGGGCCTGGGCCTGCTGTGACTGGCTCAAGTACCTGCCTGAGGGAACCGGGTTGTCCATGCTGTCCAGAGACTCCGTGGAGGTCTGCTCTTTCCGGGGCAGGAGGTCTCGCCCGTAAGGCATGTGGCAGTTCTGGAGCCCCACAAAGGGCACAATGTTGTATTTGGTGGGGGAATCGGACATGAACGCCCTGTTGACCTCCAGGCTGAAGATGTCCAAAAAATTGGCGGCAAAGTGATGGGAAAAGGAAGTCTCTGCCCCGGGGGTGTCGTAGTGGGGGTTCTCCTTCAAAAACTGGCAGAACTTCTGGGCAAAGTCCACGGCGGCAGCCTGGGCGTGAAGTTCGCAGAATTCCCTCCAGTCGGGAAGCTGGGAGGGAGGTTCATGGCAGAGGGCATCGCCGTTCATGGCTGTTCCATTCCACCGACCGGCAACTGCCAAAGGAAAAGAGAGAGACAGTCAGAGACTATTCTGCGCCAGCCACATGCGCCGCCCACTCTCCGTCAAAGTCACGCTGGGCGGCAATGGTAACACGTGGCTCGCCAAATCCAACAAGTGTGCAATTCCTGCAAGATTCTCTACGACGTTTGGGCATGAAGAGGGTGCCACACGGAAAAGTCAGACTTGGCCACCCCAAAATCATTATGCGCCACGCTCAAGATCATTATGCTGGAGCACCGGATCCAGACCCTTTGTTGAAATGATAGCAGAAAAATCATCACCTACGGCGGTCAACACCAGTTCAAAACAGACCCTGCCAGTGGGAGCTTGGAAAAGGTGGCAGGCTGCCCACTGCACGATGCCCTGGCATTCAGGTGCATACATTCAGTCCTATCCATGCACACAAAACTGCACTCAGCAGTTTTAGGGCAGTGATGCTCAAACTGTGGGTCCATATGCACAGTGCTCAAAACTCAATTTGGGGGGGGGGTTCCCATCAAGGGTGGTGCATCAAGGGTTAAACCATTACAGATTCTTGAGCAACTGGTAAAATGAAATTTTTTTACTTAGATCCTGATGCTATATAAAATCACTCAATCTATAGGTCTAGAACAGGTTGCAACATCCACCAGAAAGCAACCTTGGGACAAGTTTCCCCACACCATCCAAATACAGTTGATTGATTGATTGATTGATTATTGGACTAAGGACAGGTTTCCCCACCCCACCCAAATACAGTTGATTGATTATTGGATTGACAGGTTTCCCCACCCCACCCAAATACAGTTGATTGATTATTGGATTAAGGATAGGTTTCCCCACCCCACCCAAATACAGTTGATTGATTGATTGATTGATTGATTATTGGACTAAAGATAGGTTTCCCCACCCCACCCAAATACAGTTGATTGATTGATTGATTGATTGATTGATTGATTGATTGATTATTGGACTAAAGATAGGTTTCCCCACCCCACCCAAATACAGTTGATTGATTATTGGACTAAATACAGTTGGTGGATTGATTGATTGATTGATTGATTGATTGATTATTGGACTAAGGACAGGTTTCCCCACCCCACCCAAATACAGTTGATTGATTATTAATTGACTGACACAAACAACTGCATTGCAATCATGGACACCCAGACCAGAGAAAGGACAGCCAGATGCCAAATAAGTCAAACCAGTTAAAAAAAGCAGGCCTCCGTCAGTCTTGAAAGACTCTGGTATCGTGCTCGACGCTGCATACGCCGCATGCCAAGCACGAAAGCCTGGGTTGGATTGTTATGGAGGATAGGCTGTTACCCAAGCAGCAGATCCCCCCTCTCCACGCCACTGAATTAGTCCAATGGAAAGGCAGAGCCAATACGATTGGATCCAGCTGGCGTCGCAGAGCAGGGCTAAGGACAGGAGCTCACCCTGTCTTGTGGGGCCGACCCAGGTCTCGAACCCTGGCCTGCTGGTTAACAGGCACAGCGTCTTAGCCACTTGCGCCACCCACAGCCCTAACCAATAACGGTGCTGGATTTGAATTTTTTACCCCCCCCCCATTTAAAGTCTCTTCTGTCCCGTAGGAAAAGGCTGTTTCCAACCTCGCAGCCAGACCTGCCATGAAGCACTGCGTTGCTCTTATGCTTATGTGTTAGTACAGAAATCTGAGATCTGGAGGCCATTTCCAAATATAATAGTAGAAGATCTATACCGGAACGGGGTCATCTTGGTCGTGTATAATACAATATAATTGTTAATTGCATATCCATGTAATCTTTCAGGGTTTTTTAGCATAATAGAAAGCTGGGGGGAAAATGCCCAGCACAGAAATTCAAGTTATTCCTGGGTTAGAAACTCAAGAAAAGGTGGGACCGATCAGATCCTGCAGACCGGAGAGTGGATCATTAGAGTGGGAGAGGCAACAGGGATGAAATCCACCCGCTCAGGATGCTTTCCAACCCCAGTGGTTTCAGGAGAGCAAAACATCTTTCCTCCTCCTCCGAAGTTAGGCAGCGGAAGCAAAAACACTTGGGGGGAAAAGCTGGAGTGTGTGGGTGGAAGAGCAATGCCAGGCCCAGATTCCAGGGCTGAGCATGTGCTCGGAAGAAGCCCCATCCTCACTGACCGCCTGCTCCCCACCACTTTTCTGCACCTGGCTCTGGGGGTGGACTCGGCAATCAAGGAAACCAGACCCGACAGGCCAGACATCTGCTTGGCCCTTGTCCAACCCGGCATGGAGGGGCAGCGCTCCGTATGACCGCACAAAAGCACCTCTGGCCGTTTTGGAGATAACGTTGTTTCTTCAATGTGCTCGGTAAGATCAAGCGCAGAATATTGTACACATTTTGCACGCACTGCCCTGGTGTTTTACGTGGGTTGTGTTGGCAAGAATCAGGCTCAAGGATGCTGGGCCAAGAGTAGCCGAGGGACCCAAACTGCAGGCATCAGTCCAAGGCTCCAATACAAATTCCATCCCAGGATTGTGACTCTTGGAAGTCCCGACAGATCAGGAGAAAAGTGAGAACGAACCTGGAACCACCATGGAATGCAAGTTGTGGGATTCATGTTCCCCTCTCTACGAGCACAAGCTGGCTGCCCACGGGAACTGCCATATAGGAACACTTCCCACACTACACACATCCCGCATGTGAAACGCCATCATGCAGGGGGGAGGTTCTGGTGGCCATCATTGGCTTCTGTGTCATGCTTTCTCCAAGTGCATCATGTGCTGGATGCAGCCCTTCCCAGGGATTGTTCTCCCCATGCTGCAAAGTCTGAAGTGGGAGAAAGTGGCTCGACCGAGGGCCACCAAGTGAGTCACTGGCAGAGGTGAGATTGGAACCTGGAAATCCTGGGTCACAGCTTGTTCTCTTGGGCACCCTTCGCCACCAGATCTTTGCCTGCTGCCTGAGTTTTCTGCCATCAGAACATGTTCCCAGACAGACAGACAGACAGACAGACAGACAGACAGACAGACATGGAAGGGATGTACATATAGATAGATATGGAAGGGATGGATGAATGGAAGGAAGGAAGAGATAGACAGACAGACAGATATGGAAGGGATGTAGATATAGATATAAATAGATATGGAAGGGATGGATGGAAGGATTAAAGGAAGGAAGAGATAGATTGATAGACAGACAGACAGACAGATATGGAAGGAATGTACATATAGATATAGATAAATATGGAAGGGATGGATGGATGGAAGGAAGAGATAGACAGACAGATATGGAAGGGATGTAGATATAGATATAAATAGATATGGAAGGGATGGATGGATGTATGGAAGGAAGAGACAGACAGGCAGGCAGGCAGGCAGGCAGATATGGAAGGGATGTAGATATAGATATAGAAAGATATGGAATGGATGGATGGATGGATGGATGGATGAAAGGAAGGGATAGATAGATAGATAGATAGATAGATAGATAGATAGATAGATAGATAGATAGATAGATAGATAGATAGATAGATAGATAGATAGATAGATAGATAGATACTTTATTGGCATTGTACAAGATATACAATGAAATTCAGATTCATTCACTCATTGCATTCATTCATTTGTTTCTTCGTTCGTTCGTTCATTCATTTGTTCGTTCATTCACTACTTTTCTCCTGCAAGCAGGATTCAAGACAGTTAACCAGACATCAATATAATAAATTCTCATTAATTAAAAACATCTAAAAACAGCACAGCACCCTGATATTTATTAATTTAATTTATTTATTTGAAATGCTCATTTCCGTCTTCATAGGGCTGTGGTGGTGCCGGTGGTTAAGAAGCTGGGTCTGTTAACCGGCAGGCCAGGGTTCGAAAACCGGGTCCTATAAGGCGGGTTGAGCTCCTGTCCTTAGCCCAGCTCCTGCCAACCTAGCAGTTCAAAAACATGGAAATGCAAGTAGATCAATAGGTACCACCACCTTGATTAATTTAATAAATTAATTTAATAAATTAAATAAATTAATAAAAAAAGAAATTTGATTTAATAAATTAAATTAATAATGAATCAGGAAGGTAAAACTGCGTTGCATGTGCCTTTGGCAGTCGTTCCAGCCCCATTACCATGGAAGGGTCTTGGACAACGCTGGTTCAAAACGGAGGTGAGCACCGCACCCTAAAGTTGGTCACAACTAGCAATACAACTTGGGGAGCACCTTTACTTTTCTGTCCTCATGATGCCTGGGGCATCACTAAGATCACCCACCCCAACACTTTACCATGTGTCAGCGATTTTCAATCGCTGCGGCGTGGCACACCGGTGTGCCACCAGTAGCCTGTAGGTGTGCCCCAAATAGGGTGTGCCACAAATGAGTCCCCTACCAGCATCTTGATGTGCCTTGTCAATGGTTGATGGTGTGCCTTGACAATCTTAGCCCCTTTTCAGGGTGCCATGAAATGAAAAAGGTTGAAAATCACTGCCCTGTGCGGTGCCCGTCCTCTTCTGAAACGGCGACGCAAAACCCAAGTGTCAAACCCAAAACAGCTCCAAGCATCACCTCGACAGTGACAGCCTTTCAAGAGCAATAGCCCAAAAATTCCCCATTGTTGGCAACGGTCAAAGGCTTTGGTCTGACCGGAGATAACCTCCGAGCTGACGGGGCAAAAAACGAAGCCGGACGCCACGGGACGCACATCCAGGCGAAAGTATGCAAGAGGCAGAGGAGGAGGAAGAGCATCACTAACAGGTTTTGAAAAGCCACGCTGAGCCGCGGGATTCAGGGGTTGCTGGCGCAAGCAAAAGTTACACCTTGGTAAACATCGTGTTTCCCACCTGGCTGCACGATGGACACAGACCATCTTTGACAGATCGACTGACCTGCATCTGTGCAAAAATGCGCCAGTCCCTGTGATCCCAGGAAGGGTCCTGTTGGATGTGATTTCCCAGGAAAGGACATTTCAGTGGGGAATTCACCCAACCTCTGGATTCCAGTTTGGGCCAGTAACACAGCCATCAAGGGTTTTCAACTGGTGTGCACCAACTGGTATCTTGGGCTGTGGGTGGTGCAAGCGGTTAAGACGCTGTGCCTGTTAAACAGCAGGCCAGGGTTCGAGACCTGGGTCGGCCCCACAAAACAGGGTGAGCTCCTGTCCTTAGCCCAGCTCTGCAACGCAGCTGGATCCAATCGTATTGGCTCTACCTTTCCATTGGACTAATTCAGTGGTGTGGAGAGGGGGGATCTGCTGCTTGGGTAACAGCCTATCCTCCATAACAATCCAACCCAGGCTTTCGTGCTTCGCATGCAGCATATGCAGCGCAGAGCACGATACCATAGTCTCTCAAGACTGATGGAGGCCTGCACCAACTGGTGCGCCACTGGTGTTCCATGCTGCATGCATGGGCAGGGTGACCTTGGGCAGGTCTGTTTTTCCAAGACGTCCTCTTTTTTAGTCTTGGAAAAAAATCTTTATTGTCCTCCTTTTCCTTGTGAGTATGCAGCATGTAGCCTATGTAATAAATTATATGTAATGGTTTTAAATTTATTTATTTAGGGTACAGCAAATGCATGGACTTACGGTAAATCAGATGTTAATTTACCATTGCCAAGTATTTTGAGAGCCAGGAATTCCACACTGATGTCTGGCTGCCAACTGTCGCCAATTCTTCAATGTAGTCTGGCTGCCACAGGGCACTGGAGGGTATCAGGTGGCAGTGGTGGGCATCAGTGAGCACCAGCAGGCACAAGGCATCTCTACTGGGCACCACTGGGCAGCAGGGACAAGCAGGCACCACAGTGCAATGGGCAGGAGGCACCACCAGGTAGTGCACACAACCAGGTACCACCAGACGTCGGGCATCTCTACTGGGAAGTGGGCACCACCAGGCATACCAGGCTCCAACAGGCACTGGGCATCACTACTACAAATTGGCACCACCTTTCAATTTCATATATAGGGATGAGTTTTTAGTTTTTATTTTGTCACATCCTACCTTTTTCTTGGGTGTCCTACATTTTGGGAAGACCTTATCCCATTTTTCAATTGTAAAATATGGTCACCCTGTGACCCCCACATGCGGCGCCACTTTCCAAAGGACTTCAGTAGGGAGGCTCTGCCTCACCTGCTTCCCCATGCACCGCACATGCCTGCTTCATCTCTCCGACAAGAGGAAGCACTGATGTGACAGCTGCTGTCGGCACAGCCTGCTGAATTACACAGAGATGACAGGCCAAGATCCAAGGAGAGCTGGAGAGAGAAGTGAAACCGAGAGTGGAAGATCACCGCGCATCCTTGACATACAAAAATGGGAAGCTCTCATCACATCGCTACAACACACACACTTACACACCACAAACAGCCTTCTCATCACTCTGGGGCCAACAGCTACTCCAAAGTCTCCAACTGGGCAGAGAGTCCTGAAAATGTTGATAATGATCATTAGCGATCCATCCCGGCAAGTCTCCTTTTCATCACCCGGTAGCACAAAAGGATCAAGAGGGTGGCACAGGCAGCCCGTTGGATATGAAGACAGGCGGCTGAAAAGGGGTTGAGTGCCATGAGAACTGCTGGAGAAGAAAGGAAATCTTTGCTGACCTGGCACACAATTCATCTGCGGAACTCCTTGCCACAACATACTGTAACAGCACCTGGCCTAGATAGCTTTAAGGTGATTGCACAGATTTATGGAGGAAAAGTCTGTCCTGGGTAAATCGGGATGATGAGGAATACGCAACTTAGGGGTATCCAATCTCTGAACTAGCGTTGAGAGATACGAGGGGTGACCACAGGATACCGTATCACGTCTCCCAGAAGCATCCAGTGAGCTCCTGGGAGCTATAGGGTCCTTGGCCTGAACTAGCAAGGCTCTTTTTATGCCCTTAGAGGGTCTCACCTGGCCAAAACAAGGGATGGGAAGTTCCGGACACAGAAAGACGGTCCTTTACTCCATCTGCACATAGGCAGCCTTGAGTGTCCTTTTGGATGAAAGGCAGGGTAGAAATTGAATGTATGAATGAATGAATGAATGAATGAATGGATGGATGGATGGATGGATGGATGGATGGATGGATGGGAGAGAGGGGGAAGGAAGGAAGGAAAAAAGGAAAGAAGGAAAAGAAGAAAGGAATGGGAGAGAGACGAAGGAAGGAAGGAAGGAAGGAAGGAAGGAAGGAAGGAAGGAAGGAAGGAAGGAAGGAAGGAAGGAAGGAAGGAATGAGAGAGGGGGGAAGAAAGGAAGGGAAGGAATGGGAGAGAGAGGGGGAAGGAAGGAAAGAAGGAAAGGAAAAGAAAGGAATGGGAGGGTGGGAGGGAGGGAGGAAGGAAGGAATGGGAGAGAGCGGGGGAAGGAAGGGGAGAGAGCGGGGGAAGAAAGGAAGGAATGAATGAAAGGAGAAGGAAGGAAGGAGACTGATTCAGCTGCCCCAAGGGGCATGGCCACATGCCACCACCACCTTCTCTACTTGCATGACTCCTTCCTTGCTCAACGAGCCAAAGGAGGAAGAGGATGAGAAGCGAGTTGCCACCATCCACACCTCCTCTCCTCTTCCTCCTCAAACCCAGCAAGCCAAAGGAGGGCAGGGAAGGCATATGGCGACCCAGGGCACCTGCTTCGATGCCAGCAGAGCCCGAGCCAGGCCTGGGCAGCCCTTGGCTCTTTGAAATGCCAACTTGCTGCCAGGTGTTTCCCACAGAGAGGAATCCTGGCCTGTTTTCTCTCACGTACAGACCGTCCGTGGGAAACGGCAAGGGGGACACGCTCCCCACCAACGGGCTCGGGGTGGGAATGGCTTCCCACAAGCACTTTCCCAGACCCCCACTTGCCCATTCACAAAGTAAAGGGGGAGAGGAGAGGCCACAGAAAGGGCCCCAAAACTTCCTCTCGGAGACACCACTGACAGGAGGAAGGCCCCGGAGAAGTCCCCCCCATTTCCATGGTTCTCGGATACACGCAGTGCCTGCCTTCTCACCCACCACCTGCAGGCCATTCTCAGTCCAGCCAAAAGTGGCCCCTCTCCCCGGTACTGAGCTGCCCGGCCAGGGGCCCTTGGGTGCCTGGAATCCTAATAGGAGTCCAAATGGGATGCTGATGCTGCTGTGACTTTCACCTTGGGTTAGTTTTTCACCTCAACTTTCCTCCAGTGGACTTGATCTCCTTGATCTATCCAAGAGAAACGGGTTCAGATTCCTTTACTGGGAAATCCTGGATTCAGATTCTCCAACAAGGGAGTCCTAGATTCAAATTCCTCTACTGGGGATTTCCGGGTTCAAATTCCTTTACTGGAGAATCCTGGGTTCAAATTCCACTATTGGGGAGTCCTGGGTTCAAATTCCTCAATGGGGAGTCTTGGATCCAGATCCTCCTACTAGGAAGTCCTGGGTTCAAATTCCTCTAATGGGGAGTCCTGGATCCAGATTCTTCTACTAGAGAGTCCCAGATTCAAATTCCTCCAATGGGGAGGCCTGGGTTCAAATTCTTCTAATGGGAAGTCATCAGTTCAAATTCCTTTACTGGGGAGTCCTGGATCCAGATTCTTCTACTAGAGAGACCCAGATTCAAATTCCTCCAATGGGGAGTCCTGGATCCAGATCCTCCTACTAGGGAGTCCTGGGTTCAAATTCCTATAATGGTCAGCCCTGGGTTCAAATTCCTATAACGGGGAGCCCTGGTTTCAAATTCCTTTACTGGATCCAGATCCTCCTGGATCCAGATCCTCCTACTAGGGAATCCTGGGTTCACATTCCTCTGCTGGGGAGTCCTGGGTTTAAATTCCTCTAATGGGGAGTTCTAGGTTCAAATTCCTTTACTAGGGTGTCCTGGATCCAGATCCTTCTACTAGGATCCTTCTACTAGGGAGTCCTGGGTTCAAATTCCTCTAATGGGGAGTCCTGGGTTTTAATTCCTATACTACAAAGTTCTGGTATAGATTGTCCTGGGTTCAGATTCCTCTACGAGGGAGCCCTGAGTTTAAATTTCTCTACTGGGAGACCTGGGTTCAAATCACAGAGCTAACTGGAGGCTCACACCTTGCATAGGAAGGAAAGTAGTGCAGGGATAGAGCTCCTTTTTGAACGCAGGTTCTCCCCAGAGGAGGAGAGGCAGGAATACTGGGATCAAGACTGCTTTTCCATCCCTGTCCAAGTCACAAGCCTCTCTGCTGGGAACAGAGCTTGCATTGTGCCTGATGGAGAGCTATAGGATAGAACATAAATAGCCCATCAGACTGGCCGTCTCGCTTCAAGCCGGGCGTGAAGCTGGCTTGTTTGTTAAAACCTTCTCAATAGCGGCATTACGGCTTCCCGGCCACCGGTTTTGCGCCACCGGCGCATTCAATGCCAGCCTTGATTGCCTGCCCAGACAGGGCTGAAGGCTCCGTCTGTCGTTGGAGGCTTAGAAAACATTTGTCCTGAGAAGCAATAAAAGCTTCTTGGATTCTTGATCCCCTGCCCCATACTGAACGGGGCCAGATTAAATGAGCGGAGTCTTTGCAATGGGGAGGGGGGAACCATCCTCTGTCCCCACCAAAGAGGACACTGGCATCCCAGACAGATAGCAAAGGTGTTGCATTTGAATTCCGCACCAGTTTAGGTTTTGGGGTTATCCAAAGATGATAAGGCCCAATTAATGGGATTCCCATATGATCAAGAAACCTGAAGTTTAGTACAGATCCAACCTTGTTATCCACTGATTTTTTTATGCACGAGCAGTTCCAGAACGGAAAATCCAAAGAAGCCCAAGCTGTCGCAAGACCCCAAAAGGGGTTCCGCCAGGCCACAAGATGTCCCCCCACCCAGATGACAGGGTTTTCTACACCACCCAGAAAGCCAACACTTGACATGCAAGGTGGCCCAAGACACATCTGTGACTAGCCAGGTCCAAACATTCATGTTCAGTCTCAACCGTCAATATATTTTGTGCCACTTCTTCCACATGAACCTTGAAATCTGGAGCACGTGTCGCCAGGACATCAGAACCACATCCGTGCAATCCTTCCACATGTGACATCTGAATATCTCAACCTTACGACAGGAAGAGGATCAGCACCAAGAAGACCCCCCAAAAAAACCTTTGACATCAGTGGTGCCCAAAAAGGGTGATCTGATCAGAGGGGGCCAAGTGTGGTCTAAGGCCCCCAGGATCCAAACCACAACTCCAGTGCGCCACCAGCACAGAAACACTTTGGGAAACTCAGAGCCACCTTCCATGCCTTCTACCTAATAATATCTAAGCCGGGAAATTCAATTACGACCAGCGTGTGAACGCCAATGTTTTACATTTGCGGCTAATTGTTTTAAAAACCGGTACATTAAACAAGACACCGTGCAGGGATCCCGAGGACCTCCGCCAGCCTGCACATGCCCCCTCGCGAGACCACGTAATCTTCTCGAGGCGTATCGTGCTACAGCTTCCTCCGTCAAAGGAATCCCCATAATCTCCCTGTGATGGATTTGACTTCAAAGGCTTGCCTGCTATCTGGTGTCACTGGACACCCGGGGGTTATTCCGCTATCCCTTCCCTTGCAACTCCGGGACAGGCAGCCACACGGGTTTCCCACAAAGATCAGTGCAATCCACTCCCCGCTGGGCAGAGCTGGGACAGGTTCCCGAGCGGCCTCTCCACATGCCTGCTGGATGCCAAACCCACATGGGTTTGGTCTACAGTCAACCGCATGGAACTGTTGCACAGATCTCCAGAAGGCACGCATTACCGAATCCGTGTGGACACGCACTGGTGATGCTCTCCAGTTGGGGATCTTTCCCAGCAACACATAGAGATGCCACCAAGGAACATATCCAGGATTGTTTTGGTCACCACTGAGCATTGGCACGAGTCTGGCATGTGCCTTCCTCGCAAAGCTGTCGCACCAGTACCTGGAAAAGAGGAAACTGGTAGCCCAATGGATCCATCTTGTTCTAGATCCTCTCTGGATCAGTGGTGTCCTCGGTTATGAATCCTGGTGGTGGATCCATAACAGATCAAGAAACTGGATACAGCCTGAAGAACATCTGAACGGGGACCTGGGTGCGCACTGAATGGATGTGCGCTCTCTACGCGCACCTTCCATCTCCTGAAATCTTTGAACTCAGGAGCAATTCCAGAACCTCATACAGTCTGTGATTCAAGCTCCAACACATCCCTGAGACTCAGCAAGGAGCTTGGGGTTCCCTGCTAATGGGGGGGGTCTCCAACTGCCTGACTACAGCAATCAGGAGACCTTACCCCATAATAGCACACTGTGCATCAATGTACATATAACTCACCATCTTTTTTACCACTCCCAGTACAACCAGTTTGTTCTCTCATCACAAAAAGGGCTCCTAATGGGGACCTGCAGAAAAAAGCAGGCATCATGGGGTGATGGGATCTTCCACCCCCCCCCCCCCACAGTGGTGCTTCCAAATCAGTTCTACGCCGAGGGGTGGGGGCACACATGTGCCTGGACGCATCAACATGACTCTCCATACATGTGGTTTAAAAACCAGAACGTGCCTTGCATCCTGCAAACATACAAGGTGCAAAGCGTATACAGTACATGCACTGAGCATCACACAAGGGTCGGGGCACACACGTATGGCACAATCAACCATTCAGCACCTTGTACACAGTGAACACCCTGTGCGCATGAGTGTTAATGTGCCTCTTAGGTTGGCCCCACTTCCAGTCTGGGGTTCAGGGGGGAGAGGAGGATGACTGATCCCCATTTGCCTGACCCCCATTGCATAGGGTGAATTGGGAGATGAGTCACGCATGATGGTTGCAGCATCGAAGCCCTCCTTCCAGATATTCCATGTCTCAGTGAGAACACAAATAATGCAATGGCAAGATGCGCACTGAAGAGCATGTGCAGGCGCATGAGTGAGGGGAGGACGGAGCAGTATCAGGAGGAAGATGCTCAGATCCTGAAACAAATAGACACAGCCCCTACAGGTCAGGAAGGAAAATGGGATTTGTGAATTAATTGTGGCATGGGGGGCAGTGGTGTAGTTATTGGGGGTGCAAAGCACTAGGTTTTGCAGGGGGACTTAACTTGGGGCCATTTTGGGTAGGGGGCCCAAGTGGGGTGAATGCAGAGAGACTCCCTGTCATACTTAGTGCTTGGCACCCCCTCTAGCTATGCCACTTGGGGCACCCATCCATTGCAACAAGTTGGGCATGGGGGGGTCAGAACTAGAGAGACCCCATAAGGCTGATCTGTGCACACGCACATGTGCAAAAAAGGCACACACGTCCCCTCTATTGGAACAAAAGGTACAGGCACACACCCCATGATCTCTTCCCCCATAGCAGACAACAGTATAAATCAAAGGGGGGGGGAGATGGGGAGGGACTCCCTCCCCAGAACCCCTGGGTATGGGGATGCCAGGGGGGGTATGCATGAGGGGGGGGGGGAAGAGCACAGATCCAGGGAAACAGGCCCAGGAATGAGATGAGGGGGTCAGGAGGATGGGTGATGGTGGAGGGGATGGGGGTCTGAGAGGGATGAGGAGATGAAGGGGTGGAGGGTTCAGGATGGGGTCAAGGAGATGGGGGTAAGGGTGATGGGGGGTCAAGGGGAATGGGGGGTCAGACAGATGGGAGGTAAGGGGGATGAAGGGATCAGGGGGATGGGGTTAGGTGATAGGAGGGGGTCGAGGGGGATGGGGATGGGAAGGGTGGGGTGGGGTGGAGGGGTGAAGGGGATAGGAAGGGGTCAGGGGTGGAGGGATCGGGGATGGGGGTTAGGGGGAAGGGAAGGGGTGAGTGGGTGGAGGGATCAGGGGGGATGGAAGGGGCAGGGGGACAAGGGTCAGGGAAATGGGGGGATGGGATGGGAAGGGGACTCAGAGATTGAGGATGAAGGGTTCAGTGGGATGGGGGTCAGGCAAATGGGGGGTCAGAGGATGGGTTAGGGGTGGGGGTCAGGGGGTGGGGTGGAGGGACAGGACCCCCAGAGCCCCCTCCCTCCCTCCCTCCCTCCCTCCGTCCTTGGGGCTGGGGGTGCCTCTCCCCCCGGGGGCTGCTCACTCACTCACTACTCAGCGGGCGCTGCAGGAGATCTCGGGGCTGGTCCTGCGCAGGCAGCGGAAGGAAGGCGGGCAGGGGCTGGGCTGGGCTGGGCTGGGCTGGCTGCGGCTCCCCTCCTCTCCTTCACTCCCCTCCTTCCTTCCCTCCACCAGCTGATCGGGGGAGGAGGGAGCGGCAGGGCCGGGATGCTCGGCACAGCCCCTGAGCATGTGCAGAGGGCGGGGAAGAAGCCAGCCCTCTCTCCCCCAGGCACCCACAGCAGGCTCTCTGAGCACCTGCAGAGTGCCTCTCTTGAAAGGGGCCACCTGAGCATGTGCAGAGTGCCTTTCCTTACCCCCCAAGTTGCAGGCACAAAGGAGCGACGCCTCCCCTTGCAGGGTCTCCCCTCCCCTCCAGAACCCTTACTGTCCTTCCCCCCTGCCCCTCCATCCCCCTGCCTCCCCCTGACATCCCCCTGACTCCCCCTTTGCATCCCCTGACCCCCATTCGCATGACCCCATTCCCCATACCCTCATCCCCATGACTCCCCATCCCCTTACTCCCCCATCCTCCTGAGCCCCATCCCCCATGACCCCCATTCCCATGACCTCATCCCCCTTCCCAATCCCCCTGACCCTCATCCCCATCCCCCTAACACCCATTCCAATTACCCCATCCCCTTCCCAATCCCCCTGACCCTCATCCCCATGACCACCATCTTCCTGACACCCATTCCCATGACCCCATCCCCCTTTCCAATCTCCCTGACCCTCATTCCCATGATCCCGATGCCCCTGACCCCTCATCCCCATGACCCCCATCCTCCCTGGCCCCCTCATCCCCATGACCTCCCATTCTCCTGTTCCCCTATTTTACTGACTCCTCATCCCCATGACCTCCCCTTCACCCCTTACCTCCTACCCCCTGACCCCTCCACACCCCATCCCCTCTGATCCCCCTCCCATCTCCCTTCCTCCATCTCCTCCTTTATCTGTCTTCTTTTTCCAGGACACGTCCTCTTTTTTAGCCTTGTGTCCTTCATTGTCCTCCTTTTCCTTGTTGGTGGGTAACCTTGGAATTAATTATGTAAAAACTGTATTTTTATGTAAAATATATTATGTAAAACTATTATGTAACAATATAGATGTAATTATTATGTAAGAACTTTAATAATAAATAACATAGTGTACTTTTAATTAAGTAACAATGTTTAAATTAACCACATGAAAGCAATAATTTGTAGTGTTTTCAGCATTTATGTACATGCGTATTTATGTATGTATGGCTTCGTTTTACTGCCCTCCTCGGAATGGCTTCAGAGGGCCCCTACATGCTCCCCCAAGTCTGACTACTCCACCCCCTCTAGCTATGCCACCGAGTTCCCCCAAAGGGTGTGAATTCTCTGCTGCCCTCTCTACCTTTGGGCAAACTGTACAGGTGAATGCAACAACTGTGGATATGGATTGGATGGGGGGAGTCAGGGGGATGGAGGGGATTGGGTGGACAGGGGATGGAGGGGTCATCCTGAGATTGACTACTCTACCCCCCTTTAGCTATGCCACCCAAAGGGTGTGAATTATCTTCTGCCCTCTATACCTGTGGGCAAACTGCACAAGTGAATGCAACAACTGTGGGTTGGATGGGGGAGTCGGGGGGATGGAGGGGATTGGGTGGTCAAGGATGTAGGGGTCTTCCCAAGACATCCCTCAAGGCTATACCCCCCTTAGCTATGCCACCGAGGGGACACATCCCAAGGCCTACTAGAGACGGATCAGTCAGTGGTGGGACCCTCGGAAGTCTCCCCTCAACCAGTCATGGGTGACCCCTGATGAGTGTCAAGGTGGCCGCATCCGGACATGCAGCAATATCTGGAGTCAGCAGCAGAGAACCAAACTTTCTGGAGAACAGTCCTGGCCTCGAGAGGTCACCGGACGGGCCTGGCAAGAAAAGGATTTTTGTCTGCCACGCAAGACTTTGCTGCTTCCTCTTGGTAAACAAGAGGAGCCGATCAGGTTTCCTGGACTTGTCCTGGCAAAGACATTGCGTGGACTCATCAGAAATTAAACTGGAGGACAAAAAGAAAGACTGTCCCTTTGCCAGAGAAGGACGGACGGACAGATGGACAGGAGTCGGGGCCTTTTCTGGACAAGAAAAACAAATGTCTTTGCAGGATTCTTTGCAAAGGACTTATTATATTTTTATTTGCACTTTTCAACCGCTTGACACCTAAAGCAGCTTTAAAAAGAAATTTGAGTAACAGGAACCCTGGTCTTGAATGGCACTCTGTACATGCTCAGATCATTTCCAGATGACCATGTCTGTCTGGATCTGGTTCCCCATCAGGCCTGAATTGTAAAACAGAGTCATACAATTGGAACGGCACCAAAGGGAAGGGTGAAGGAGGTTTGCAAGTGGCAGTGAAGGTGCTCCCGCAAAACTTTGTGCTTTGCACCCCCCCAGCTATGCCACTGCCACCGCAACTCAGCAAGCACAGAAGGCACTCTCCTGTTCACAGTGAAGAGACTGTAATCATATCCATGTCTGCTTGGAAGTAAGCCCATTGCATTCAGTGGGTCTTACTCTCAGGAAAATGTGCTTAGTGTTGTAGCCAGAGTCATGTAGTGCCCCTGGAAGGAGAGGCAGGGCAGGCCAGGGTGCAGGGGGGTGACCAAGATGTTTAAATTTATTTTTCAAGAAGAAAACTTACTTACTTACTTACTTACTTACTTACTTACTTACTTACTTACTTACTTATATCCTATGTTTCTCATGGGGACCCAAAGTGGCTCACATAAAACAGAAAAATCCAATTAAGAACATC
This sequence comes from Cryptoblepharus egeriae, assembly GCA_030015325.1. Classification (NCBI taxonomy): domain Eukaryota; kingdom Metazoa; phylum Chordata; class Lepidosauria; order Squamata; family Scincidae; genus Cryptoblepharus; species Cryptoblepharus egeriae. The sequence continues at coordinate 181,497 of JAREYC010000022.1, forward strand.
CTTATCATCATTACAGCTCGTAAAATCTGAGAATCAAAACATATAAAACACTATATTATAAAAGAGTAAAAATAATGCCATAAAATTATCACAATAAAAAAAAGATAAAAGCAGCGGCATCTAATAGCCCCAGCATATTAAAACTTATATAACTTAAATAACAAACTTATTTTTCAGTTGTTTCTTAGTATGATGCATATGTGACGTTAACGTTATACTGTATATAAGAGCATGTCTACTCAAAAGTAAGCCTACACTGAAGAATAGGCAGTTGGCAGCCAGACATCATTGTAGAGCTCCTGGCTCTCTAAATACATGGCAATGGAAAAAATGAAAAATATTTTCTAATCTATATATATATATATATAAGAAAAAAGTCATTGACTGACTGACTCACTCACTCACTCACTCACTGAATCATCAATGCCCAGCCAAAACCACTGGGCCTAGAAATGTGAAATTTGCACCGAGAGGTGCACTAAGAACTGGTTTTAGGAAATTCCAACTGGAAGGGGGTGAAATGGGGCTCAACACATGGTGCTCAGTGCACTGAGGGGATATTGTTCGGAGGAAGCAGTTGCATTGGGAAGGATGCTGCGCATGGGGGGTGTTGTGCATGGGTTGATTCACATTGGGGGTTGATGCGCATGGGGGCTGCTGCACATGGGGGTTAGTGTGCGGGGGGTTGGTGCACATGGGGGAATGTTGCACATGGGGGTTGATTTGCATGGGGGGATGATGCGCATGGAATGGATGAACATGGAGGACGTTGCACATGGGGTGGATGCGCATGGGTGTTTATGCACAGTGAGGGGGGCGTCGTAAGGGGGAATTTTACTCCTGCAAAGTGGGTATGCTTTTTGCTAGTATATATATATTTTCTGTTATTAGTCTGTGGAACTCCTTGCCACAGGATATGGTGAAAGCATCTAACCTGATCCAGCAGAGCCTCTTCTTATGTTCTTATGGTCTCTTGAAGTTTAATCATGGAGTGGGGACTGATCTTTGCTTCTCTCTAGTGCGCATGTACACAAAAGCATCCTGAAGCGCACAGGGCATGTGGAGGTGACTGGCCTTCCCCACCCGCAGTAGCCCTTTGATCCATTGATCCAGAGACACCTTAAGCAGAACTTAAGCCTGGCTTCCTGCACTTCTCAGTACTCAGTGCCTCCCTGCTCCCCACAGCAGCCTTGCGCTGCGGGCCTTGGCACTGCCCAGGCAGGCGATCGATACTGAGTGCAGAGAAACCCTTAATGAAATCTCAGGCTAAGAGCCTATTGATTGTTCAACCCTTTTCTTTAAAAATGTATATGAATGGGAAAAGGAACTTGCGTGCTGGAGGACGAGGGGGCAAGAACGGGATCAATGGCTGAGCGAAGCAAGAAAGAGCAAGAGGCGGCACATGGTTGAGGCCAAGCCCTGCTACTCCGCCATGCCCTTGAGAATAAGGATCTGCACCCTCGGCCGGCATTAGCGGGGCTGCCCCTGATTCAGCAGCAAGGATTTCTTCCGTCACTGATGAATCAGGGTCACTTGTCAGGGAGGAAGGACCCTTGAATATTATGGGAACTCTATTTGAAGGGGAGAGGAGGGGAGGGGAAGCCGCTTGCATGCTGCAGGTAGGCTCCTGGCAAAACGTAGTGCCTTGCACCCCCTCTAGCTATGCCACTGAGCTGAGTGATTGAATTCTTGAGCTGATTGAGACCTCCCTGATTCAGATCTCACCAAGGGGGTCCTGACCCCCACTTTGAAAACCTTACAGGGTCTCAGTAAGGACAACATCAAAATCATACATAAAGCAGGAGGTTCAATCAGAAAAATACCATATTTACTCAAATCCAACACATACCTTTTCCAGATTAATATAGGGTGCAATCCAGAGTAACTACGGGGAGTCCTTGCTCCAGAGTAAGAACGAGTTACTCTGGATTGCAATATGAATTTCCCATAGGTTTTCACCAGGTGGTGACATAACTACGGGTGCATGTAATGTCTCTTACGTGCTGCTGTAGTTACTCTGAATTGAAGCCTCTCCAAAATCAGGTTGTGCATTAGATTTGATGGCACATTAGATTTGGGTAAATATGATATATTAATTATAAGCATAGATCAGTATTCTAGCTCAGTCCTAACCAACTCAGAAGTAAGCCCCACTGTATTCAATGGATCTGACTTCCAGGAAAGCGTGCTTAGGATTGCAGCCTCTAGTTGAACAGTGTATATTGTAATGAAATGTAACAGAAACCCATTGTTTAAAGTAATCCAATTAGGTAAAAATCATAACATAAATGTATTGTAATGTAACTCGTAATATTAAATTTTATAACAATATTATAATAGTATTATTAATATTATTATTAATATATTAATTATTAATATAATTATTAGTAGTAATATTAAATTTTACAATCTCCCTTGCGGCTGCGAATTACAATCTTTTATACGAAGCCTTTAAAATCAGGGGGTGCATTAGGGCTGCAATCCTAACTCCCAGTTAGGCTGGCTTAAGCCTCAGCACAAATGCCGCAATGGCCTGGGGGGTGTCACAAAAGTGCCTAATGCACTTCGGCACCACTATTGGGGGATTAGGCCGTTGCGCGGACATGCACCGGTCTCCCCACACCATCACCAGAACGGGGAGATAGGTGAGTTACGCTGGCCTAAACGGTTAGGATTGCGCCCCAAGTGTGCCAGCCAAGCCGCACACCCCAGATCTGTACCACACGAAGTCAAGGTTTTAGTTAATTCAGAGCAGAATTGCCGGCGCCAGCGGCCATTCTGTTGGATTAGGAACGGGAACAGCAGAGCTGATGCTTCACAATCAATGGCGAAACATTAACTGCGACAGGCTGGTGCATTATCGGGCTGGGGAGAAAATAGCCTTGGTCAGCGGTCGAGGGTTCCGCATTGTTTCCAAACCACCCGGCCTTGCCCACAGGCACAAGGTAGGCCACAGAAGTGCATGAGAAATCGGAGGGGAGCATTATGTAATCCCCATTTCCGCTTGCGACATAAAACATTAATTCTTTCTCTTCCCTTTTAACAGACGCTCCTGCCGAGTCGCGTCTTCGCACATCTGTTCCGGATTGCAATGGGCTGACCTTGCAGCGCATACTCCGGCTGCCAGAGAAGAAAAAGTGCCCACAAGGAAACTCTTTGGACACAAACACTTTCAGCAATCCAGAGTAACTACGGGGAGTCCTTGCTCCGGTGTAAGGACAATTTGCTCTGGATTGCCATATGAATTGCCCATAGGTTTTCACTAGGTGGTGCAGTCACTACGGGGATACACATAATGTCTCTTACGTGCTCTCGTAGTTACTCTGGATTGTAGGGTCAGGTGCGGAATAAGAAAATAAGAAATCCAACTGCACGACTAGGGTTGCCAAATGTCCCTAAAAACAGACACAATCATGATTTGGGGGGATTTTATTCAACTGAAACAGTGGGGAAAATCCAGAGTAACTATGGGGAGTCCTTGCTCCAGAGCAAGAATAAGATACTCTGGATTGCAATATGAATTTCCCATAGGTTTTCACTAGGTGGTGCAGTAACTATGGGTGCACGTAATGTCAGTAATGTGCTCCCATAGTTACTCTGGATTGTGCCCAGTGGGTCCTATCCAGATTTTATGGTTGAGAATTATGGCACCCTATGCGCGATCCTCTCCCCCAACAGCTCCTTGCAGAGGAAAGCAACACAAATTTGCCCCGGTTGTTGACTTCTTCACTGGCGCATACATGGCGCATAACTGAACATGTAACTGAAATAATCATATTCCTCCCCCGTTGACTCCACCTTCACTCTCACTCCCTTTCTCTGTTGTTTTCTCTGTGCTGACCTTTAGATCAATGGTTTGCAAAGTGGGAGTTGCAACTTTAATTCCGGGGTGGGGGGAGCAAAACTGGGCACCACCATCTTGGAATCTGGCACTGGGCACCATCATCTTGCAATGGGACACTCAGGCTGCAGTCTATACTTTCTTGGGAGTAAGACCCATTGAACACTTTTGAGTAGACAGGGTTAGGATTGTCCTCTAAGGATACAGTTTTGGGGTTGGGAGGGCGGTACACATTGTACTGTATACAGATTGTAGCAGTGGTGGGCTTCGGGAGTTCTCCCAGGTTCTATAGAACCCTTTGCTAATGAGCACCTGGTTCTGAGAATGGTTCTGGTTCTAATGGGACATAGAACCTGCTGTTAATTTAGGTTATTAGGATATAGAACAGTGTTCCAAGCAACACCTGGAACAGCCCTTTTAAGGTTGTGATCAGTGATGGGCCCAGCCTCCCCTAACAACCGGCTCTCTGGAAGTGGGTGGGGCTAGGCTGGGTCAGGGGGTGGGGCTGAGGTCAGAGGGTGGGGTCAGGGAGAATTTAAAGGGGATTTTTTTTAATTTAAAAAATTTTAAAAAAATTAAGCATGCAGCTTACTTCTGAGTAGACCTGCTTAGGATGGTGCTCTGAGGCTGCAGTCCTGTCCACTCTGTCCTGGGAGTAAGCCCCATTGACTAGCATGTGGCTTACTTCTGAGTAGACCTGCCTAGGATGGTGCTCTGAGGCTGCAGTCCTGTCCACTCTGTCCTGGGAGTTAGCCCCATTGACTAGCATGTGGCTTACTTCTGAGTAGACCTGCCTAGGATGGTGCTCTGAGGCTGCAGTCCTGTCCACTCTGTCCTGGGAGTAAGCCCCATTGACTAGCATGTGGCTTACTTCTGAGTAGACCTGCCTAGGATGGTGCTCTGAGGCTGCAGCAGCCAGCCAGGCACCTTTAACTTTTTAAATTTGCTGCTCCTAGCCTCAGCGGATGGGGAAAGGATAGCGCTGAGGCTTCTGGGGCGCTTCCCTGGACTGCCGCTAGGAGCGCCAAATTTGAAAATGAAAGGTGCCCAGCTGGCTGCTGCTGCGTGCAGCGCCAGCGAACTGGTTCGGCCGGTTTTGGGGGCCCCCCGCTGCTACCGGTTCGGTAGCGGCAGGGAAATGGGAACTACCGGTTTCCAAGAACCGGTCAGAACCGGCCTGGGACCACCTGGGGTTGTGATCCTGAAACATTTCAGTGTGAGAGTTATGAAAAGGCTTTTATGTTCCCCGATGTCCATTTCCATTCTTCAATCAATACATTTCATTTTTATTTCTGTGTTCTGGATATTTTCTGAACGGCAAAATGCTTGTCTGAGGAAAAATAAAGTTGGTTTATGGGCCTAGACCTATGGAGAGACAAGGGGCACAATCCTAACTAATTTAGGCCAGACTAACTCACCTGGCTTATCTTCTTGTGGTAGTGTGGGGAGGTTGGTGTATGCCTGTGCACTGATCTAACCCCCCTCCAGGAGTGTCTTATCCTACAATCCAGAGTAACTACGGGAAGACGTAAGAGGCACTTACTCCGGATTGCTCTATGCATTTCCCATAGGTTTCCCATAGGTGGCACCGTAACTACATTGGTGTAAAAGGTCCCGTAGTTGCTCTGGATTGTAGTCATACCCCCAAATCCAGAGTAACTATGGGAGCATGTAAGAGACTTTACATGCACCTGTAGTTACTGCACCATCTAGTGAAAACCTATGGGAAATTCATATTGGAATCCAGGGTAAGTTGCTCTTACACCGGAGCAAGGACGCCCCGTAGTTACTCTGGATTTTGCCCCTACTGTGCTATTGTGACACCCCCTAGGTCAGCACAGGACATACGCCTGGCCTAACTGGAGATTAGGATTGCGGCCTTTGTATATCATCAGGTGGCAACTGTATTATGGCTGCTTCACACAATAAAAATCCCATTTAAAAAAGCCTCCTCATGGACACCCACCTCAAGAGATACCCTATAACGGACCTTAATGTCTCCTTATTTTAGATTTCCTGAGCAAAGGTTCAGAACACGCGGCCTCTATGCATCAATATACATATTAACATTTGATGCGCACACACGAAAAGCGCACACCGAAAGCTTGTGGTTCCAGCAGCCTTGCAACTGGATGGTGCGTGTTATTTTTAAAAGAGCATTAAATATTAAATGCATCAAGATAAAAATTGCCAGGCAGTTTTGAAAACATTATATAAATTATAAGCATTGAGGTCTTAATCTCAACCTAGATGCCTAATTTTGTCGCTCCCAGAGGCATGGCGACGCATGGGGTACCGCTATGTGCGATGTGGCTCCCCACATGTGTGACTACAATGTGTCATGAACGAGTGAGGAGGTGACGAGAGGAAGGACATGATCGTGAGTCCGCTTGGAGCACGTCTGTGCTCTCCTCCCTTCCCTTCACCATTCGAGGACATACCCTGGTGAACTGATGGTGATCCAAGAACACTTGCTTAGAGAGATACAGAGTGTGGGTGGGAGACAGGCTTGCCATTGATAAAGGCATGATTTATTAATAAATGGGGTTATTCCATTAATAATCTTTCTAAAAGGGTCCACATCCTTTCACTCTGTAGTGATCTGGAAGGCCCAGGGGCATCACTAGGGTGTGCATCACCTGGTGCGGGAGGCCAGCATGTCACCCCCCCATACATCGGGTGGGGCAACAAAGTTATGTGCATTTTAAAGTTGTGACCCCCCTTTGGGCAAGTCTCCCAGTGCAAACCGCACCATCCGCACCACCCTCGTGACGCCACTGGGAAGGGCTCCCCGAAGGCCTGCCTGCCTTGGAATGGGGTGAACGACAGCAGCCAAACTGCACTCTGCACATGCCCAGAGATGCTATTTTGCAAGCGCTTCTCCCGGCATTCAGAAACAGAACGCTCCCCTTGCCACAGAGTCACCACAGCCAATGTGCGTGCATGCAAGGCAGATCTGATGCTCTGCTCCATTCACTGCAGCCCTGAATAGTTGTTCAGAATCCTTCCAGCGCACTATCAGCGGAGCAGCATGTGGCGGATCCTCCAGGCATTTGGCTGCTGCCTGGAAATCTGGACGCCCGGCGCGCATGGACACATGACTCGCGCACCATCCGTATCAGGATGCAGTTCCCATAGCAACGGAATTGAACGGAAAGGCTTTGGGATGTGGTAGTGATTCAGATCCACACAATATTCGGTGTGTGATTTCAGTGCGCAGTGTTTATATTCAGTGCGCTGCGTCTACCTCCAGGGCATCCCCGCCGTGAACCCACAATATAAAAACCTCTCATTCCGTTATGCCACAGGCTACATCAGCGTTTCTAAAGTGGGGGTCGGGACCCCTTTGGGGGTCACCTAAAGCTTTCCTGGGGGTCGCCTAAAGACCCCAAGTGCAGGGGGCCAGGTCATTTATTAATAAATAGGGTTATTCCATTATTCCACAGCCTCAGGGCCCAATCCTATGCATGCCTACTCTGAAATAAATCCCATTATAGTCAGGGGGCCCTTTACTCCCATGTAAATGTGGATAGGATTGCAGCCTCAGGGCCCAATCCTATGCATGCCTACTCTGAAATAAATCCCATTATAGTCAGAGGGGCCTTTACTCCCATGTAAATGTGGATAGGATTGCAGCCTCAGGGCCCAATCCTATGCATGCCTACTCTGAAATAAATCCCATTATAGTCAGGGGGCCCTTTACTCCCATGTAAATGTGGATAGGATTGCAGCCTCAGGGCCCAATCCTATGCATGCCTACTCTGAAATAAATCCCATTATAGTCAGGGGGCCCTTTACTCCCATGTAAATGTGGATAGGATTGCAGCCTCAGGGCCCAATCCTATGCATGCCTACTCTGAAATAAATCCCATTATAGTCAGAGGGGCCTTTACTCCCATGTAAATGTGGATAGGATTTCAGCCTCAGGGCCCAATCCTATGCATGCCTACTCTGAAATAAATCCCATTATAGTCAGAGGGGCCTTTACTCCCATGTAAATGTGGATAGGATTGCAGCCTCAGGGCCCAATCCTATGCATGCCTACTCTGAAATAAATCCCATTGTAGTCAGGGGGGCCTTTACTCCCACGTAAATGTGGATAGGATTGCAGCCTCAGGGCCCAATCCTATGCATGCCTACTCTGAAATAAATCCCATTATAGTCAGGGGGGCCTTTACTGCCATGTAAATGTGGATAGGATTGCAGCCTCAGGGCCCAATCCTATGCATGCCTACTCTGAAATAAATCCCATTGTGTTCAGTGTGAGCACAGAACACACATTTCATTTGTAACCATGAAAATACATCCTGCATGTCGGATATTTACATTACGAGTCATAACAGTAACAAAATTACAGTTATAAAGTAGCAACAAAAATAATTTTAGGGTTGGGGGTCCCCACAACATGAGGAACTTATCAAGGGGTCACGGCGTTAGGAAGATTGAAAACCACTGGACTACATGATGCAAGAGCGCATGCGTTCTTCTTATGTCAAGGTGCACTACTGACCATCGACATTGCATACCATCTTGGGGGTGGGGGTTGTGAGCACAGCATCCGCATGTTGCTCTAGGGCGCAAGCAGTGATCCCAGCGCATGCGGAGCCTGCGTAAAAACCCTTCCGAGAATTATTTGCTGGGCAAAGTTAGATGCTTTCCTTTAATTAAGAGTCGCTCGTGAACAGCAGCCCCAGATTTGCCTGGCGGAGGCGCTAATACAACTTTAGAGACCAAGCCATGCATGTGCAGAGAAGCAGGTGGGGGGGGGATGACTCATGAGAAGACCCAGCAGAGGAACATTTGTTACCTTCACACATTCGTTGCGAAGCATGCATTCGTTATGACAATGTGGCACAAAATCCTAACAATTTACACCAGCGCAACTCACACACATCTGTGACGCGGGGAGGCTGGGGGACGTCTGCGCACTCTTTTGCGACACCCTCAGGCAACCACAGGGCTTGTGCTGGCCTAACCAGGGGTTAGGACTGTGCTGAGCGTTGCGTTGCAGAAAGCCTCCATTTTTGGAGCACTTTTCCCCCCACAACCACCACAATGTCACCTGCGCCGCCATATTTCTTGTGAGTAGCTGATTGCGCCAGATTGCGAGAGTACTGGAGTCAAGCAAGCTGGGCAGGCCTCGGTTGAGTCCAAACACCCCTGGTTTTATTTCTGGACCCCAAAGTTGGAGGCTTCACTGATGCGCCAGGAGCCTCCCCATTGCGTCTCAGCGGCCTGCGCATCTCTTTTCCGAGCGGCAGCACCATGTTTATGGGAACTAAATTGCTCCCGTTTCCACATTATGTGGTTCGTTTACTCTTAACTGCCTTAATGAGAACAGATTTTGGGGGGGAGACAAGTAAATATTTCAGTGTTTCCTCTTGGAGCTGAAAAGCCCGCGAGGCCCCATCAGCCAGGAAACGCGGTAAACACCACGGCACGGAAAAGCTTTCCATATGGCCGCGGCGGCTCTGCTGTCAGATGTCAAACCCAACGGGGAGCAGGAATTCTTAGCGGGGCCACTGCCAACTGGCGCCTTCCAGGACAGTAGCGCGGCAGCCTCCGTGCAGGGCCCTCATCCATGACCCAAACATGGACCCGCTTCCAGGCCTTTTTCAGCTTGAAGTTGCCTCTGGAGAAGGTGGTCAGAGGAAAGGGAAAGGGGAAAGTGTTATCATGGGATGGAAACCCCTCATTTCCTGCCTCACATTTCAAATAAGACACTGCCTCACTCCAGAGCAAGGGGTGCCATTCTATCCATCCATTCATTTATCCATCCATCCATCCATCCACTCATCCATTCATGCATCCACCCATCCATTCACTCACTCATCCATTCATGCATCCACCCACCCATCCATCCACCCATCCATTCACTCACTCATCCATTCATGCATCCACCCATCCATTCATCCATCCATTCATTCACTCATCCATTCATGCATCCACCCATCCATTCATCCATCCATCCATTCACTCATCCATTCATGCATCCACCCATCCATTCATCCATTCATGCATCCACCCATCCATTCATCCATCCATTCATTCACTCATCCATTCATGCATCCACCCATCCATTCATCCATCCATTCATTCACTCATCCATTCATGCATCCACCCATCCATTCATCCATTCATGCATCCAGCCATCCATTCATCCATCCATTCATTCACTCATCCATTCATGCATCCACCCATCCATTCATCCATTCATGCATCCACCCATCCATTCATTCACTCATCCATTCATGCATCCACCCATCCATCCATCCATTCATGCATCCACCCATCCATTCATCCATCCATTCATTCATTCACTCATCCATTCATGCATCCACCCATCCATCCATCCATCCATTCATTCACTCATCCATTCATGCATCCACCCATCCATTCATCCATTCATGCATCCACCCATCCATTCATCCATTCATGCATCCACCCATCCATCCATCCATCCATTCATTCACTCATCCATTCATGCATCCATCCATCCATTCATGCATCCACCCATCCATTCATCCATTCATGCATCCACCCATCCATTCATCCATCCATTCATTCACTCATCCATTCATGCATCCACCCATCCATTCATCCATCCATCCATTCATTCACTCATCCATTCATGCATCCACCCATCCATTCATCCATCCATTCATTCATTCACTCATCCATTCATCCATCCATTCATGTTTGTTTGTCTGAAGGATTGATAGCACACCTTTCCCATGCCAATGCAAATGCCCAAGACAGCTTACAAAGCTTTCGTTCCTCCCCTCCTCACAACAACCCTGTAAAGTAGGCAAGGCTAAGAGCAAGTGACTTCCAAGGTCACATAGGAAGCTTCATGGCCAGGGTGATGTCCTCTTTTTCCAGGACACGCCCTGCATTTTAGCCTTGTGTCCTGGAAGAGATTTCTTCCTTTTCCTTGTGAGCAGAGAACATGGTGCCTTCTTGTAGTCATTTATAAATTATATGGAATAAATTGTATGTAACGGCTTCAAACTTAATAATGAGTATTAAATTGTATTATATTTATTTTATAGTCCAGAACATCAACAGACTGTATTATTTCTGAGGTCCAGAAAATAGTGGTCTAGACGGCCTAAACATTATATCACTATATTATTATATGTTACTATAATATGGTGTTTAAATAATGATTAAAATTAAGCACAGGAAACAAAATTAAATTAAGTCGATTAATCAGAATTAACCAAAGAAAGCACATGAAAGCAATATATAAATGAGTGTTTGGAACTTTAATGTTGTCAAGTCCTACATTTGTTCTTAGGTGTCCTCCCATTTGGGAGGACTTGTCCTCTTTTTTTGGTTATGCTATATGGTCACCCTCAAGTTCATGGCTAAAGGGGGGATTTGAACCTGGAGCTTCCAGATCTCAGTCCGACTCCACTATATAGTGGCATAACTAAGGCAACTGGAACCGAGGAGTACAAAAAGTTTTAGCATCCTCATAACTACCATAAATATAATCCCATAACCCCATAACTACCATCCCCCATAACTACCATAAATACAATCCCATAACCATAAATACAATCCCATAACCACTGCAACACTCTTCCATATATGACAACTCAGAGGCCTTCGAAAGACACCTATGGCTTTTGGTCAAAACCACTGTCTGGAATGACTCCAAAGTGGAGGGATCCCTTGCGCACTGCGGTGATGCTCCCTGCAATACGTAGTGCTTTGCCCCCCTCTAGCTATGCCACTGTGTCGAGCGATCCCTGGGATCCAAACCAGCTCACCCGGTTCCTCCTGCTAAATGCTGGACGGTTTCCAGCCTCATCCCAGATGGAGAAAACAGATTGTAGCCAGCAGAGAAGAGGAGGTGGTGGTGAAATGGTTGGGGAGAAGCAGCGCTCTCTCTCTCTCTCTCTCTCTCTCTCTCTCTCTCTCTCCCACCACCCCCTTCCCCACTATTTTGCCAATACTAATTAAGACTGTGAACAATAATCAAATCTGAAAACATGACAGCCTGGGAAACACATGCGCTCGGCCCCGCCACAACTTGCTGGCAGTGAAATGCCATTTCCCAGATATCATTAGTACATTAATTAATAAATCCCTTCCCTGCACAAGAGGTCACAGTTCCAACACTAGCCTAGGAATCCTCCTCCATCCTTTGGGTCAGGGTGACCAGATGTCCTCTTTTTCCAAGACATGTCCTCTTTTTCAGTCTCGTATCCTGGAAAAAAATCTTTGCTGTCCTCCTTTTCCTTGTGAGCAGCACAGAACGTTCTAATAATTAATTTATTATACTAACAAAAGCGTACTTGCGTTGCGGGAGTAAACTTCCCCATACGACATCCCTCCACTGCGTATCAATCTCCCATGCACATCAAACCCCCATGCGCATCCACCCCATGCGCAACATCCCCCATGTTCATCCACCCATGCACATCATCCCCCCATGTGCATCATCCCCCATGCGCAACATCCCCCATGCGCATCAGCCCCCATGTGCATCAACCCCCATGCGCATCAACCCCCATGCGCATCAGCCCCATGCGCATCAACCCCCATGCGCATCAACCCCCATGCGCATCAGCCCCCATGCGCATCAGCCCCCATGCGCAACATCCCCCATGCGCATCAGCCCCCATGCGCATCAGCCCCATGTGCATCAACCCCCATGTGCAACATCCCCCATGCACATCAACATCAGTTCTTGGTGGCTGTTCGTGTGACAGAAGGAACACCCTCCCTAAATTTCATGCTTCTAGGTCTGGTGGTTTTGGCTGGGTGTTGATGAGTCAGTCAGTGAATCAGTCGGTTGCTCAATGGATAACATAGGGAGGAAAACGTGTTGCACCCCTTTTCACCCCGTTCCGGTTGGAATTTCCGAAAACTGGTTCTTAATGCACCCCTCCGTCACGGAAGGAACACCCACCCCAAATGTCACGCTTCTAGGCCCACCAGTTTTGACTGGGTGTTGATGAGTCAGTCAGTGAGTCAGTCAGTTGCTCAATGGATAATATAGGGAGGAAAATGTGTTGCACCCCATTTCACCTCCTTCCGGTTGGAATTTCCAAAAACTGGTTCTTAATGCACCCCTCCGTCACGGAAGGAACACCCACCCCAAATGTCACGCTTCTAGGCCCACCAGTTTTGACTGGGTGTTGATGAGTCGGTCAGTGAGTCAATGACTTTTAGATTTAGCAGTTTTTAATTTAATAATAAGTGATATAGTGTTTAAATTAACCTCAAAAAAGCAATATATATGAGCGTTTTTTGCATTGGATCAGGTCCTGGGGTTTCCCCACCTCTCACCTTGGTAGTGATATGGGACAAATTTACTTACCCTACAATCCAGAGTAACTACGGGAGCATGTAAGAGACATTACGTGTACCCATAGTTACTGCACCACCTAGGGAAAACCTATAGGAAATTCATATTGCAATCCAGAGCAAATTGTTCTTACACCAGAGAAAGGACTCCCTGTAGTTACTCTGGATTGTGCCCTTAGTGTATGGCAAATATATGGACTTCTGGTAAATCGGATGTTCATGTTCCATTGCCATGTACTTTGGGAGCCAGATTCCACATTGGCTGCCAACTGTCACCAAAATGTGGGACGAAAATAGTCAGCCACAATCCCTACCAAAAGGGATGAAGCCCAGTGAGATAGGAAGCAGCTAAAGGATCCCTCAAACCTGGAGCGATCCCAGACTGCTGCGGCACGAAGGATCAACGCTTCCCCCTGCACCACGTGGCTCCTTCCAACTCAGTCCCTCTATGTGACCACATTTCAAAGCAAACCCACAGGTTCCTTCCTTGTAACACCATATCTGTCCCCCAAATAAGACGTCGGTATTTGAAAAGGAAGGGCATCAAATCTGGTCTCCAAACATTGTGGCGAGGAATATCAAGGAGTCAGGTGCAGAAGTGGTCAGACCTCACCTGGAGTCCTGTGTTCAGTTCTGGGCACCTCACTTTAGAAAGGATGCAGCCAAACTGGAGCAAGTCCAGAGGAGAGCGACAAGAATGATCAGTGGGGTGGAAGGGAAGCCCTACGAAGAAAGGTTGGGGGAACTTGGGATGTTCAGCCTGGAGAAGAAAAGGTGTAGAGACTCGACAAGCACCTTCAGAGATGCTCTAGGACAGTAGTCAGGGAACGGGGTAAATTACCCCAAATAGGGTAAAAATGAAATTCCTGGGGGTAACGGACAGTCACGCTGCCGAGACACAGCCGGGCATGTGTATGAGTCTATGGACATGTGTCCATTACCCCCAGGAATTTCATTTCATTATACAGAATCAATCAATCAATCAATCAATCAATCAATCAATCAATCAATCTGTCTGTCTGTCTGTCTGTCTGTCTGTCTGTCTGTCTGTCTATGCATTCTTGGCTGTGTGTGTTGCAGTACTGTCGTGTATAAGGATCTGATGCAGTGCACTATATTAATAATATATGATTGTCTTCCTTTCAAATCAAGGGGGTAACGTCGGAGTATCCAAATACATTTTGGGGTAAAAGGTAAAAACGTTCCCTGACCCCTGCTCTAGGAGGATCTCCTGCTACAGGCAGGGGGTTGGACTAGATGACCTACTGGGCCCTCCCAACTCTAGGAGTCTATGAACTGGGCCACTGGTAGGGTGGAATTGGGAGGGGGTCCTGAAATGCCACACCAGGTTTCCAGCCAGTTTGCATCACACTCCTCTTTGACCTTTCCAGCCTGAAAGGCGCAGCAAACTGGGAAATGGGTTCCTCTCTGCGAGGTGCAGGCAACTGCGTGTCAGCTTGATAGCGCATGAATACGTGATCAGATGTGCACGGAAGTGGATGAAGTGTTAAATCTGTAGCCAGTCACGGATGAAAGGAAAGGGAAGGCAGAAAAGAAGAATGGCTGCTAATCCACCAAGCGGGGAAAGCCTGGCTGGTTTCTGGGGCCATCTAGGAGCAGGAGAGCCAAACTGGGCCAGTTATTGGACTGGGAGGCACTTTTGGGACTTGGTCCTCCAGAGTCTGAATCCAGCAAGTCAAGAAGCCCGAACCCATTTACTAGTGGACCAGAGAAGTTGGAACATTCATCTGCAAGATCTGGGTTCGAATCTCTGCTCTGCCCCAAAGCCCAGTGCTATTTTTTGTGTTCTAGAGGTAGTAGAGAGTGGGTGGGAGGAAGGTAAGAGAAGCCCTATAAGGGCCAGCATCCTGCTTTCCATAGTGACCAGTAAGAATGCCACAAGCAAGGCACAGAAGTTTCTGTTGTCAGTGCTTCCCAGGTACTGAAAAAGATATTCAGAGATAGAGTGCCCCTGAACATGGAGGCTCCACAAAGCCATTATAACTAATAGCAAGCAATGGACCAGGATCAAGATCTTCAGAAGAAGTAAAGAAAACAAAAAGGGACAGAATCTCATCTTTAACACACATGCACACTTGCATACACCACCAGCACCACCATCACCACCACCAACACCACCATCACCATCAAGAATTTCCCATTTTTAAGAGCAGTTGAGTAATGTGGGCTGGAAGAATGGTTTTAGTTTTATTGCAAATCAGGGTGATTACAATGTTTTTAAATGGTTTTAAATTTTTTTTAAGTTTTATTTTTTTAATTTATTACTGCTGCAATCCTAAAGACACTTTCCTGGGAGCAAGACCCACTGAACACAATGGGGCTTATGTTTGAGGAGACATGGTTAGGATTGCACTGTTTGTCTTTTAATTAGCTGTGTCTCAAGGCAGGATGTAAATCTCATTAATAATAATAATAATAATAATAATAATAATAATAATAATAATAATAATAATAATAATAATGTGAAATTGTCGATGTTGTCATCACTATCAACACCACCATCATCCTTCAGTTCTACAACTCAATGGGCAGCTTATAGGCAAAATGTAACAGAGATCAATATATGGTATTGCTATTAATAATATGGTATTACTGCATCACAAAAGGTGGACTCGGCCTTTTGGGCACTAGTGGGTTAGAATAATTTTGTTAATGTGTTGTTTTGAAAATGCTGATATTGACTTGAGGGGCTCTGATGTTTCCTTGCAGGGATTCCCGGGCTGGGTTTGGAAAGGGGGTGCGACCGTTCGTTCGTTCGTTCGTTCGTTCGTTCGTTCATTCATTCATTCATTCATTCTTTCACTGATGCTCAGAGGCGGCTCCCCCTCCCTCCTCTGCCACAGCCAGTGCTTTGCGGTGAAAAGAAACCCGCGCCTGAGCATGCGTCCCCTCGGTCCCCCCCGTGGCTGCACCGTCAGTCCAGAATCATAAATGGTTCCCATGGCCACAAATGGATCCGTCCAGCCAGCCATCGATCCAGCAATTCAAATATAGCTGAACGAAACCAGCACAGCACTTAGCTGGGTCGGAGTGGCTGCCACAGCCTCTTCCCAAGTGGCGTACCAGGAAAGGCACTTACCTGACCAATCCAGGCAGGCGGATCTGGTCCCGAATGGAACTTGAGCCTCTGCCTGCCCTGGATGTGGTCCTGCTGATCACTTGAAGGGCTTTTGTCTTGAAGCCAGTGATTTTCAAGCAGTGGGCCGTGGCGCAGCGTGTTGCGGATGGTCTGCAAGTGTGCTGCAGGAATTTTGGGGATGCAGTGTTGGCAATCCGTATTGGCACCATGTGCTGACTAACCGTAGCAGTGCCAGTGCCCACGGTGCATGTGGGCCAGGAGCTGTGGGCATGCACAGTGAGCCAGGAGCTCCCTGCACCCACTGCGCATGTCCAGACATGTGTCTAGTGCGCTCACTTTGGCTCAGTGCTGACATCTGCCCCTCTCTGGTGCTGAGCTGAAGTGAGTGCGCCGGTGCCTGATGTGCATGTCTGAAACTCCAGAAATGCTCAGTGGGACTTCCAGACATGTTCCAGTTTGGCTCAGTGCTGAAGAAGAGCAGCTGCTCCATGGGGAGGTGATGCGCATGGGGTTGATGTGCATGGGGGATGTTGCACATGGGGGAATGATGCGCAGGGGGGTAGATGCACATATGAGGTTGATGCACAGGGGGTTGATGGCGAGGGGCACCATGTGGCCGTGTGCTGGCTGGGAGAGCTCAGTGTGCCCTCCCTGGCAAACGTGCCACAGGGACACCACCACTGGTCTAGGTTATCATTCCTTTTCTGTTCACCACCACTCAGAGTGAATGACGCTTCTTTGCCTCTCCAGAAGTCAAAACCTCCTCCAAGCACTGAGGGCTGCATGGACAACCCCATACAGATTGGAGTGTCACCAGCTCAAAGATATGAACTCAGATCGTGGCTGGCAACGTAGACCTGCTAGAGTCGGTGTTTTGTATGCAGAAAGTTCCGTGTCTACCTCTTTAGGTAGGATTGCCATAATTCAACCCATAGTAGGGTTGCCACAAAACCGGGATAGGACACCCAGTCAAACCCAGTATGTGAGCGCAATCCCCCAAAACTGGGACAGTCTTGGTCTCCGGGGCATATATCGACCCTAAGATAAAGGGAGCAGAATAGTCAAAGGCTCCGATGGGCTCATGTAAGGCCATGATCATGTTGATAAGGTAGGGCAAGTCAGCTGGATGCGCTAGGAGTGCTCTTACATGCTCAGCCGACCTTCCCCAAGTAGCTGCTAGTTTAACACTTGAAGCACATAGTCTGATCTGCCCTACTAAATATTAGGTCATGACCCAGTGGTGGGTCTCAGACCTAGTCTGGTGTTCAGCCAAAAAGGATCTCATGTCGCAGACGGTGCTCAAAAACTGATATTGTTGATGAACACCAATGCAGATGGTGTGGTCATTAAGAGTCCAACACAGAAGAGGCTTGAGTGGTCTGGAGCAGAAGGTGGCAGCTTTGGATGTACGTGTCTCGACAGTGGGAGGTCCATCTCACAGCACCAGGACCATCCGAACGAGCCCACCTCAAGCTGAAGGGTCTCTGGGATTAAGGAGCACCCGTCCACACCTTCCATGGCCAAGACGGAGGTTTCGCTTCTGCCAAGAACTGGAGGTTTCATTACCGACACAATAGCTGATGGAACCGTTTGCTAAAATTAGCCCGCAGTTGATGCTCTCTTAATGGCCGCAACTTCCTGACGGGCTCAGAAAGAAGGCTTGTGAACGAGGCAACCCGTTCCCGGGGCTATTTTGGAGACGAGGCTTTTATTCTCGGCATCGTTCAGAATTAAGTTACTGGCACCAAATTCAAGGGAAAGTTGATGCCGCGACTCTGACTTCTCCAAAGTGGTGTGGGTGGCATCACGCGTAGCTTTCAGAGGAAGTGGCGCATGAAATTGGGAAGTTCTCCTCTGCTTCCTCCCACCCCAATATTAAACTGAATAATGAATAATTGGCAGGAGGTCAGCTCTACTAAGTGCCCATATTTAAAATGGACTTACACAGTGGGGCTCGTCCCTGCAAGTGGGAACCCTTATGGGGGAAACCAGATGTGGAAAAATAAGACAGTGTGCCCCACAACCACCTGGGAAGAGGAGAGCTTCTTGAAGAAACCGGATGAGAAGATGCTGCATCACGAGACATGTACTGTTTCCTTTGTCATCTTAAGGAGGAGGTCAGCTGAGGACACGGGCGTCCACAGGACTGTTTTGCGTCATCTCAGTCGCACACACGTGCAGATTCTTGGCTCGGAGCGGTTGGCATCGGCGAGATTCATTGGTAAACAAAATATCCCCTTCCTTGGGTGGGCCGTGATGCTGAAGGACAAGGGGGCTGACTCAAGGGCTGACGTCGGGAAATGCTCCCATTTTGACACAGTGGGCCACCCATTTTTCGTGGGGCCATCAGACCCACAGCCCTGTCTGGGTGAACATGGTCGGCCAGAAGATCGTGGAAAGCATACCAGCCACGCCAGCCGCCTCAGAACCAACCAACCAACCAACCAACCAACCAACCAATCAATCAGTCAATCATATATGGAGGCACAGAACATGGGGGCTTTTGTGGTGTGGTCCTCCAGTGGCTGAAGCCCCGTGTTCTGTGCCACCAAATACAACTGATTGATTGACTGATTGATTGATTGACTGGGGCTGTTTTGAGTCTGCAGCCCAGCAGTGAAGTCATCTCTGTTTTGTAGGCAGGAGATCCCAGGCAGCCTGGGGGAGATGGGGGGGACACAAGCCCTGGCCCCCATCCCAGAAAGCTGCTGCCAGTCCATGCAGACCACTTGGCACTAGATCAGGGGTCTCCAAATCCCAGATATGTAGAGGACTACATGCTGTTTGGATTAATTAACAGGGATGGAACTTAAATGAATTTAAGCTCAAATTTCCAAGTTGGCTACAAATCAAAGATAAATCAAACACTATGAAGCCCCTTGTAACAATTGTTTTTTTCCAGCCCTTGACCCCATGCCAGGTTCTTGATACGGCCCTCTGACCAAACGACCCTGCACTAGAGGAACCCTGGTATAGCTGCCCATTGCTGAGACACAGCAGTTTGGAGGAGAGAAGCAGCAGGTGAAGGAAGGGTGAGGGACCCTCCCTGTTTCTATGCTCCAAGCCCCTCTCCCTAAAGCTTTTGCTGGGGCTACTGTTGTGGGTTATTGATGCGCGCAGTGGCTTGGAAAGGTGCATTTTGGCTATGGGAACGCTGGTTTCCCCATTTGCTGCACCTCTCTGCCTCTTTCTCCTCCTCCTCCTCCGGTGCAAAGAGCAGACACAAGAGCCCAATTCATCCTTGTGGCTTTTATTTATTTCTACTGGAAAGCATTTTGTCCTGGAGAGAGACAGACAAACCTATAAAGGTGCGCATGCAGCAGAAGCCATTAAATTATCATAGGAAGGGAAGAAAGAGGGACTGGGATGCAATTTCCATCAGCATCACCAGCCCTTCGTTGCAAAACCCAATCCTAAGTATTCCATAGGATCCTTGAGATTTTCCATACACCGGAATCAAACCTGGTTCATCAGCCCCGATCAAGAAAGATCACGAGTGACCCCGACAAATGCAGATTAAACAACAACCTCTGAAGATAAAAAGAAACAGGAAGGGAATTCTTGCAACTAATTTCCTGTCTGACGGGCAGAAGGAAGAATATCGACTGCTGTGCTTTGGAAATGTATATTTTTTTTATAATACTATAAAATAATATTTTTTTTCAGGTTTACGAAGCAAAACTAGGAACGCGTCAAAAGCCTTTTACACCCAGGTGTGGTGCAGTTTACGGAGCACTGGTGCAAAAACCTGCTTGTGGGTTGTTGCAGTGGGTGGGGAGTTTCTCATGTGCAAGGTTGCACGCTTTGCACGCATGTATCCCCCTCTTTGGTGATAACATACAAGCCCCTTTCTTGAGAACAGGGTCCGAGATTACTAAATGCAACCAATGCGCCTTTTCCTGTCGTTGAGCAAACGACAAACCTAACTCTATCCATCACGCGCCTGGAACGCTGCCAAAACCTCTGGCGTCACGGGGGGCGAGAAGGCTACGGAAGAGACTTCAAACACACTGGCAACCTGCCCAGAAAAAAAATTACTCAACAATCTGTATATGAAATAGTTTTTGGTCGGTTGTAAAGGTCAAACGACACGTGTGACTTGATGCATTATTGACTTGATGAGCTAATGATGCATTAAACATCGGGGCACCCCGATCCTAAGACTCTGAATAGATTTAAATGGGGGGAAAATTGAGCATCTGATTCAAATGTTCAACATCATGTCAATGCGCTCAAGTCCAAGCGGACAAAGAGAATGTAATGGACGTTCCAGATTGTCCGCAGGTACAACCACAAACTTCTGGGATTTACGTCCGCAAAGGTACAATGTTCTTAGGAATTATTTCTGGATTGCGGCAGCTGTTTCTGTGGTGCCCGGATCAGGTCAGCAATCTTGCTCTGACTGCGTCCCAAAAGGACAGACAAGCCACAACTCAACAGTGGCATAGCTAGAGGGGGGTGGAGCAGTCTCGGAGGGAGCCTTACCCTTTCACAGCCATTCCAGGTGGGGTGGAAGTAAATGGAGTGCGGATCCATTGGGCTCCCCCCTCCTGTAATGACTCCAAAGGGGTGAGGTTCCCTCCAAGACCGACTGCTCCCCCCACTAGCTATGCCACCATATCCAGATCCAGATCCCGCTCTACCTATGCCACCATGATCCAGATGGCATCGTCCTAATTAATAAATCCTAATTAATGAGAGTTTGGTTGGGGCAACCAAAGAGATCAAGGGAACAAGCAAGTATGTTTGGTAAAATGGTTGTGAGGCCCTCTGAGTTTGACCCTCTGAACAACGATCATCTTGGCTGTCAATGGTTAAGAAACAAGCTCCCCCCCAACACTGGACTCTGATCGGGGACGAGATGGGGGGAAGTCCTCGACTGCATCCCTCACTGCCACATGTCTCCGTTCTCTCCATTCTCGTGGAATTTGTGCAAGTGGTCGGCATATCTGGAAGACACGGGAAGAAGCGTGTGAATATACATATATGCAGTGTGGGAAATGTCTTCTCCTTATAGATTCCTGTATGGTCTACCACTGAGTCCCATTCACACTGGAGATGTGATGGGGGAGACCTCCAGGACAGTGGTATTCAAGATCCCAGAACCATCACCCACCACGCCGAAGACTGCCATATGTTCCCCAAACAGGGACAGTCCCAATTTTTGGGATTGTGTTAAAATATTGGCAAATGGAACAGCGGGTCCTGTTCTGATTTCGAGGAAAAGAATTATGGCAACCCAAACCAAACCCCAAATATGACACTTTTGCAAGAATAGGGAAGGCACCTACTTCTTGGCGCAGAAAGCGGCACAGTCTCGCCCCACACTCTCACTCCAGGCCGTTTTGTAGAGAACCTGGGGAATCAAAGGGAGCCTGTCAAGTGGATCCCTGACCCGCATCCCCCCCCTTTTCCTTCCCCCTGGCACCCTGAAACCTTCCCTTTCCTTCCTGGGTTCCTCTGTGAAGCCCATCACATCACCCTATTTTCTTTTTTAACCCCTCATTTCCCTGCTCTCTTCTTTGAAGGGCTTCCTCCTCTCCTCCTTCTACCAACTTTTCCAGGGTTGCATTTTCTGCGACGGATAGGGTAGATTATTAGGGTGTGGGTGTGACCCAGTAGACCTGGTTTTAACCCCTTTTTTTGGTTTCAACCCTAACCAATTTGTTGGTTTCCCTGTTTCCCCATTCCTGGGGTGGTGTGGAGAGGCCAGAGCATATCTGTGCCCTGGCCAACCCCCCAAGAGTGGCGCAGAACTGTCTGATGACACTTTCTGTGATACTGCCAGGCCAGCCTGGGACTTGTGCCAGGACTTATGCCGGCCTAACTGGGTTAGGATTGCAGCCTGAATGTTTCAGTAAAACCTTCATCTTCCTCATCCTCTCACAGCCACATTTTACAGTAATGCTCATCTATTGCTTCCCCCCCACCCCTCATGCACTGTGTGTATGTTACATGTGATTTCCATGTGCCCTCAATCCCACTGATTGCTGGAATCCCAATCCCAAAGCACTGCTGGAAACCAGTCTCACCAGAAAGACCAGGCAATGCAAGAAGAGGGTGTAGAAAAAGGCCACCGTGCGGGCGGTCTTGCTGGAAAGGATGAGTCTTCCCTGCAGGAGAGACCAAGGGAGAGACCTGCAATGAAGCCAGGCTGACCAGATGGGCGAGTTTAACAGACGCCCTGAAAATTCGGCACCCCAAAATGCTGACTTTTGCCCCCTGCATATATTAGGCTCATCTGCACACTGGATTATTTTGCATAGTTTATTTGCAGACTTTATTTTGGGCTGGCTAACTATGCTCAATAAGGGCACAATCCAGAGTAACTACGGGGAGTCCTTGGTCCGGTGTAAGAACAATTTACTCTGGATTGCAATGTGAATTTCCCATAGGTTTTCACTAGGACGTGCAGTAACTACATGCTCCCGTAGTTACTCTTACATGTTCCCGTCGTGACTCTGGATTGTAGGGTCAGTCATGCAAGCCCCAATGATACGCATGGGGAATTATTTTCAGACCTGCCCCATGGCAGACTGGCAGCGGCTCTCCAAGGCTTCAAAACTCTTTGCAATATATGTGATGGTGGCCACAGAATTGAGGAAGGAGGAGAGGCTCATTTATGGATTTGGGGGGAAAATTTCTACACCACTTTTTAAAAATTCAAATTGGCCTAATGGCTAAACTGAGCCTCCATGTGCAGGGGCAGCAGACCCACAGCAGAAAAAGGGGATGGTCACAGCCACACACGCTTGGCAGAGAGAGGGTCCGGGCTCAGTCCCTCATGGCATTTCTAGGTAGGGGCTCGGCTCTGCCTGGGATCTTGGAGAACGGCAGACAGCCAGGGTTGGATTACGGTGCAAGAGTACCATAAAATAGGATATCCTCCAAGATTCAGATAACAGGGTACCCTCCGAGTTCCCAATAACACGGCACCATTAGGGCCATATCCTCCGTGCCCTGCTTGAAGCAACTGGTCGGTTACTCTGGGAAGTTGGTGTGCTGGGCTAGGCAGACTCCGTTAGGGGGTTCTTGAATGACCTTGTTAGATTGTCTTGTTGGGGATATTTTTGCCCATTGGGTTACATTACGTGCCACATCACACCCTCCGAACAACATTATAACCCTGAAAGCTGGGTTTGGATGAAAAAGGGTGCCCGTCTGTCCTCTTTTTCCAAGGCATGTCCTCTTTTTTAAAACCTGGGAAAAAATCTTCAGTGTTTTCCTTTTCCCTGTGAGCAGGCAGCACGTAGTCTTCTTGAAATTAATCAATCATACGCAACAAATTTCCGCATTTACCCGAATCTAATATGCCATCAAATCTAATGCGCACCCTATACTTATAAGCAAAATACTGTATTTACCCAAATACATCAAATCTAATACGCATCCTGATTTTGGAGACTGAATTTGGCTGGAAAAGGTGAGCGTTATATTTGAGTAAGTACAGGATACATAATAGTTTTAAAATTAATAAGTAATATAGAGCCTAATCCTATATTTGTCTACTCAGAAGTAAGACCCTTTATAGTTAATGGAACTTATTCCTAGGAAAGTATAGATAGGATTGCAACCATAGTGTTTAAAAGAACCATACAAAAACCGCCCTGCGGCATGACTTACCATGCTAAGCGTAACTTTGTCCCAGGGGCTGAGACTCAAGTACTTCCTCTGACGCTCCTAGAAATCAATCAATCAATCAATCAATCAATCAATCAATCAATCCATCAATCAATCCATCAATCAACCACTTTTCAACAGAAAGTTCACAAAGTGGTTGGGAGCCAAATAGGGGTCCACGTTCAATTCATTCCACATCAGTTTCTCATTGAGACATAAGATTTCATACTGGGGGGGATGACCCCGTCCGCCACCTGTCACAGATGGGACCACGAGCACCTGACCCCAAAGGATTATATATAGGGAGACAGATTATTACTGTCCTAGGAATAATAATTAGCGAGATGTATGGAAAAATCCTGAGATGAAGATAATTTTTAATATGGAGTTCAAGGTCCTGGCTGCCTAAGCAGAGTCTGGTGGGATGGAGGCTTATGGGGGTCTCTTCTCATCCCTCCCTGGCCTCTGTTCATCCTTTGGGGGTCTGTACCTTCCGGCTGAAAGAAGCAAAGGGGTCCAGGCGTTCTTCATACTGGGAGGAGTAGCGCAGCACCGTGTCATCACTGCCACCGCCCTGGAAGAAACCCACGCAGGAAAGTTAGAGCACAATCCTAACCATGTCTACTCAGAAGAAAGCCCCATTGTGTTCAATGGGTCTTACTCTCAGGAAAGTGTGTATAGGACGGCAGCCTTAGTTTTAGAATAAAGGGCTAAGTGCTAAGAGGGTAAGGATCATTCTGCTGCCAGACACAGAGGCAACAGCCCTCTCTTGCTGTGTTTCTGGAGAACTGGAACTCAGAGATAGACTGCCTTGGAGAAGGGAGGTTCCATTCCTAACTATCAGTACTAACCCTGTCCATTTGGATCAGAGGAAAAAGTCATTTACGTCACGTCCATAGTACTTTCATACTTTACAGGTACACGTGGAGACTCTACTCCTAACTCTCAGGGCCAACAGGTCATAACAAGAAGTGGATCAGGTCTTCAAGTCCATCAGGTCCAGAACTGCGTCTGCAGAGCATGCAGAGGAAGAGCCCTTATTTCCCGGTGCCCTTTTTGGGGTCAGCTGCCCACTCACCCGGCCAGGGTAGCTTTGCAGGAACTTGATTTTTTCGTACAGCTTGATGTTGTCGGCCCGCAGGTTGTCCAGCTCACTCTGCAGGGCCTGCATGGTGTGCTGCATCAAGTGATTCTCCTGCTCAAAACACAAAAGGATGGGCTGCTGTCAACCCTGGAGGGTTGGCGTGAGGCCGAATGTGAGACTCGCCACATGAGACTCGCCGTCTCAGGTTCTTTGGAAGAGACGGTTATAGGGCAGGCGCATCAGAGTGGCTGCCAAGCTGTGCTCAACCCAGCCAGCCTCAAGGACCAGCAGAGATCAGGTGAAAAATGCTGGGTGTCCATACCATATCCCAAACTAGGTCATTCAACACCGGATCTCCAGGACCCTCCAGCCTATCAAGTTAGAGCCCATCCTGGACCGAGGGCACCCTTGGACTTCTCTACTAGGCTCTGTGCTGCCATCTGATTGGCAGCGGATCTCCTCGCCTTTTTGGCCTCGAGTCAAGTTGCGATGGGGAGGAAACCCCCAGCATCCTACGACACGGATCTGAGTTTGCTCCTGTGTGTCTTACCGCTTCCAGTTCGTGGTTCCGTGCGCGGAAGCGTTCCCTCTGGCTGGAGATGATGGACAGGAGAGAGTCCATCTGGCCCTCGGGGAGCTGAGCAGTGGCTGGTGGGGGGTAACCTAGGAGGAAACAGGTGGCCGTCAATGGAGAGAAGGCAGACTGCTGTTGCACATGGAGGTTCCATCTGTCATGACCAAGGGTGGACTGGCCTTTTTAAATTATTAATTATTTTTAATTTAATTTAAATTTAATTTAATAATATTTTAAATTATTTCTTGGTAAGGTTCATCTTCAGTTCTTCCTTTGAAAGGCTGTTTCAAATCTTGGATAGTCACTAGAACTACCTTGCCAGTCCTATGCCCCAGTTTCTCCTCCCAAATGACTTCTGTGGGTGTAATCCTATTTACCTGGGAGTAAGTATGGATGGACGGATGGGACTGAGATACGGATGGGACTGAGATAAATGCATACGATGGTGCTATTAAAATGGAATTTGATGTTGAATAATGAGATGGTCCACCAATTGCTGTACTTAGAGGGCATGCAAAGTACTAAATTCTGCAGGGATCATCACCACGGCATGCAAGTGGTCCATCTTTCTCCTCTTTGGAGCCATTTTGGGTGAAGTGGGGTGAGAAAAAAGGTGGTGAACCATATTTATTCAGGATCTGGCCACAACCATTTGTTGCATAGCACATCCTGTTTCAATGGGAAGCATTGAAAGTTTCTCATCAGCCAATGGAAATCTGATTGCATTTTTCTTCCTTGCGTTCTCCGATCAAACCAAAATGTTGAGCTGGGTGGTGGGTTCATGACCCCCACCACCCTTCCATGCCCAGTTGGCCTCTAACAGATCAGAGATATACCGTCGGAGATATACCATAGAAAAGTGCCGTTGCTTCCTTGATGGGTTCCGGAATCCTCTCCAGGTTTTCAATGGCTGCCCCCTTCAAGAAGAAAAAAAGAGGGGTTAAGTTAAGAACATGCCCCTTTACATGCACTTTTGTGACACCCCCAGCTCAGCATGGGACTTGTGCCAGGACTTCCTCATCTGCTTTAATCAGTTTCACAATCCACCCAAAATTGGGTTGGGGGGCACAGACCCACTGTTTGGAAATCTAGGATGATGGTCCACCCAGGGAACCTGCAGAGTTGGGGGATTTAATAGATCCCAAATGGACCCCATCTCTGATTCCAGACCAACCATGGCTACCTCTGAAACCCTGGTATCCACAGTGAGTCACGCCCGCAGATTCTGGATCCGCAGAAACTGGCAATACGTGGCATTGCATGCAACTGTATTTACTCGAATCTAATGCACCTTCAAATCTAATGCGCACTCGATACTTATAATCAAAATGCCACATTTACCACATTTACTCTAATCCAATTAACCACCAAATATAATGTGCACTCTGATTTTGGAGACATAGGGCAAAATCCAGAGTAACTACGGGGAGTCCTTGCTCCGATGTAAGAACAACTTACTCTGGATTCCAATATGAATTTCTCATCGGCTTTCACTAGGTGGTGCAGTAACTATGGGTGCACGTAAAGGCTCATACGTGCTCCCGCAGTTATTCTGGATTTGGGGGTAAACTCGACTTTAAAAAGTGAGCGTTAAATTTGGGTAAATACAGTATATTTCATGGGAGTGGCTTAAATATTTCCCCCCCCAGAATGGGCTGCATAGCCGTAGGGCCGAAAATCAAGATCAATGGCTCCTATATGTTCCCCACGCACTTCCCAGGCTGTGCTGGAGATGGAAGTGCTGGCTCACCTCCGCATCTGGGCGGCGCACTGAGGACAAGGACTGGATGGTGCTGAGGTCATGCTCCAGCTTTGCGATGAGCTCCTTCTGCTCAGCCATGGTGGAGACGGTGTCAGTGAACTGCATCTGCAAGTGGGTACAACGCCCTGGGGAAGGAAAAACAATGCACATAGGATTATAGAGTTGGAAGGGACCCAAAAGGTCATCTAGTCCAACCCCCTGCCTGCAGTGTCGCCACATGTTCCCCCAAACCCGGTCAGTCTTGGTTTTGGGGGATTGTACCAACATACTGGCAAGTTTGGCCAGGATGGGGGGTCCATCCAAAGAGAACGATGGCAACCTTAATGCCTCACCACGTTCAGATTCAGAAATGGGACCTTCTGGCCCACAAAATAAATTTTTCTATATTAGATTTAAAAATTCCAGTTGGACAACAAGCTGGGGAGGGGGAACAGATCAGATCAGCACAGGAACCCTCCCTATAGCCTGACCCTCCTCGCAATGACAGCCATCTGGACCCTGGATGCGCAGAGTCCAAGGCGCATGGCAGCAGCACTGTCAAGTCTCTACGGCACCACGATGGGTACACAGCGCCACTAGAGGACACTCTTTCATCAGGAATGTGAGGTCTTCCTCTTCATCCACTGTTTAGTCAAGACCGCTTGCAGTAGCTTTGTGGAGGAGGGCACTGAATGTGGGTCCCCCCCCCCACTGAACTGCACTGACAGTTGGCTAGCGCAGTGGTTCCCAAGCTGTGGGTCAGGACCTGATTTTGGGGTGGGTCATCAAAGGGTGATGGAAAGATCTGAGGGCTCAGAGGCCATTAAAAACCAGATCTGTAGCTGCTAATTACTCTGCAAAGAGCTCAGCTCCTGCAGTTTGCAAGATAGCTGACCACATTTACTTGAATATTATGCGCTATCAAATCTAAGGGCACAATCCAGAGTAACTACAGGGAGTCCTTTCTCTGGCGTAAGAACAATTCTGGATTGCAATATGAATTTCCCATAGGTTTTCAATAGGTGGTGCCGTTAACTATGTTGATGTACACGTCTCTTACTTGCGCCCGTTATTACTCTGGATTGTAGGATCATGTGCGTTCCTATTTTTAAAGACTTGAGATTTTTATAAGTTTAAAGTAGGCATAAAATTTAATTTTTCTGCATATAATAATGAGTTATACGATAATAATAAAACAGCCCTATTTTATACAAGAATGGGTTTATTTTACATTTTGATCACAATATAATCAACGAAATACTAACCTATAATAATAAATACATGTATTTCCTTGAATCTAATGCACCATCGAATCTAATGTGCAATCTGATTTTGGAGACTAAATTTGGCTGAAAAAGGTGAGCATTATATTCAAGTAAATAGTAAATATTTGAGGAAATCTCATTTTTGAACATTCTGGTAAACCCAGCTGGGTTCTGATAAGAGTGTTGGTTTAAAAAGTGGGTCCTGGTTTAAAAAGTGGGTCCTGGTGCTTAAAAAGTTTTGGGAACCACTGAGCTAGCATGTCTCTCCATGATTCCTGATGAAGAGTTCATCGGTCAAAAGATGGCAAGTGCAGCAAGGGTCAGCCTTAGGGAAATCTGACCACTGTGGCCAGATAGGGTCCAGTGCTGAGATGGGCACTAGGATGGCACTAGGATGGCAAGTGGAGCGCCCGCCGTTGTAGCTGGCACCTCACTCCGTAGCTCTGGCATGCATGCTGAGGTTCGTAAGAGGGCATCAAACAGAGCATCGCTGCTGGACACCCCCTTTTTTCAGAACATGTGGGACAAAAAGAAGTCTTGGTTGGATTTGGGGCCAGACTCAAAGTCAAGAGCCGGCTCCTCTGTAAGGCCAAATGAGGTGCTTGCCTCAGGTAGCAAATCACTGGGAGACGGGACGCTCTGCTCGCTTTAGGCTTCCGGAAACAGCAGCAGGTGCTTTCAAGCGCTATCACCGATTTCATTTGAAAACAGCTTAGTTTTAGTCCTTGCTGTTTCTTTTATAATGACCAACGTATTTTACAATAAACTTTTATTATTAAAATAATTATTTATTTATTATAAATATAATATTTATATTATTATAATATAACTTTATATAACTATTACATATAATATAACTCCCATGGGCTGTGGGTGGTGCAAGTGGTTAACACACTGTGCCTGTTAACCAGCAGGCCAAGGTTCGAGACCTGGGTCGGCCCCACAAGACAGGGTGAGCTCCTGTCCTTAGCCCAGCTCTGTGACCCCAGTATCGGCTCTGCCTTTCCATTGGACTAATTCAGTGGCGTGGAGAGGGGGGATTTGCTGTTTGGGTAACAGCCTATCCTCCATAACAATCTAACCCAGGCTTTCGTGCTTCGCATGCAGAGCGTATGCAGCGCAGAGCACGATACCATAGTCTTTCAAGACTGACGGAGGTCTGCTTTTATTTATTATTATTAATTATTATTATTTAAAGTATTAATACAGAAATTCGACTCTAAATATATAGGACTCATGTTTGAGCTTGAGACATCCTATCAATTTTTCACACATCTCTATTTTTTAAGACAAGTTTCCTAATGATGGAATAAAAGCCACTTTGGCTGCAATCCTAAAGACACTTTCCTAGGAGGAAGACCCATTGAAGACAATGGGGATTACTTCTGAGTTGACATGAGTAGGATTGTGCTTGAAACCTCCTCCCTGAGCAACTTAAGACTTAAACACCTTTCCAGGTGACCCTGGGATCCTTTGGACTCCTGTTTCCCAGACCAGGGACGCAGCTAAAGGGGGTGCCAAGCGTCAAGATTTACAGGGGGTTTCATATATAATGGATCCTTCTTCTTTGGAGCCTTTTCAGGCATTGGGAGCACAACAGAGGTGTACGTCTGGCTCCAAAGGGGTATAGGCTTTACGTCCCCTCTAGCTATGCCACCGGCCTAGGCGGTGACCTGCACTAACCTGTTGGTCAGGCCTGCCCAGGGCTGATTTTGGAAGCCAGTCTCTTATTTTTAATTGGGGCTTAATTTTAATTTAATATTTAATGAATTAAAATTTAATTATTTTTAATTCGGTTGATCAAACGAATACAAGGGAAAGGAGATCCTTACAGGACTGGGTTCTTGCAGGACTGCGCTGTGAGGCTGCAATCCAACATCTTCCCGGGAGCAGGGTGACCAGATGCCCAAACCCCAAAAGAGGACAAGGTCTTGGATTCCTCTCAGCATGGCCTTTCCGGTGGACAACGGCACATTTGCCTACTCATGAGTAAAGCCACAATATTGGGCACTTTCACTTTCCTGTAGAGCTCAATGCATATTTTTGATTTTTAGTTTTGTGGCCATAACTTTTGATAGGAAGGAGATATTTCAAGACCGATTTTTGCATTGGATTCTGCTCTTCAACACGAATCCAACAACATATGACCTGATAGGGTTAGCCAAAATGGAGGACAATGAAGCCCTTTTGGAGGACACCCAGACAGGAGACTAAAAAGAGGGCAAACCCGGAATTTTCCGGTCATATGGCCACCCTGCCTGGGAGTAAGCATAAGATTGCAGCTGGGCTTCTTATGAGAAGCAACAACTGAGTTGTCGACTCTGCAAGCATCAGAAGCATCAGAGGTGTGCCAGCGTCAGAGGTTTGGAGCGCAAGTCGGCTACGCGGAAATCTCGGGCGGTTCGGATCCCGACCTGAAACGTCCAAGAAAGACAACCCACGCTTCGTCGTGTTTGTATAAAAGATATTTACTTCAATTATCACACCTAGGGTGCTAGTGAATAATACATCATGTGAGTTTCGTACAGTGATATTGCTTCTCCATATCATATAGGGACTGTTGTACAGTGCTGAGAACATACATTGTATGGCTAACCCAAGACAGAAGGAAAATGCAGTCGCCCTCCAGCAGGGGAAGTGCTCCCCATCTCGTCGCTGCCAGCCATATAAAACTTTTTTCTCTTTTTTTAATAAACTTCTGAACAAGAAATAAAATGTTACAAAAGATAAAAATCACAGCAACACAACGTGGGGGCTTCTCAAAGCTACTTGTACAAAATAAAATAAAATGACACTTTCTTTTTGGTCAATTGGGTCTTTGTGAGGATATTTCTTTAAAATCGGTGATTGTGAATATAACAAACGAGCCTCTAAAAACAGCTAAGACTTAGTGCGTTACAGGAAAAAAAAATAATATATATATATTTATATATATATAAAATACTGCTAAAAATGTTGGACACCACAAATACACGGGGGTAAAATGGAGCTTATCATCATTAAAAAAAAATGTTCTCAGGAAAAAAATACACCTTTTTTGTTTTATTTTTGTGCTGTGTTAGTAGTCAGGGCAAATCCAAAGGTTAGCCCGATATAATGGCAAGTAGTTATTGCACAAATGCAAACAAACAAACAAATTAAGAGGAAAAAAAATAGTTAATTCCTTAAGGGTACAATCCATCGGGAAGGATTCCCACGCGCGCGGCACCGAAAGAAACACAGGAGTCCGTGACGTGCCGGGCGCTGGCCAGCCGGGATTCTCCACGGCACTGCGGTTCCACAGTCCAATGAGGCATGCGCAGGGGGGCCTTCCTGCTGGATTGTGCCCTTGGTTTAAAAATATATATATATATGAAAAGGGAGAGCAGGGAAGCAAACAAAAACATTTAAGTCGCCAGTTTACTTTGGATTGCAACGTCCAAATTTGCACTCATGACATGCGTTCTTGGAGCCTCGTCCCGAGAGCGGAACACACAGTGTCCATTTGGACCGGGAAAGGAAAGGAGTGGCAGAAGAACAGCTTTCGAAACCCAAAATGCATAGACTAGTTGGAGAGGAAATTAAAGCAGAAACTTAAAAAAAACCCCTAAATTTCATGGTTTTAGAAAGTAGACCCTCCTCGCCCACCCCAGCCCAACAAAACATGGTGAGTGGGGAACAGTTTGGAGCACTGGGGGCCCCCTTGCCCTGCAGAGATGTATTGAAACTTCAAGTACAGGATGTGCATACGTAACTCCCCATTTTTCAACCGCGAAAGGTGGATCAGGCCCAATGACTCCCAGCAATAAACAGGTTGTTCCCCCCAAATAACCTGCCAGTATTTTTTTTCCTAACTCCCCGAGATAAGCCAGGACCAGATAAGTGTTTTAGGATCTCACCCACCTGACTGCTGGGGAGCCCCCCAATTGTTGGGAGTGCTCCAAACTCTCCCCCAGGACAGAAATGGGGTATTTTTAGAGCAGCTTTTCTTTTTTTCCCATTTTGTGTAAGTTGTTGCCGCCAAGTATCACCTCTCCACAGAAAATCTCTGAGTTGTACAACTTGATCACCCCACAGCGTGAAAAAGTCCCACAGCTAGTTGCATTTTTTAAGGAAACGGTTGGTCTTTTGTTGCAGATGTGCTTTTTTTTGAAGGGGCTCGGAAAGTGCTTCTGCCATCTTTCTCATGGGGGGGGCAGGGGAGTCACAAATGGTTCCCCAACTGTTTGTAACTTCATTTCTTTGTATGTTGTTACTGCCACAGTGAAAAAAGGGAAAGGAAGAGTACGTGGGATGTTCTGCCTGGGACACTCTGAAGCTGATCTTCATTGAAGATCTGAGATGGAAGATCTGCTGCTGAAGGAGGTCTTGGCCAAAGCCAACCTATCCATAGGGTAGCATGGAGGGTGCCCAAACTAAGGACTTTGAGAACTGGGCTCTGGAGGTCAACGGAGTGTGTGCCTTGATGCACCTGATCATGGGTTGAGACACCTATGAGATATTGTCCATCTTCATTTATCTGGAAGGAGATGGCTTCCTCTCGAGGAAGACTCCACTGGAGGAAGGAAACTTTGGGGTCCTGCTGTTTTCATCAGTCTGTGGGGAGCCAATTCCTACAATTCCCACCCATGCTATTAAAATCAAAGATGTACCACCCTGTTTTGAATGCTCAGGCATCACGCTCAGTTGGACCAGTTTTGGACCAAGTCGGACCAGTTTCAGAGCGGGTGGACACCTGATTGACCAAGTCAGACCAGTTTCAGAGCAGGTGGACACCTGATTGACCAAGTTTCAAAGCTGGTGGACACTTGATTGACCAAGGCAGACCAGTTTCAGAGCAGGTGGACACCTGATTGACCAAGTCAGACCAGTTTCAGAGCAGGTGGACACCTGATTGACCAAGTTTCAAAGCTGGTGGACACTTGATTGACCAAGGCAGACCAGTTTCAGAGCAGGTGGACACCTGATTGACCAAGTTTCAAAGCTGGTGGACACTTGATTGACCAAGTCAGACCAGTTTCAGAGCAGGTGGACACCTGATTGACCAAGTCAGACCAGTTTCAAAGCTGGTGGACACCTGACTGACGTGCTCCTATCTCAGCCTGCTTTGGGGGATAAATTTGGAAAGCAATGATCAGATCCAGGACCTTTCTGCAGAGCTGATCAAAAAAAGGCACACAACTTTCAGCTTTTAAAAAATGAAAACAAGCTGGGGACATCTTTCACAGCAACCCCCCCCCCTGCAGCCAGACATCCCCCAGAGAGAAGCACAACCTGGGGATACTCATCGGTCGTTCCAGTAGCAAACTTCAAGTTTTGGACAAAACACACACAGGTTAACGGAGAACCTTGTTAACACAGCAGTCTCTTTCGGTTTCAGACATTTTGCTTGAGATCGCAACGTGCTTTGGGGAAAGGGGCAAATGCCTCTTCATGGACTTGTCCCCCAGGCTCAAGGAGGCTGAAGATGTCCTTCACTGACACCCACCTTGGACTTCCCTGCATCCCCAACCTCGGCTGACCCCAGATTATGTTTAAATAAAGCACAATTCATGCGCGTTTACAAAGACTTCAGGATATGCTACGGAACGCAACTTGGTGCACCACCAGCCACACAACCACCAACTTGGCACAACGTTCCACGGGGGCCACCTGACTGCACAGGCTGATATATATAAAAAATCCCCCCCCCCCAAAATGATATGTTGGCAAAGTTGATGCACTTTTACGCTGGAAGAACCCCAAAAATAATCTCTTTAAGAAGTGGAAAAGCTCAGGTTTTGTACAAGTTTTCAGATTGTACAAGCCAGCAGCGATGACGGATTAAAAATAAATAAGCACATTGAGTCACCGATTGTATGGATCGCTGCGGCGTCTTGCGACCCGCTAACAAAAACCACAGGCAGCTTCAGGGGCTGATCTTGTGAACCTGCGATCCAAGCTCAAGAGGTCCTGCCTTTGCTTGTGAAGAGGGAAAACTTGCCTGAACGTTGGTGAGGAGCACATGGAAGGTGACTAGCAGGTCTCCCATCCTCACTAGACAGCCAAGAAGCTGGTGTGGCCAGCACACCTCCAGCCATGAAAGTAAACCTACAATCAGCTCTTTTCTGGTGACCCCCAGGCTTGGCTTTGGGTCTCCCCTTTTGTTGATGGCAGGAGAACACCTGGAACGGACAGGTAGGACACGCAACTGGCAAAGACGCCGTGGAAGGAAGAGCTCATCCTATTCTCCAGATGGTGTGCTGTATAAATTATAAGTTGGAGAATTTCCCATGGGGGAAATGCCTTGGCTCCTCTGCCACAGAAGAAGCTGCTGAAGGAGGTCTTGGCCAAAGCCAACCTATCCAGAGGGTAGCATGGATGGTGCCCAAACTAGGGACTTGGAGAACTGGAAAGGGTTGGGGCCTTGGAGGTCAAATGGGGTGTGCGCTTTGACACATCTGTTCATAGGTTTAGCACCTATGAGACACTGACCATCTTTCTTAAAGGAGGATGAGTACATGTGTTCTGAGTGGTCCTGTCTGGTG
Organism: Cryptoblepharus egeriae; assembly: GCA_030015325.1. Lineage (NCBI taxonomy): Eukaryota > Metazoa > Chordata > Lepidosauria > Squamata > Scincidae > Cryptoblepharus > Cryptoblepharus egeriae. The sequence continues at coordinate 216,549 of JAREYC010000022.1, forward strand.
GTCACCACTCTCTTCCAGCATCATGGAAAGGAGAAGAATGTGGCTGAGCAGAGCTTCTTCCCCACCTGTCCACTGATGGAAGCTGCTGGTTGTCCAAACTGGGCAACTCCCCAAAGATCTTGCTTGAGGATGGCCAGAGAAGGTAGAAAGTGTGGTGGAACATTTTGGGCTTGGACATTGGGAAGGCTCTTCTCCTTGGGTGCTCTTCACCCCTTTGCCAGTGACCACAAGCGCTGCCTCTGGAGTGCACGGGAGGAGATCCACCACCCTGGGTGCTTTATGATGGTGGAGACTATCTTTATATCAGTATTCTTTATATGCACAGAGAAGCACATGCTTTAAATAAAGTTTGTTGATATGCTATTCAGGATCTCCTGAAATCCTAGTTGGAGAAGTTGGGGGAAAAAACCCCTGATAATGTTGCAATAAAGAAATCTCAAAAAATGGAAATAAATGGTAAGTGCCGATAAGTGCATCGGGTAAGTGCTGACGTTGGCCGAAGAGGCAGGAATGGAGGTGTCTGGTTTGCTTTAACTAGTCTGAGCTAGTTAAACTTATTGCAAGACCTCGTTTCAAAAAACGGAGGGGCTTCAGGACAACTAAGGTTGCTACATAAGAAAAACAGTACAGGTCACCAACAGAACTACTTTTCGGGTGGGGGATTGTCCCATCCATCTCGTAAAGCCAAATTCACACATACGTGTTTGATAACCGGCAACCACAACACGCAACTACACTAACCAAAGTAAGAGGCAAGAAGATTCAGTTATGACTGCATGTGATGGCCCTTCAGAGACACCAACATGGAGCTTCATGGAATGGATGTGATGAGTGCAAGAGTACGGACGGATGTGATGACAACTCCCCAAGTGGAAATAGGACACAAAATCATTGGTATGCATTGCCCTACAAAGGGGGGGGGGGGCAGGAGAACCTCAGACACAACTCTCTTTACCCCATAGGAAATAAATGATAAGCACAAGTCAATCGCTTGCCTTCGGGTTCCCATGAACATCACCAAGGATGGACACATCCCACAACGCAAAGAATCTCATCCCCTTGACAGCCCAAACTCATCCCAGAGCGAGGAGCTGACTTATGTCGACTCTGAATGCCCCACACAGGCGAGGGTTTCTCCACCCCATTGATTTTCCTATTGCACATGGATTCAGACTAACCCTAAGTGTTTTCAAACATTACAAGTGCTGTCTACAACTCAGATTTTGGGCCTTAATGTTGTGATGCACAACTTGATGGGCCTGCCATTTTTTGTTCTTTTTTGGGATGCACACAACCCCCCCCCCCCAACAATTCATACTGTTGTTCTCTGGCATTCATGAAGATCCAAGACTCACAACCTGGGCACAAATGTTGTAAGGGATCTCACAACTGTTTCACAGCGGAGACAGGCAACATGCGTAACACTCCTCTTTTTGGTATCCTTCCTTCTTGGCTCATCCTGTGATACGCAGCCATAATAAAATACAGCAGTAATGGACGGGCTTAGGATACATAAGTAGTACCCTCAGAATGGGTACGCCCCACTCTTTCTCACCAGAATGGAAATATTTTAAATATAAAACCCACAGGGATGTCTTCTAAGTACATTTTCTGATTTTATAAGTATTTTTAAAGCATACGCATGTCCAGATTTCACAACCCACACAATTATGAAAGCCCTGGTATTAGCCCTAGATATTTCATATATGTGAGCACACACGCAATCACACATGGCGCAATTCCGATGGATCAAGAGCAAAGGCTCATCCACGCCAGAATCTCGCTCTCCACGCGCTCCCCAGCAGAGAGCCGTACACACATACGTGCCCCAATTTTCCTTTTGATACCGCAAGCGCAAGGTAGGAGAGCAATGTGTGCACATGCGCAGGTATGAGGTGACAACTATTTTCAATGGGAAGAGCACAGTGCGGCTCCATTCAATCCTTTTTGCTTTATCCTGGATTATCGACAAGCCAAAGTAGCGTCTACAAGGGTGATGCTCGGGTGATACTAGTTCTATGGGATGCACTTGCCAACCGTGAGTTCTCATAAAATAGCTCCGGTGAGGTCCTTTCCCAGACTTGGTGCAGGATAGCCCAAGCATAAGGAAGAAGGAAAGAGTGGGGGGGTTTTGGCGCTGCCATTCAAGTCCCTCTAAGTCATCTGCTCGGGGAAAACTCATTATTCCTGGTATTGGATCAGGACGGATTTGAAGACCATGCTGTTCAAGGTGTGACACCCTGGGAACAGTGGCATCTCTTGGGAAGCAAAGGGGGGGCCAGGCTGCAAAGCCAGGCTTTGGATCCAAGCCGAGGAATCACTTGCCTACACCGATGGACTAACATAGGACCCTATACCAATTACACATGAGACGGGATTGCAACCAAGATGACCCCATAGCAAAGATTCACTGGTTAATGGCCTCAGGACATGAAGACCCCTCAGCTTGCCCAGTCCTGGGAGCTCACGGGGACTCTCTAGCTGGGCACAACCAGGCCCATCACCAAAAGGATTTTCCCTCTCTGAGCTGCCCAAAACTCCGATGGTGCTACAGGTCTGGCTTTGACTGCCATAAGGTGGTGGATGTGCGGACACCAACAAAGACCACGTTCAAGCCAACCAAAACAACCACTCTCTGTGCCATTATTCTGCATTAAGAGCACATTCCCTTTTGCTTCCTCTACCGCCAACAAAATCAGTGGGGAGGATGGTGAAAAAGACCCCAAAGTTTATTGCATTAGTTCCTAAAAGCAAAACCCCATGAAAGGCACAAGTGCATTATTACTGTCCTTTTATTATGGAGTTTGTGGGCTTATGATAGAAACCAAACCCTCAGTCAAAAGGAGCGTTTGCCCCACGTGCGCCTATGACATTTGGCTGGGAAACGGTCTTAATCTGGAAACCAGTTCTTTAGGGGCAATCCAGATGGTGCTCCCAATCAAGGATTCGGTTTTGGGGTGCTGTGCTAGAAAGCCAGTACTAAAGGGTTATCCTACAATCCAGAGTAACTATGGGAAGACGTAAGGGGCACTTACTCTGGATTGCTCTTTGCATTTCCCATAGGTGGCACCATAACTACGTCGGTGTAAAAGGTCCCATAGTTACTCTGGATTGTAGCCATAGTAAATTTCTTACTCTGTGGCAGTGAGTTAGGCTGAAATCCATGTGCATTTAGGATCTGGTTCCACTGAAGTCAGCTGGCCTTGGTTTTGACAAGGCTTGGACCGTAAAGAAAAATGGGTCTTTCGGGTTTAAACTGAAATTCAGTTTTGGGGTCTCTCAGTTTGGGTCAGTCCATCGCAATCACACACAGAGCTCTGTGGATTTTGGTGAAAGCCAGTTTTCCTCACTGAGAATGATGCTAAAGGTACTTGTAATTGGTATTTGTAATTTGTACATTCATTTTATTCAAGCTCGTGTGGAAAGGTTTTGTGCTGTCAATAAATAAATATACACAAACATACACAAAATCACAGATCACGTTGTAAGTTTTGATCTTTCTTTTGGCTATACAATAAAATGGTCAGTTTGGCAGTTCTAAGGGGGAAAAAAGCCTGCACAGGTAGATGGACGAAAACCAGGGTTGAGAGAGGAACCTTTTTGTACTTAACGGGGTGACCTGATTCTCAAAGGAGTTAGTGCAGATCAATGAGTCGGGGTTCGTTCAGATCAATGAGTCAGGGGTCGTTCAGATCAATGAGTCGGGGGTCGTTCAGATCAATGAGTCGGGGGTCATTCAGATCAATGAGTCGGGGTTCGTTCACATCAATGAGTCAGGGGTTATTCAGATTAATGAGTCGGGGGTTGTTCATTGAGTTGTTAGACAAACTGGTTGAACAACTGAGAGGCCTTCACTACTCATCCAGAACTTTTCATCCACTTGTCTACCAAGGATCTACTACACGTTTGAGATTTTGATCTACTACATATAGATCATGCATTCTGCAAAGATCCCAAAGGCCTGCTGCATGTCACCACAAATCCCATAAAGCCCAAGCTTACCACTGTGGTGGTGCCTTCATGATGTCCCACCAGCACTAGAGCATGAGATTCTGCACTATCTTGCCTTGGAGAGCTACAGAAGCCGCATGGTGCCCCTATGAGAGCCAGGAATGGATGCCATAAATGAGGGGCATTATTTTTTAAAAGAGGTTTAGATTCATGGGGGGAAGAGCATCTCCCAGTATGATGATACGCATGATATGTATTTGATCAAGGTAATCTGAATGGCAATTTTATTCTGAGATTTAATCTGATTTAATTATAATTTTAAGTGCAGGGTGTTGGGCAACAGGTGGCATCCGTCATCCCAAAATAAATTTTAGTTGTTGAGGTAGTGAAGAGTTAAGACAGATCTCGATTAGTTCATATTTATCTTATTTACAGATCTAATCTGTAAAGTGATTGCATATGATCTTTGTTTTTTAAAAACATTTCAAACCACCATAAATGTTTGCCACAGTCTTCGCAGGCAACAAATTGATTGATCTTCTCTAAGGATACTGTGGAAGAGTCCGGGGGAGGTCCGGGGGAGGCCTTCCTTGAACTGAAACAAGGATATAGAAAAGGATAGGTGAGCCACGCTAAGAGTTTTCAGATGAGCAGGGGGAGATGGTCCAGCTAGCCATATCTGGTGAAGATGGCAGGAGCCATGAGAGATACAGGAAAGCCAGGCAGATCTCACTGTGGCTGGTCAAGGAAAACTAAGGGGAAGAAGAGGTATGGCCCACCTAACCAAGCACAGCCTGGTCTGACCTCAGGCCTGTTATATTTAACTGGAAATGCTCAGGGCTGACCTCCAGAACCATCTGCATGCAGCACATGTGCCCACCACACCCTGATGGCCCTTCTCTTCACAAGGGACCCCGTGGATCTCCTCAGACAGAGACTATCTTTCCACTTCCTGGGGAAAATGGTCCTCAACCCTACAAAACACACCAACCGTTTGCTGAAGTTTTACGTCCATTTGTGCTGGGATGTTTTAACTCTATACAACAGAGAATTCCACATTTTGAAACACAAGTTTTCCACTTTGGGGATGAACAACAACCGGCATGTGTCATCCTTGCAATGCAGGATGTTCCCTGAGTTGTGATGCCAAGAACGTCAACCCAATTGCAAGTTCCACCAAGGGGAAAGCTCAGGGCCAACCAGATGGCACATGCGGTGGGGGGGGATTTAACCCAGACCTTGCAAAAGCAAGGATGCAAACACCCTTCTTCAAAGATGGGAGATGTTGGGCCAAGTTGTCCTTCTTCTTCTAGACTATCCAAACACAAAAAGGTTTCTAGTGACAAAACCATGCGGGGAACTGGGAACATCAATCAACTGCCCAGATTTTGCCTGGCATCTTATTGAACGGTGGACAAGAGTCACCATCTGGATACGGATAGACCTCTTCTATGGCAAAGCTCACTCCTAGCAATACAAGTTATGACAGCTCCCCATGGGAGGTAAAGGAAAAACAAAGTTCTGAATATGCCTGTGGTGCGATATGTTCCTCAAAGATCTGAAATAGAAAGACAAACAACAGAGTTGTATTTTTTTCAAGGCACTTCAATATTGCTTATTAGAACGGGTGGCAGAACCCTGACTGCGAGGTTGTGGGCCTACCTGAGCCATACTGTGACCATGTCCCACTAGTTGGGGAAAGCAGATGCTTGTTGACCCAGACCCTAAGTACGAAGGAGAAGGAACAGCAAAGGGGAAAAGAGCGGACATTTAACTGCACCCAGCATCCCAGGAGGAAAAGGAAACGGTGAAAGAGGTGACCTACCGTTAAAGAAAAAGCACAAGTATTTGAATATTAAGACCCTACCTTTGCCTACTTGGAAGCTGGGTTTGGCTGGAGAAAGGGAGCATCTCGCTGAGTGTACTAAAACCAACCTGCATGCGCAAGGAAGGGCTTGGGGATGTGGAGACACCCAGCACAAACCCCAATTCACAAGTCTCCATTCACTATGCTCACAGATAACATGTTGAAGTTGTAAGATCTTGGCCGTCATGTCCATATATACAAAAAACCCAGAAACACCACTCTCTCTCTCTCTCTCTCACGCACACACACACGTTTGGGAAGGGACACCCAGTCTGAGAGGAGCCTTGGTGGTACCCGCGCACCAGGCCTGGTCAAATACTTTGGATGTGTCATTGGTGGAGCTTGGCTCGTTTGGTTGCCCCAAATTTGCAAGTGTTCCTCCTCAAGCCATCACAGAACGAGCTGGTTGCTTGGGGTTTGCTTGCTGGTTTTTTGTTTTACTACAAGCCAATATTCAGATCCCTGAAGAAAATATACACATCGACCAGTAAGAAATGGAAAATAGTCACACTGACCAGTAAGAAATGGAAACGAGAAAGCCTCCCGGAGCCTGGTTGGGGGCCATGAAAAGGCATTTGTGTTAAAGCTACTGAACTCTTAAAATCCATGAAGACGTGAACTAAGTGCTCTTGTCATGCGCCGGAGACTGCAACATACACAACTTCTTTTGGCGGGGGATGTGAGAAGAGGTGGTTTCACATCATAGCCCCCCCACCCCCCCAATTCATGACCAATTAATACAAATATTTGGAGAGTCACAATGGGAACATGCCTTTAAATTAGAACGCCTCCCCCACCGGAAATATCTAAATATTAATTTGAACTTAGGAAGTAATGAATGCACCATTAAAGTGTCATCAGAAGGGGTTGACCTAAGACAAAAACATTTTCATGAAACACAATACCGTCCAAAAAAAAAAAAAAAAGATTTCATCCGTCAATAATATACAGTATGACAACTACATCTTGTAAATTATACCCAATACTGCCGGCAGTCTATCCCTCTAAAGAATATTTGCCCCCTTCCATCCCTTCCTAACAATCAGATAATAAAATACAGCACCTATAAATAAGCAAAAAAAATATATATATACCGAAATCATCTATTGTTAGTTTTAAAGATATGGCAATAAAGGAGTCTAAATCAGCAAACTTGTAGAAGCCATAACTGATAAAACAGCTTATTGAAAAAAGGTGGCAGTAATGCACTCTATGTGTGCACAAGTACGTAAGAAAATACAGACGTATAAAACCGCGCACACATGCACCCAACGCTTGCACGCTCACACTCATCCTTCCATGCACCTCTAGGCTCACGCATATACACCATAGACAACCGGAGGAGTTAGAGACAAGTTGGAATCGGGGTCCGTACTTGACACGAATGGGAAAGAGAAGACTATTTTTTCGATGGGCGCAATGGTGTTGCGACGATCAAATGCCACGCACTCCCTCCCTTGCGCTTGGTGCCTTTGTGCATGCGCACGCGCGCACTCCTTCCCACAACTGAAATGGATCGAACTCAGTGCTTGCTGTGGGACCACAGTCGGAAACAAAAAACATTTCGGTCGTGGAAAGTGTTGGGCGGCCAAAACGGGCCACGCTTCAGTGGTAGGCAAGATCCGTCAAGAGGTGGAACTCGGAAGTGCACGACAAGTGATCGGAGGGGATGGAAACCATTCCCAGAGGAGCATTCGGCAAGGGGCACCGTTGCCTCCTCTCCTCCCGTCTTCCTCATCAACCCCTAACGGTATGATGCATAAAAATAAACTTGTGCTCAGCCTGGTCACCTGGGGTGATTTAAGGACAGCCTCCAGGTGATCGGGAAAACCTATTTCTTTCCAAAGCTGGTGGTTCTTATCTAAACAGGGCCGATCAGTGCTTCCGGAGGACGAGTATGATACTCCAAGGAGTAGATCAAGTACGGCCCGTTCCAAGTTGTCTCCCAAACCTCCGAGAAATGAGGTCTGATCCGCGTGCTCTGTGGTTAGAGGTTAAAAAGCAGATTACAAAATACCTAGTTTTTCAGATTTTCTTCTTCTTTTTTTCTGTCCTGATTTGGCCTACAATTGGAGTGTATTAAACAAATCCCGGCCCCCAAACAGACCAGAATTGGTTAAAGCTATGAAACGATGTGCACTACGAGTCAAAGTTTTCTATTCCACTTTACAAGAACACTGAAGTCAGCTACCACAAATTCAGATTATTTTTTCCTGATGCGACCTTTTTTTTTTGTTGTTTTGTTTAAAAAATAGGTGGAGTAAATGTGTATTTTTTTTTAAAACCCCAAGTTTCAAACAATACTCTTCTCTTGAAAATATTTAGGAATTCAAACTAGTGTGTTTAGAGTCGGGTTGACTGTGCAATCTCTTAGTGGCAACTGAACAGCTACAAAAAACACCTTTTTCTTTTTTCCCCCCTCAAAAAATCACCCCCCTTTTTGTTTTTTTCCTGGTTCAAGAAGATAATAGTGTATTATCATCGCTCTGTTTAAGCCATTAGATGGCTGATAAAAAGCCCCCCTTTTAAATATGTGGGTTTGATTTTTTTTGTCTTGTTTTGTATATATATTTTGTTTTTTAAGCCCACGTCGGAGGAGGGCAGAAGGCAAAAGTTGTGTGAGTTTTTTTTTTCTTCCCCAGAAACTGTGGAAATCACGTTAGGGCAATTAATAGAAACACTTCGGGGTACAAAAAGCTCGACTACACATGTCAAAAGTTGTCTTCCTCGGAAAACACAAAACCTAGAAGTGGGCTGAAACGCTCCTCTCGTTCTCTATATGCACCTTGGCCTATGGCGTTTTTGCCCCGTGGCCTGCAGGGCGGGTAAGTGCGGGACACAATTAAAACCGGCAGAGGTCCAAAAGTGTTTTGTGTTTGTAACTTCCCCAGCTCTCCAGAGTTGGGTGAGCTTAATCTCAAAACTCCCACTCCACGGGCTCCTCGCGACTCGCGGCCTTCTCTAGCCGGTGAATTATGCTGTTCAAGTTGGCCGCCTTCTTCTTCCTCAAGGTGTTGTCTCTGGTGTTCTTGCTGCTCGCCACCTCAGAGAAGCCAAACAAGCGCTCCAGGGAGTTGGCTTTCTGAGAGCCGCCGGCGGCCGGCGTGGAACTGGTACTTGGCACAATGGGCATTTTCTCCACGCCGACCTCCCCCCTGTCCTCCTCCTTTGACTTGCAGGAGCCCTCCCCCGTAAGGACCGAGGTGGCGGCTGAGGTAGAGGCATCCTCTTCTGAGGCCGAGTTTGGCGTTGCCTCCAGAGCGTCTCCTGAATGTTGGGAGCCTGGGGGAGAACTCGGGCGCAGGGCTTTGAGCCTCCCTTTGTCATCCTTGTCCCCCAGGCCCTCCATCCCCAACTGGAATGTCTCCGTTTTCTCCGAAGATCTGCCGTCCTGCAGAGCCTCTTCCCCTGCTTCATGAGCTGACGCCACTCGTCCTCCCTGAGACTTTGTGGTTGCATTGCTGTACTCGTCGATGTCCAGGCTGCCTGGCTTGGCCTCCAGCGGGCCTTCCACGTCCACCCCGTCACAACTGTCTCCCTCGGAGCTGTGAACGGCTCGGCTACTTCTGGCTGAAGGAGAGTCGCTGGACCCGCCTTGGCTCTGGCCACCTGCTTGGATTTCTTCGATAAACAACTCTCGGCGAATGCGAGATCTACAAAACAACGGAGGAGAAAAAACGGTGAGTTTTTTAGTTCGGGCTCACGTTTCTCCAAGGCAGTCACATCCTGCTCTAGCTTCTCAAAGTAAAGAAAAAGGACCCCCATTGGATCAAGGGAAAGCTCCTTCTAATCCACATCCTGCTCCCCACAGTTCCAGGAAGAAGTTCCAGATAAGAAGGGAGTGATGGCAGGTCTCCCCCACATGTTCTTCACTGCTGAATTTCTAATATCTGGAGTTTGGAGGCACAAAAGGAGCCATCACAACCCGGTTACCACAATTCTGCTTAGAGCTCCATCCTAACCATGTCTGCTCAAAAGTAAGCCCCATTGTTACTCATCGTTCAATGAGTTACTCCCCCGGAAAGTGTCTTTAGGATCCCCCCATTCCTGATTGTTGAGATTTCCCTCTTCTGCATCTCCACCAGTTCCTTGAAATCCCTTTTGGAGATGGCATGGTGGACTGCACACTATATTCCAAATGAGACTGCATGGTGGGTTTCCAAATGGTGTCCCTGTTTTCACACCTCTACCCAACGCTCCTTAGCAGGGAATATGCCTTTTTCACACTTGATGTACCGCCACACCTTCACTGAACTCTATTTCTCAGATAGACTGCTCCAGCATGGAGAGTCCTCCTGAATGGATCCGTCAGCAGTCACTTGAACCCAGACAGACTACACATCTCAGAGGGTTGCATCAGTGGACGCCACACTGTTTGGTTGAGACACCCTCCCTACCTGTAGTTGTGGAACCAGTTAATGACGGTGCTGGTCTTTAAGTTGAGCTGCGTGGCGAGTTCCTCAATGGTTTTTGGTGACGGGTATGGCTTCTGCTGATAGGCTCGCTTCAGTGCTTCCTTCTCTTCCGGGGCCAGCACCACACGGGGCTTCTTGAGCTGATGCTGCGGTTGCGGACTGGCTCCCTGGCTGTAATCGATGCCTATTGAAGAGATCTCGGAAGGCTGGCAGTCACTGACCGAGCTGTGCCTTCGCTTCATGTATGCTGAAAGACACACACACACACAAAAGTCAGGTGGGGTCAGCTTAGATGCGGTACCAGTGAAAACCAAGCAAGACATGGCATGTAGGACAGGAAGATTTTGGGTCCCTAAGAATAGGGGATCCTTCAAACAAGCCAGATCATTGGCCACTACCCCAGAAGTAACTACAGTGTCTGGTGGTGGCTCTCTGGGATTTAAGGTAGCCCTACTATCTTCCATGTGCGGAATAGATGGAAGGTAGTAGCCAAGTGTGTAGCCTGCCAGTATAACACCACATGCCAAGTATAACTTCCAATGCCAAGTGTGTAGCCTGCCAGTATAACACCTGACAATGAGGGTGGTTCGGCAGTGGAAGAGATTGCCAAGGGAGGTGGTGGACTCTCCGTCACTGGAGATCTTCAAGCAGAGGCTCCACCAGCACCTGTCGGAGATGTTCTAGGAGGATTTCCTGCTACAGGCAGGGGGTTGGACTAGATGAACTACTAGGTCCCTTCCAACTCTAGGATTCTAGGATTCTATGAACACCTCCCAGTATGGATAGCATTGCCTGATTTCATGTCAGGCCCACTCAGTGGGATCAACAGGGTGTGCGAGTGTGTTCAGACAACACTAGGTGATACCCTGGGTGTGGGTGTGACACCGTTGCTGGTCAAAATTGTGGGAAAATATTGGCATTTTTTAATATTATATATAGAGCATGATGATATTAAAAAAGATTTATGAACAATATAATAGTTAATTTAATGTGAAACGCAACGAAACAAACCATGCCGAAAGAGTGGATTCACTGTTGCAATAAGAATGGTCTGGGTTTACTTGCCATGATCTAAGAAGATCTTCATTTCCAGATGTTCTCCCCCTGACTATGGCGGGCATTTCCAAAGGACCACAGACCATTTACATAATATATCTAGAGATTATACCGTCCCCTGATTTTGTTCACGATGGGCACATCCTAACCATGTCTACTCAAAAGTAAGCCCCACTGTGTTCAATGGGTCTTACTCCCAGGAAAGTGTCTTTAGGATTGCAGCCTATGTGCGCCTTAAAGGATTATGTGCTTTATTTCCACTACCAAGTTCTTCTCTGGTTCCAAATTCCTGGATCCCAGCATTTCTAAGGGCTGGTGGCCAAGTTGCTGATGCTCAACGTCTCCTCCGTCCTGTTCCTATCGTTATGTTGTTGTTTTTAGAATCTCTGTTGCTTCTGATGAACATGAAAATCTTCCTAGATCATGGCCAATGAGCCTGAACAGTTCATATTGCAATGCTATTAGTACCAATCATGAAAACCCTTAATTAAATGTTTAAAAAGTGGGTTCCCTTGACTCTCTTTTTCAGTCCCAAATTCTCCTTTCTTGGTTCAGGGTATGTGTTCCCAACCGCCAATTTCAGGATGAGTTCAATGCTTTGATCACAAGAGGGCGCACAGCGCCTGCAACATGCTGCGCCTGCCATCTCCGTTGTGCATGGGAGATATTTGTGGTGGTTTGCCTGATTTCAACCAGTCTGCAGGAAGGTACTAACTCTTCCCCCCAAACATGCTAATTTTATGGGTCTAATTCACCCTCCAAATGGCTCCATGTGCATCGCTCATCAGGGCATCCCATTCCCAAAGGGCATCTGGCAGCCAACTGATCACCATGCCTGGACCGAACAGATCCTACAGTATGGCCAAGCAGATCCATGGACCAAACAGTTTGGAACAGCATGGACCGAACAGATCCTACAGAACTGCCCCATCGTAGCACAAAACTGCCTTCAATTGTGGCAGACCAGCGACCCATCTAGCCCCCCAGGAACCACTCTGAAGTGGCTCCCCAGCTTCTTAGGAGCAGGAAGGCATTTCCCGTCTCCTGCTAACTTAATGGGACATGATTCCTCTCCTTTGGGATCATCACCTTGTTTCCCACAAGGTGCAATCGATATGAAGTCAGAGCCTCCAACCCGAAAGAGACTGACCTTTCTTCTCCATGCGCTTCATGTCCATCAGCTTCTCAACGTTGTTGGGGTCGTTCAGCCACAGCTGCATGCGGACAAAGGGCTCCCGGCCCTTCAAGCTCAGTTTGTGCCAGGGTTTGGGACGTGCCAGCAGGTCTGAGACTGAGCCCTGTGTAAGCCCCAGGATCGTCTCCCCAAATAGCCGCTGACCTGCAGAGAGAAAGCAGACCCCAGTTGCAAGTGTGCTGACAAAAGAGGTGGCAATGGGGCATAGCCCCCTGGAAGAGTGGCATCCCTGGATCCTGCAAGGTAAGCTGTTGCAACAGCGGGTAACTCATGCCCAGGAATGGTCCTGCTCTCCTTGAGCTGACAGCCATTACCCCCAAGTTTTAGGACTATGGAGAAAACACTTACTCTAACCCTACAATACACAGATTCGTTAAAGCATTACCTGGTCCTCCACTCACTGCCTTTTTTCTGAACTGGCCTTTTGAAAGGTCTCTTGCCTTTACTCAATTTTTCTATAAGGACCCCTGGGAACCCCCACTCACTACCCTAAAGTGCCATGGTAGAAGAAAGACTGGCTATGATAAAGGACAAAAATAAATCCCCGCAGGTGCCCACACAGATCAAGGATCGCCTCCGGGCTGGCCAGCCCTGGGGCACCATCCAACTTGCTAGTGACAGAGGCTGATACTGCAGACCATACAGGGGTCAGATCATTGGTCCCTAGAGTGCAACACTGCCCTGACGTTGTAAAGCGCCAAGGCCAGCTGGGCCCTGGAGACTTCCTCTTTGGTTCTACCTCGTCCTCTACCAGCTCTTCAGGCACCAGCACCTTTGCTGAGGTCTGACTGATCTGGTGGTGGCGCTCCAAGATCTAGCTGATCATTGGATATCAGGGGGATGGGGACTGAAGCTGGGACCTTTCTGTGTGCCACACATGTGCCCCATCCAAAGCTGCTTTAGACGGAGTCAGACCACAGCTTCTCCTGGTCCAATATTCCCTCCTCTGGACTGGTAGCATTTCTTCCATGGACCCAAGCTGGGCTATGTCGTGGAGATGCCTTCAGGAGAACATGGCACCCTCACAGGCTATGCTCCTAGACTGTTGGGGGAAAGGAGTCTTTCATGATTGGTTTTTTGGGGGTGGGAGGTAGGGTGGGGGGTGTAATATGGCTTTTCTTTAAGGCAGGATTATCAATGGCAAATCTGTCCTGAGAGTTGTGAGCCCAGCGGGAACCTCCAGCCTGCTGATCTCCTCATACATGGCTACTGGCAGTGGGTTCTTGCTCCATGACGCCTGGGTTGCCCCCCATCTCCCCATTTCTGAGTCAGCCTAGATCAGGCGGAACATACTGGATGACAGAAGAAAGATCTTCCCCGTCATTTGCTCCTAATATTTTGGACATATCATTTTTAATTTCATTTGATTTGATAAAGCAGCAAGTCTCTGGCTTTTATGAGGCATGCAGGCAATGTCTGGTTGCAAGCTCAGCTCTCAGCTTCAATACTGGGGTGCAGTGGGAACCTAACAGTCTGCTGATCTGATGGTGGGGGGCTCTGATATCATGGGGGGGGGGAAACCTCTCTGCTCCTCCCATGACTGGCCAAGCTAGAATGAAAAGTAGTTGAACCTGCTGAATAAATTATGAAAAACAATAGGATGTAGCTGAGTAGGCTCAGTTTGGCACACTCCACACAAGTTGCACAACAAAACTTTCCTTGGCGTGGTATTTCAAATGACTCCTGAGCAGAGTACAGACAAGGATCTGCTTCCAAATTTGGAACCCACGTGGCATCACAGAGACCCAGCACTAACTAGTGGTTAGAGTGCATGATTAAGACGGCAATCCTAATCCCTAGTTAGGCAGGCGTAAAATCCTGTGCTGGCCCTGGCGGTGTCACAAAAGTGCTGTATAGCACTTTTGCACCACTTCTGGGGGTGGGTTAGAACAGACATGTGGGGTGGGGGTGGCACAGACATGTGCTTGTCTCCCTACATCACCACAGGGATGGAAAGACCAATGAGTTGTGCCAGCCTAGGTTAGGATTGCACCTGGGTTCAAATCTCCAACGACCAAGAAGCTCCTTGGGTGACTGTGAGCCAGTCACCATCCTACAACCTAATGTATCTCCCAGGCTGTTGTAATTATAAAGTTGGGGAGGAGGGAGAAGATCAATGGATGCCACCCAAAGTTCCTTAGAGTAATGGCAAGATTAAAAAATTAAATACACATGAGATTAAGGTTGCAATCCTAACCAGACTTAACTAGGAGTAAGACCCATTGACCATAATAGGACTTACATCTGAGTAGACATGCTTAGGACTGTGCTCTAATGCTGTGTATTGGTCAAGGTAACCAGATATTACGCCTCTCTTGCCAACCACAGCCTCATCTATTCATTACCAGATAATTCATGTTACTGAAAAATAAAAGGAGGGTTGGGCTGCTGGTGACCACGAGGCATGCAGACAACCAGGGGCCCCGAAACAGAAGTGCCTCGACACCCCTCAATAAGTCTAGACTAGAGATCTAGCTAGCAAACAGAGGGCAAAAAGGAAACATTGGAGAAAAAAATGAGTTCCACACCTAATGCAAGGTTTGGGGGACATGTCTGGCCTCTTCTGCTGCGTTTGGGGCTTGTCAGCCACGCTGTAGAAAAACAAAAATCATGGAAGGGGGAAAAAGATTTATGGAGAAGTGAGATCAGAACAAGAGTCAAGCAAAGCACTTTGCACGTTTCCCCCGCGCACAAGAGGAGACAGAATCAGGGACCCTGGTTTTCTGCACACCCTCAAACAGGCTGAGAAGCCAGAACTTCTGGAGAACTTCTGGGGAAGCCCAGTTTTTTGGTTTTTAATGACAAAGTTGCTAGCCCACTTTGCAAAAATGGGAAAAAAGCACACGTACACATCAAGGAAGGTCATGCGTGGAAGATCCTACCACCAGAAAGGACCTGGGTGGAAGGGGATGGACTACTGACAGCGCCTGGTCTACCTGCTGCCCACCTCTAATTCCCCATCCCCCCCGTACAATCGTCACCGCTGCGCTCGCTGCATAAATAATGCAACTTATCTGCATTATTTATTCCACTCACAATAACCTGCTGCAATGGGCTTTCCTGCTTGCAGAATGCCTGACAGTAAACCAGCGTCCCTGCATATAGCATGCAACGACAATGCGTGCCACAAAAGCTCGACGCACCCACGGCCAGTGACGGTGGCATAGCCGGAGGGGGGCAGAGCAGGCCGTGATGGAGCAAGGCCTTGCTTCGCCCTGCCTGGAATGTCCCCTAATATGCGCCTCCAAGGCTGACTGCTCCCTCCCCCTCTAGCTATGCCACTGGCCAGAGGCACCCCTTTCCATCAGTCAGGATGCAATTTCGCCCCAGCAAAAGCACAGAACTAGAAAACCAATCATGTCATGTCATGTAAAGGGGTGACCAGGAGACAAAAGTCCAGAAGAACCATGCATTTGCTGCAAAATACTTCCATATTCTTCAAATTCTCTGGATATTGGCCTTTAATGAAATCATTGATAACCCATTGATTATCACTGATAACCCATTGGAGAGGCTCTGATGGTGCCAAGACTACCCATACACTTATGGCTGGAGTATAAATCTTCTAAGTATTGGAGCCTCATCCCTGATTTCAATCGGTCCCAAAACCACCTCCTTTCATGGTGAACTTCCAGGTGTCACCATCTTGGATCTGGCATGATCCAAGAAGGTGGTGTTTGGGATAGCCAGGAAGAGGCTGCTGAGGACCTTCCGATTTGGGAATCATGGCCTTATTTGATGATCATCAGACGCCTTGGATCGTTCTTTGAAAAGGTGGGGGGAACACATTAGATTAGACAAATAATCCCTTGACCTTTTCAAAGTTTTTTAAAAACTTCAGTATAAACAACAACGGTTAAGATTTTTAATAGATTATTTAATAATTTTGCAGCATTGCTGGACTCCACAGAGACACCTGTAACCTGTGGATAATCAATCATATGACATATTTATATGTCAGCCTGTACAGTATACCCAGATCCTAATAATTTTATATATATATATCAGTATATACAGGATCAGTATACGGGATTAGTATTTACGGATCCTAATAATTTAACCCCTAGGGTCCCGACGCAGTCCATTGGACCATTTCAGAAATTAGTGTTGTGTTTTTTTAATGGAATTTATTATTATTTGTCAAGAACCTATGACTTTTTTTACTGCTAATTAAATAAATCCAAAAGCATGAATGTTTTGAATTTACATTTTTTTCCCCTGTAAATTCAAATTATAGCATCGAATACCGGCAGGGTCAGTCGGAACCATGTTGCTCCTCACTGGTTATTCAATATTTTGCTCGCTAAAATTATAATCAAAATTCATATAATATAATCAAAATTCATAGAATCAAATATTTCAGAATTAAAATTAGTATAAAATAATTATACTAAAACTTGATGTAATATTTACTCATTATTATGCACCAAATACAGAGTCTGTTGGACCCCGGCGGTCATACGTGATATCCATGCTTTTTGGATTTATAATTCATTCTTTTGGATTTATAACTGTGTAATAAGCAGTAAAAAAAGTCTTAGGCTGCAATCCTAAAGACACTTTCCTGGGAGTAAGACCCATTGAACACAATGGGGCTTACTTTTGAGTAGACCTGGTTAGGATTGTGCTCTAAGTTTTTATCAAATAATAATAAATTCCATTAAAAAAACACAACACTAACTTCCTGCAGGGTCCCATACTAAAACTTGATGCAACATTTATTCATTATATGTATAGTAAATACATGGCAGACTATGGTGGTCTTACGTGATAAAAAAGGGGGTACTGTAAGGGTTAAATACTGTTAGCAATCATCCTAGCCACCCCGGGGCAGTCAATCATCCACATGTTAGCGGAGCAATGTGGGATCCAGTCCTGGGGATGTGGTAACTGTTCCATTATGATAAAAGTGAGATCCAGCATTAGCCACAGCTACAAAAGATATATATCTGCCGCCCGCATCCGCTTGGAAATCCGAGCCCTGACCCTAGTCCTGAACAGGTCTCTCCACTGATGTGACGCAGATGATGTACCACCTTTCAGAAAATAATCCAACTGCACCTCTGGGAGGCTGTGCGGAAGTAATGCTACACATGATATATGCCGTCTCCACATAGGTCCAGGCCACTAATAGGAACACAGATTCTAATTTGTGACTCCTACCCTCCAAGCTATCCTTCCCTTCCTCTTATAAAAAAGGGCAAACCCTTTCTTCCTCTGGGGCCTTTGCTAAACTCACCCCAGTAGGTGTCCTCTGGGGAGAAAAAAGGTAAAGGTAAAGATCCCCCACAGGTTAACTGCCAGTCGTGTCCGACTCTAGGGTGCGGTGCTCATCCCCGTTTCTAAGCCTTTTAGAGGCAGCGTTGTCCAAAGACACTTCCGTGGTCATGGGGCTGGCATGACTATACGCCGAGATGCACAGGACACTGTTACCTTCCCACTGAGGTGGTACCTATTATCTACTTGCACTGGCATGCTTTTGAACTAGGTGGAGGACAACTCCAATAAATAAAAATAATGCACAATAGTGCACATTTTGTATGTTTTGCAAGATGCACACTACGGCATCACTAAGATGCACCCTTCTCACCCTGCATTGCCCATGCTTACATTTTACTATTGAAATTTCACCCAGTACTTGCTCCCAATCAGCACCAGCATCCATCAGTCTTGAAAGACTATGGTATCGTGCTCGACGCTGCATCGAAGCACAAAGGCCTGGGTAGATTGATATGGAGGATAGGCTGTTACCCAAGCTGCAAATCCCCCTCTCCATGCCACTGAAATAGTCCAATGGAAAGGAAGAGCTGATACGATTAGTTCCAGCTGCGTTGCAGAGCTGGGCTAAGGACAGGAGCTCACCCTGTCTTGTGGGGCCGACCCGGGACTCGAACCCTGGCCTGCTGGTTAACAGGCACAGCGTCTTAACCACTTGCGCCACCCACAGCCCACATGCTGTTCAATCACTTTAGATCTTTTTAACCAGAACTAACACCAGGGAGCTGCTTCGATAGGTAAATCATTAGACCTGCCTTTTGCCCTCTACCACTCTAAGATCCTGAGATCAGTGATCCTGGCAGCCATATCCAGGATGCCAAGGGACACGTGCTTCGTACTACAATGAGACTACAGTGAGTGAGGCTTATGTCCAACTAGTCTCTGTTTGTACAACCAGCATTCTTCTTCCAGTTTATGAAAGAGTTTCCAAAGTGACTTTGACCCAAACTAGTTCCCCAACCTCCATTCAAGATCCTAGATCTCAGATCCTATATCCAGTGAAAAAGTCCAGTGTGTTGTTTCTCCTGTTCTCCCTGAAGGGTCACCACCAACAAAGAGTGGGAACTTACCGAGGTTGTTGTCCGTGAGCACTTCTTTGACCCGCTTCGTGATGCCGTAGGTGTCCAGCTCCGGCGACATGGCGACCAGTTCCTGGATGCTGAGCGATGAATGGCCAGAGAGTGGCACCGGCATGGCGGACTGGGAGTCGGAAGAGGATGGCTCGCTCGTCTCGGGCAGCTTGCCGTCCTTGTTCGTCTCTATGGCCGGGCAGGGCTGCTGGACCAGTTCCGTCAGGCTCTTCACAGACTCACTGGAGCTCATGGGGGACTCTGGAGCGGGACTACAACTGGCAGAAGTCTTAGGGGTGCTTTCTGTGGAAACGGAGAAGGATAAAAGAAGACACTTGGCTTTAGCAAACTGATTTTATCAAGGTCTTCCTGTTCATAGGATAAGCTGAACAACTGCAAAGTACCCCAAAAACCCAAAACGTTTTCCACTGGCAGAAAAATATTCTCAGAAGACCTGTAACCACAAATGAAACAGCAGATTCTTCTTGGAGTAGAATCTCTGCTCCTACGTCTAGAAAGTCCTACATCCAGAAAGTCAAGAAGATATAGGGCAATGTGTCAATGCTAAACCAATGAAGCAATTCCCACCTCGTGGGGTGCTTTCTATCAAGCGAGAATGGTTGCCCTTTGGAGCCCAGCATCTCCTACTCTTTCCCAGTCATGCGACTCAAGATCCTTTGAATTGGAGACCAAACCAAGCCTGGAACCTAACCGAAGAATGGGACTGTAGGACTGCATTCCTAAAGTCACTTTCCTGGGAGTAAGACCCATTGAACAGAATGGGGCTTACTTTTGAGTAGACATGGTTAGGATTGTGCTCTAGGTGGGCAACCTGGACCCTAGAGGGACATATCCAGAACATAAACCACAAGCTTCCCGTTAACACTTGGTTGGTTAACTTTTCTATCATGCAGGCTGCCTGCCTGCAGGTTGCACCTTCAGTTAACCCATTTCCACCTGGCCCACAGATGTACACATCTGGTCCAGTGGTGGGATCCAAATAAATTAACAACAGGTTCTATATCCTAATAACCTAAATTAACAACGGGTTCTTAGAACCAGGTGCTCATTAGCAAAGGGTTCTATAGAACCCGTGAGAACCCCCTGAAACCCACCACTGATCTGGTCCCTATACAACACTGGGCAGAAACAGTTGGAGCAAGAAACTGTTCTTGGATTAAGCAAGAAAATGTGTGTTTTCACTTCTAGTAAAGAAAAACAGAGGTTAAGGAGGCAGAGGACACATATGGAACACTGTACATTATATAGGGTTCCTCTGTATCTGTGTGGGGGGGAGGGGGGTGATGGAATGGAACCCCCTGGCTATGGGAGGCTTGTACTAAGGATGCATAAAAGGGCTGAATCGGCAATTTTTTTAAATTGCTGTAATGCAGGTGACTTAGGATCACCCCTAAAACGAGAGTATATATTGCTTTGTCATGCATTATCTTTAGTCAATATAAACAAAAAAGGCCCGTCAATCTATTAACTTTTGACAGCTCTGCAGGAAAAATGGTGGAGGAGGCAGGAAAGTAATTGGGAAAGGAATTTCTCATTAAGAAGCCCTGGGAAAACAGGCTTTTTTTTGGGGGGGGGGGAGTGGAGGGGGTGCCCTTGGTTATTATGAAAAAAACTGCAGGAATTAATATATAACACTTAATTCCAGAACAGACTGTCCGATTCTTAGGTAGGGCTACGTGGTCCTGAAACCAGTCTTTAGAGCAGTCTCTGGTAGAGATCAAGAAAGAGCACAATCCTATGCATGTCTACTCAGCTGCAAGTCCCACCGTGTTCAAGAGTTCTTACTCCCAGGAAAATGTGCATAGGATTGCACTGCAACACTGCAACGAAGGAGATCTGGGTGGCTGCTGGTAGAATTTTGGTGTTTTCTCCTATTTAGCTCCTCCAAACCTAATTCAGGCCTGCCTTTCCTGGACATGGAGAGAGCAGGACAAACCCATTCCCTGCCCCAAAACTGGTCACAACAACAATGCTGAGAGCCTATGCTGAAACCTACAGGTTTCTCTGTAGGGCATTTGATTTGAACATGCAGCCCGTGGGGCCTCTGGATTCCCCACTATTCCGCTTTGTGCATCCTGCAGGCAGGGATGAATGAGAACTACCTCGGATGGGATCACTGTGTCTCTTTATCCCCAGGTGTGAGCCGTCAAGCTCCAGGCAAGGAGCAAAATCCACAGCATACAAAAATAAATTTATCCCAGATCCTCTGCTTGCCTTCAGCCAAACCAGCCTTTTCCATGCCAGTGCAAATGCCCAAGGCGGCTTGCAAAGCCTTCGTTCCTGCTGTCCTCACAACAACCCTGGTTTCCAATAGGTGGCACCATAACTACGTTGGTGAAAAAGATCCCATAGTTACTCTGGATTGTAGCATCGCTCCTACTCCCTAACCACTTCACCATCCTGGCTCTCATCCTCCGGGGCTGCAGTCACTGGTGCAGGGAAACCTATGTTGGATAAGGCTGCCAGTTGACGACGCCAGTGGTGCATAATGCCAACAGCTGAGCTAACCCATTAACTAAGGCTGCAATCCTAAATACACATTCCTGGGAATAGGCCCCACTGAATACAGTAGTGAGTAGACATGCTTAGGATGGCACTGTAACCAGGTTAAGCAGCTACTGTCCTTCCATGTACATATGCGTGAATGATAGTATCACTTGTATTGGGGTGAATTATAGCACAGTAAACTGGACCCTATAAAGTACGTGCACATTTTCGGTATGCACGGCTGTACAGAGATAGAAGGATAAATTCTATTTCAACAAGGCCCGTTCAAACCACGGGATACTCTCTTTTGGAAGAAGAAATGCTTCATGGAAGAGGCGGACGTGTGCGGATGAGTTCCACGTCTGCACACAACGGAAAGGGGGCAGGGGACCCATATGCTATCTTTAAGGCAATCAGAATGGCACCGATCTCATTTCTTTCTGTCTCTTGGCCTGGGGTGGCTCTGCAGCTGCATCCCAAGTCCAACCAATGTTATTTTTGAATTGGGAGGCAGCAAGCGAACGGGACTGTAAATCTGCCCTGATTCACCCATGCGAGGGACCAATCTGGCAGATCATCCATCTTGTTCACTGTACACCGTCAGGGATGGCATGAATTCCGCACATGATAAACAGATTTCTCCTCAGATCCGTGTCCTTTAACCCACAGCAAGGTCATGGCGCCGGCTGCCTGGTTAATCAAACTGCACGGTGGTGGCTTCAGCAGCCCCTCACCCCCAATTCAAAGTTTTGCCCCCCATCAGCTTAAGGTTCAAATATACAGTCCTCTGGATCTGCAGCGCTGCAACCCGGTGCAGGAGGAATCTGGGCCAGGGAGGGGTGGAAGGAAAAGGAGAATGAGAGGTGGGGTGGGGGAGATAGACCAGGTAGGAAAAAAAAATAATTAAAGTGTCCTTTTAATCAGGTGTCGCCTTTTCCCTCTTCACCTACGGAAATCTCCGGTCAACACGGAAAGGCTTTCTACTCCTTACGTTTTACGATCACAACAAATGAGAAACACAGAGAGGCAGAAAACAAACAACAGACAGCAACTGAATCCATCAGGGATTTCTGCAATCCATATTGGAAGAAGCTTTGGGTTTTCAAGGCAGTGAATCACAAGGAGGGGGACAGAGAAGAACAAGGGAGGAGGATGCAAAGAAGGGAAAGGGGATTGAGGAGCCCCCATGAAAACATGCCTTGAGTTGCACAATGGAAGACAAGCAGGATGAAATGGTTGCAGACAAAGAAGTACTGTATGGTATCCCCCTATATCTGTGGGGATCAGTTCCAGGTAGCCTCACAGATGCAGGAACCCAATACTGGAGATCCCTTGCAAAAGCATCCATCTTCATGGAGCAGTTCAAGAATTCGAGGGCGAACTGGAGAATTTCTGCCCTCACTTTCCAAGAGAGATCCACCCAGGGTGACCATATGACTGAAAATTTCCGGATGTGTCCTCTTTTTTTAGTGTCCTGTCTGGGTGTCCTCCACAAGGGCTTCATTGTCCTCCACTTTGGCTTCAGTTTGGAACTTTGCAATGGTGTCCATCATGTCATATGTCGTTGGATTCGTATTGAAGAGCCAAATCCAATGCAAAAATTGGTTTTGAAATATCGCCTTCCTATCAAAAAGTATGGCCACAAAACTAAAACTCAAAAATATGCACTGAGCTCTGTGGGAAAGTGAAAGTGCCAATATTGTGGCTTTACTCATGAGTAGGCAAATGTGACGCTGTCCACCAGAAAGGCCAGGCTGAGAGGAATCTAAGACCTTGTCCTCCTTTTGAGGTTTGGGCATCTGGTCACCCTGGATCCACCCCGCTAATGTTGGCAGTTAGAGAACGAGGGAAATCTGCGGGTTAGTACTGGGATAGCGGAATAAATCCGTCTGTCCTTGCAGGGTGAAATGAAACCTTATGTTAGGAATGTGTTCTGTCCCCCACCCCCAAAACAGAGAGAGGGGAGGACATCAGACAGGTCTGGGACTGTGGCATGTCGGGAAGGGGGCTTAACTGCTGTGCCGCCTTTCCAGGGTGAATCACCTCCCTCTATCCCTGGCAGTCTCGGGAAAGGGATTTTATTAGGAAAGGAGTAAACCCCACTGCCCTCATCCACCAATCCTGGCTGGCCCCCTACGTGGCTATAGCTCCCTCGCAAGGGCAAACCACCCATTTCAGGTTGTGTTCAGGTGTCAGGTTGCTTAACAAATTATCAATCAATATTTATTTGTGGAGGCTGAAGGTTGTCACAAAAGAGGGCAGTGCTCGGAATGACAAACCGTAAATCAGAGAGACAAACACGCCGCACGGCTGCGAGCTGGAAGAGAAACCTGCAAATGAAATGTTGGGTTGCTTTGTGCAATTGCGTCCGCTGCCTCTTCTCGCACCTCTCCGGGGTGCTCGCCCTGCATGCTTCCCGCTGGTATTTGTTAAATATGGCACAAATTGAGACGTGCTCTCTTCTTTTTGGTTCACCGGGATGACACGGTGCTAAGAGCACAATCCTAAACATGTCTATCATGTCTACTCAAAAGTAAGCCCCATTGTGTTCAATGGGTCTTACTCTCAGGAAAGTGGCTTTAGGATTTGCAATCCATAGAACACATTGGGAGGGGGGAGATATCAGCCTGCCAAGCCAGGAAGATGCTGTGCAGTGTCCTGGTGAGTTCACTGCAGCACACATTTTGGGAACGTCTCCACTAACCCCAAAATCCAGAGTAACTACAGGAGCACGTAAGAGACCTTATGTGCACCCATAATTACTGCACTACTCAGTGAAAACCTATGGGAAATGCATATTGGTATCCAGAGTAAATTGTTCTTACACCAGAGCAAGGACTTCCCGTAGTTACTCTGGATTTTGCCCTAAGCCATTAATACTCTCCAAGGAGCAGGAGAATTCTTTACGTTTATTTGAAAGCCAGTCCCACTGTGTTGGGGGGCTATTCTTGGTACCCCCCAACTTCCCACCTGCCTGCCTTCTTCTGAGCTCCAGCTTTCAGGTCAAACCTCTCAACTGCGGAACTCTTGAGTAAGGGGTCTAAACTTATACCCTCTTCCGTGTATTCAACCTCTTGATTACATAAGGGGAGGAAGGGAAGG
Source organism: Cryptoblepharus egeriae (assembly GCA_030015325.1). NCBI lineage: Eukaryota > Metazoa > Chordata > Lepidosauria > Squamata > Scincidae > Cryptoblepharus > Cryptoblepharus egeriae. The sequence goes on from JAREYC010000022.1 coordinate 240,990, forward strand.
AACGCAACGCCGGACTTGCAAGATCGCAGAAATGCAAGGGGGGGGGAACGATTCTGCAAGACAGGAAGTGGAGAAGCACCCTGCGAAGGCTTAACCCTGAGTGGTCTGAAAAGCAGATCCTCCTTGATTTGCCAAGAAATGTCTGATTGTTGATGGGATCCATGGTTTAAATCCCAACACCGGGCTCTTGATCTCCAGTAATAATAACAACCCAAATTCCATTTAGTGTTCATTTGAGCAGTCAGGATAAAGTCATTCCTGATTATCTCCCCACTGTGTAAAAACAGCTTGAAGGTAGAAAGTCAGCAAGCATTTCCAGCAAAAAGTAATTATTGAGAGTGACATTTTTACTGCTGGCGTGCCATAAGGCGAGCGGTGCGTTTGGAAGGACAAGTCGCTGAAGCAAACTGACAGGCTACGCCGTGACATTCCGGCAAGACCCAGACATGATTTTCCTGGCGGTTGGGCTTGATGTACCACTTCTCATTAAGTCGGGGCCGGCTTCAGGTTCGTGCCAAACGAGTCAAGTCCCAAAAGTTATATATAAATTAATACTGGGGGGTGGAAAGGGGGTCGAGCAGAGAGGGCAAGCAGCTGTGCTCTCCCATGTCCTGAGAAAGGCTCTGTGCGCCAGCTGTAGCTCTGAATTCAGAAATGCATGTGGACGGACGGATGGATGGACGGACAGCTGCAGTGCCTGTAACCAGTTCCATAAGCATGAGATCCCTCATCTATCCAGGGAGTGGGAGATATGGAGTTCAATGTCCTCTTTGATGAAATCTGTCAAGGAAGCCTTGCAAAGCTACCATGCGTTGCAGAGGAATTTGCGGCACACCCAGAATCCCCACATGGTCAGGTCTATAGTCTGAAGGCACACGATGCAAAAGCTACCTTGCTAAAGCTGAGTAGACCTGCCTCTAGTCAGTGCCCGGATGGGAGACTTCTTGGGAGCCCTATGGACACTAAGCTGAACGGACGACAAGCAGGATGAAAATGTTGCAGACATAGATGTCCCCCAATATCTGTGGGGGATCCGTTCTAGGTAGCCCAACAGATGCAGAAACCCAAAACTGGAGATGCCTATCTCATGAAACAAAATGTGATGTGAGGGATTCTCAGCTCACATACTTATCTTTTGCACCACCCTAACTCATCTACTAATTTCCAGGCATTTACTCTTCGGCATTTGAAACAGAATCTATTTTCTCCCAGCTCGATGACGTCCTGCATCAACCACATGTGCAGATGGCATCCAGACCAGAACACATGCTCATCGCCTGCATGGGAGGCCGAAAGGCTGGACAACTTTCTTGCAGAGCGGCTTCTGAAACTGCCTGTACCAGATCAGGCCAATCAGATACTCAATGATAGCCGTTCTTTATTTATTTATTCAATGTATATCCTGCGATTCATACCCGAGGAAGGCAAGGTATTGGCTATCTTGGCAGCAGCTCCGTATGTCACTCCCAGCCCCACCACCTGAATTCCCAAAGACTGTGTCTGAGCCCTGATGGATGAGAAGCGCACGTTTGGACAAGACGCTGCTCGGTCCAGAGTCCATCCAGCTCAACAGTGCTTGCTCTGAGTGGCAGCATCTCTTTGGCAGAGAAGGCTCTCCGACCCTACAATTGAGAGTAAGAGACATTACGTGCACCCGTAGTTACTGCACCACCTAGTGAAAACCTATGGGAAATTCATATTGGAATCCAGAGTAAGTTGTTCTTACACCGGGGCAAGGACTCCCGTAGTTACTCTGGATTGCACCCCTAGTCCTGCAACTGAAAATTATTTTAACGGGGGATGCTGCTTGCTCTCCGTCTGTGTCCACCCCCAATTTAGCCCCCTCCGATCCTATTTGTGCGGCCCCTGGAGAGAGAGCGGAGCCTCCGGGATTGCCATCCCCTTTCCCTGTCTGCTTCAGAACCCAAGCGCCACTTCCCCTCTCTAAAGCTACAATAAAAGCTGTTAAGGTGCGTTATTTTACACATCCTCGCATTCGTGCCGTCCTGCTTTCCTTAATTTGTGATTAAAAAAAAACCTGTCGGGAGAGGGTACTCAAATGTAGGACAGTCAGTAAAAAAGTAATTTATCATCCTCTCGCTTGGGTGGGCACGATATCAGCCAACTCATTTTCTGCATTCATCATGCAATCAGCCTATTATTTGCATATTAATCAGGCAGTGGACCGTGAACGAGTCCACATCCCCGCCAAATGCTGCACTCTCTCAGGAGGAAGACTCAGTAATTATCATACATCAGTGTTATGATGTGGTAATTGATTATAACATCTTTCGGTTGCCCCTGGGGAGTCCCACTGCTAACCCAGCTTCGGGCCTGAATTTCCGCGCAGCTATTTTCTCTCTTGCTCTGAGAACCGGAGGAGCCGTTGCTCCTCCGCCATCCGTTTTCCGCTCACCTCCCTCCTCCCCGTTTGTGCAACGAGTTCATTTCTTTCAAGTTACCTTTCTTGCTTTAAATAATCACAGGCTGGGGTTGGTGGCAGAAAATCAATTCTTTGCAAACTGATTAAAAAAAAACCAGAGAGGGCCAGTAGGGAGGCCTCCCTGCACAAAAGCATCCTAGAGTTGGAAGGGACCCAGAAGGTCATCTAGTCCAACCCCCTGTCTGTAGCAGGAAATCCTCCCAGAGCAGTGTTTCTCAAACTGGGGGTCGGGACCCCTTTGGGGGTCGCCGGACCCTTTCATAGGGGTCGCCTAAAGACCCCTGGTGTAGGGGGCCTTGCAAGGTATTTTGCATCTTTTTTTATTTGTAATTAGTGATAAATATTTCACAATATATAATTAAATATTATTTTGTTATTAATCACTATGCTTTAATTATGCTCAATTTGCAACAATGAAAATGCATCCCGAATATCAGATATTTACATTACGATTCGTAACAGTAACAAAATTACAGTTATGAAGTAGCAACAAAAATAATTTGATGGCTGGGGGTCCCCACAACATGAGGAACTGTATTAAAGGGTCACAGCATTAGGAAGGTTGAGAACCACTGTCCTAGAGCATCTCCGACAGGTGCTGGTGGAGCCTCTGCTTGAAGATCCCCAGTGAGGGAGAGTCCACCACCTCCCTTGGCAAGGACAGGAAGCATATGATGGCCACCTTGTCCAGGAGAATTTCCAGGGGACTGCGACCCACTGGCTTTCCTCTATAGGCACCATAGAAGGTGAGGAAAAAGTCCTTGTTGGTCCTTGCTGGATTAGATCTTAGCCCCTCCAGCACCACTTTTCTCACCATGGCCAATCAGAAGGTTCTAAGAAATGGACAAAGACCTGCCTTCATGCTGTTACAACTGGATGTCAGAAGCGCACTGCCTCTGAACATGGAGGTTCAATCTAGCAACTAGGGCTAATAAGCTAATGGAAAGGGTTGTGGGCCTTGTGCAATATGGAAACGGCATCTGGTGGCTCCCTGTAAGGCTTGGTGGCACAGCAGAGAACATGAGGTGGCAATCCAGTGGGTGGTTGTGGTTCAAAGGTGGATAAGATGGGTTGTGGTGGTTCAAAGTTTGAGAACCACTGCTGAAAGGCTGGAGATGTTACCACATCATGTGGTGGGAATCCCCAAAAGTCTGATTGATGGAGGATTTTTCCTTTTGCCTATTCCTATAGTACCAGCCTTGAAAACAGGGCTGTTCCTCCCATTGTTCCCAATAGCCAGTACATGCTCACTACAATGTGCCATGTGCCATGCCCACCTCCAGCAGTGTATGAGCATCCCGGGGATAGTGGAGTGGGCAGACATCTGCAGGGAAGGACCAGAGCTTGTGCAAAAGGATGCCAGCCTGCATCCAAGAAGTTCCTGTGTGGCCGTCTCTTCTCCTTCCTACGCTCCTCTGTTACTGATTGCATAATACCCTCTCTTAGCCTCATCACATAAAATAAGACATTACAATGCTGGAGAATAGTAATTGCAAAGTTTTGTTTGGGGTGTGCGCGTATACGTGTGCGTGCGCAAAAGGCTGTTTTACGTTGCTTTATTTAGGTACTGACTGATGGGCTAATTCTAGTCCCCTCTGCAAAAGGGCAAGCAGAACATCTGCCAGTTGAAATGGGCACTATTTTTAGGATCCGAGTCCCAAATGGGAAGGTGGGGGTGGGAGGAAGACAATCTAATATGGAACAAAAGTGCAAGTTATGTGGATCGTGGTCTATGCTGGGAGATGGGAGGGAAGAGCTACCACCACTTTCCAGTGGAACCCCTCCCTGTCTGAACCCTAAAACGGAAAGATGAGGAGCTCCATGGCAGGGCTACTGGGGCAGAAGGATCTTCCACAAGGGTCCACTGTGGGATGGAAGGGGCTCTGTCCCTGCAGAATGCCAGACCAAGGACAAAGACTTTGGCTTCGCTCTCGCCAGGGTGAGGAAACTGCACTCCAGATTGAAACTGCAAACTGAATCCGACCCCAAATGTAACGTGAAACTCACATATTAGAGAGAAGCACTTTGAACCAGAAATAATACTTGTATAAAAAGTGTCAACTTTTATGTATGCCCAGAGACCTCAAATACCAGGAAGAAGCTAGTTTAGGATGCCCACCTTGAGCAGCAGAATCCAGCTTTGCTCTGCGAGCAGAAAGGTCCATCTTTGGCCCTGCTGGTTTCAACGGTCTCCAGAACTCCAAGCTCAAGACTTTGGAGAACCTGCTGTCAGACACGATTGGACTAGCTGGACCAGAAGAAGGCAGCTTCCCACACACACAGGCAGGGCTACACTTTTCAACTTCAGCTCCCATTCAAAAATCATAATAATAACCAGCAGCTTTGCGGCACCCGCTTGCTTTAAAAGCCCCAGGCGGAAAGTCTTCTTCTGCATGTGCCGGCGCGTCAAGCTACTCTTCCCTTCCATCTCTGCCTTGCCACCGCATCAGGAAGAGTGTGGATGCCCTCAGGGCACTGTCCAAGGAGACAGAGGCGCTTGCCCACAGACATGCACTCCTCACTGAAGGTGTCCCCGATGCCACGCGCCACTGCCTACGGCTCCTTCAGCAAGACAGGCATCCTCTGGCAGATCATGGTTAGTATGACTCCACGCAGCTCCCTGGCTGCCCTGAGGACAGCCACCTGCCCGTCACAAGTCCCTCCTGGCTTCCTCTAGCAGCTACCTCATCAGTGGTCAGCATCCCTCCGTCTCCCTGCATGTGGCAGATGCTTCTTCACTGCAAAGCTCCTTTATCTTAGCAAACCTTGAAGGGTCTGGTGTCGAACGCATTTCATACAGAGGGCCAAAGTTAGCCTTAATGGTGTTTCCCAAGGGCTGGAGTCCAAACGTACACATGTCTACTCAGAAGGAAGTCCCATTAGAGTCCATGGGGCTTATTCCCAGGAAAGTGTGCTTAAGGATGTCTACTCAGAAGTAAGTCCCATTAAAGTCCATGGGGCTTACTCCCAGAAAAGTGTGAAGGAGAAGTTCTTGGGGGCCACTTGAAATGGCAGGGTGGGCTGCATCTGGCCCTTGGGCCTTGTGTTTGACACCTGTGCCACTGACCATGGTGTCCTTCTGGGGTGGTTGGCTGAGTTGGGGATCGGGGTAAGGGATCAGCAGGGATCTGCCCCCTCCCCATATCCTGACACATGCTTGCCCAGGACCTTCACTCTCTGGCTTTTCCCCCCAAAGGTCTCCTGTTCTCTGAAAGGACACTAGCTTTTCTTCTTTCCCGCCTGGCTCTTCTGAAGGGGGTTCCATGTCTGGACAAGGACAGGAAGATCACCTTTGATGATGAAAAGTTAACAGGATCTCCTGAATGAACTACATTTTCTTCCCAAGAATGTTTTTTCAGAAGCAAAAGAGAACCCACAACTTGCACCCAAACATCTAGCCGGCCAGGTGCATCAAATCCACCCCCGATACCTTATCGTCAGGGCCGTGAACCAATTTAGCCATCAATAATGTGAGCCAAGCGCCAGGAAAACTAAACCGGGGAAGTGCCAGTTGACAACAGCACTTCCGAGTTTTTTTTCTGATTAGATTAGTACCTCCAACACTTACACAGCACAAAGAGAACGGGATTCCCCAAGGGCATTACAGCAGTTCGATGGAAAGATAAACGAGCAGAGGAGATGGTAGGAGGTACATGACAATTATCCGTTCCGATCACACTGGAGATACTATTGTGTGTTTCAAATGAGTTGTTTAACGGGAACCACAAGATTCCTTGGACTTGACTGGAGATCAGTTGAGTGGCCCCACCTGAGATGGCCCCAGCTCGCTCACCACACTGTTCTGCCCACACACCCCACCAGCCCCGCACCGAAGCAGAGAACGCAGCGCCGTACGACAAAGCAGAAGGTTCGTAAGGAAGCCACCATTTACCTGAACTTGCGCATCCCTGCGGAATGGAATCTTGCAGTGATGACACAGAGGGAAGGACTAGAAGAAGAAGAGAAAAGGAGGAATGTCAGGAAGAGATCTGGGAAGAACACCAGCCCACCACTTGCCAGCAAAGAGAAGGCAGGAAAGCAGAACCACAAACCCCAGCTCAGCCCCTCCCTCATTTATACCTACTAGGGGGTTGGAAGATAATCTAGCCTGTTTTGGGTGATGCCCTCGGTCCTCCTGCAGAGAGGAATCTGGCATCAGACACACCTTCAGGTGTCCACATGTAGACACCACACTTGAAAAGTGTGAATGTCAAATCCAGAGCATGTTGGCCCAAATCCCACCTTGACTCCCTCCCTTCCACTCTCAGGATCTCCAATTTCAACCTCAGAACCAAAAACGGAGGGTTTGCAAGGGAGGTAAGAAAATCTATCCACTGCACTGACTTAGATCCACCACTTGGGAACTGCCACTGTAGAGCGCCTATCCCCAATAAAATCTGACTGGTGGCATAGCTGGAGGGGGCAGAGCAGTAAGTTTTGGGGGGCGACGTGCAAGGGACTCCTCCCTTTTGGAGCTATTCCAGGTTGGGGGGGAAAAATGGAGCTGTACGGAACCATGATGTTAGGCCCTAAATGCTGCCACGACTGAAGGACCATCAGGGAATGCCATAGGGAATGCAGGACCTCTGCCTTATGCTGTGCCAACGATCAGCAATGCCCAGCCCTGCTGCAAAAGTGCAGTAGCACCTACTCCTCCGCAGTAAGTTGGGAGGCAGAGCCTGTAGGATGGCCTGTCTCACTCTTGATGACACAACTAGTGTTAAGGCAGGGCTTAGAAGCCTTGCCAGAATTTATCCAACTTAAAACTGACTTGGAATTTGGATGCCACTTGAAGTCACATCAAGCTGGAACGACCTTGAGAAGCCCCTTCCCTAACAAAACACCACTAGGGATGAGAAGGGGTCAGCTCCAGCACCTCTAGTACACCTGATGACTGCATATGTATATGTGTATACATATACATGAGTATATATGTGACTGCATGACCCAAAATGCTCTCTGTGCACCTCCTCTGTGCCATTTCCATATACCCAAGGGCACCCTGATCCCAAAAGGAGCTGCCTGTAGGTGAATCAGCATTTCTAGATCCTTAACAGGGAGAGTAGACAGAACAGCATCCATTCACCATGAAAATGTCAGCATTTTGGCACCAGGAGTTTGAGGGATAAACCTTGACGGTCAAACATTCATTTACCTTGGCCTGGAGGTTGCCCCTGGGTGGGCAAGACTCCCTGTCCCAGCTCACCGTTGAGCCAGAGCTGCATCCGGATGAACGGCTCCCGGCCCTTCTGTGTTAACTTGCTCCAGGGCTTCGGCCGGGAGAGCATGTCGCTGACGCTTCCCTGGGAGAGACCCAGCACCTATAGGAAAAGCAACCACAGGGTCAGGAGTGCCCTCGTATCGAGAAAAAAAATTCCTGACCGTCAGGGTAATATTTCAGAATATTAATGGGCTTTACAAGTGTTCATTCCGAACACACAAAATAGCCATCCAAGTTTGCCAAGCGTTCAACCGGACCGGTGATTTTCAACCAGTGTGCTATGGCCCAAAGGTGTGCCATGAGTGATTCACAAGTGTGATCTGCGGAGTTTGGCAAATTTAGTTATTCATTAAATACCACTATTCATTAAATACCAGTATTCATTAACTACCATTATTATTCATTAAATACCATTTATTAATAGGGCCATTAAGGGTACACTCTGGTGGTGCAAGTGGTTAAGACACTGTGCTAGCAGTGCCAGGGTTCAAGAACCGGGTCCCCCAAGACAAGGATTTCCTACTACAGGCAGGGGGTTGGACTAGATGATCCACTGGGTCCCTTCCAACTTTAGGATTCTATGACCCAATCCTATCCGAGTCTAGCCTGCATGATCTGAAATCATGTGGGGGATGTGAATTCCCCCACAAATAGCATGATGTGCCTTGTCAATGTGTCTCGAGATGCTCAAACGATGTGTCTTCAGTCTTTGTGTGGATGAATGGAAGCCTGAGATTTATGCTTCCTACAATCCCCGATCCCATTTCTGCCACAAGCCGAAATGCCACTGGACCCACACACAAATTTAAAGAGCCTCGGTTGAAAATGAAGGTGATCCCAGGAGGCACGAAGAGATCCGCAGAGAAGTCCACCAAAAGAAATATGCTAAAATCATCCACTCCAAAGCAACTGGTGAGTAAAGAACAATCCTCTGGGATGTCATAAAAGTGGTGCACATCAAACCTCTCATTAGGGCATTACAAGGTCTAGAAACAGTGTATTTCAATGTGGAAGGGAGATGTGTGAACAAAACTGTTGCTGTGCAAAGCATTCAGGGATTACCATATATACTCGCGTATAAGCCTAGTTTTTTGGGCCCCAAAACCCACCTGGGCTTATATGCAGGACAGTAAAAAAAATTAAGAAAAATGGTGGGTGCGACCTCCAGCTTGCGCCCTCAGAGGGTCTGCACCCTCTCCAGCTGCTGGCGCAGGCTCTCCGGGCTGCGGAGGAGGCACCCAGCGGCAAGACATGGAGCCCATTGCAGCCAAGCCTCTCCTCAGACTCAGGTACTTCTTTGTGGGCCTTATGTCTGAGTAGACATACCCAGGATTGGGCCCTGAGGCTACAAGGCCAGCCACACTTTCATGCTGCTGCAGCATTTCCCACCCTCGGCTTATACTCGGGTCAATAAGTTTTCCCAGTATTTGTGGTAAAATTAGGTGTCTCGGCTTATACGCGGATCGGCTTATACACGAGTATATACGGTATTTGGAAAGAGGACCTCTCAGAGTCCCTCTCATTCCCTGCGGATCAATGGCTCCGCAGACACCAGTAAAGCAGCACAGAGAAACTGGAAGGGAGCAACACTCCCAGTTGGGAAGTAATACAGCCAACCCTAGAAAAGTAGTGTCAAACCACAGGTCCCAGTCATATTTGTTCCTCATTTGTTTGCCCCAACCCAAAGATGGCTAGTTGAAGGTCTTAGGGCAAAATCCATAGCAGTTACGGGTCCAGGCAGTTACGTCACCTCTAGTGTTATCTTATGGAAAGTCATCTTAACTGCTCCGGAGCAAGGGGCTTCATTTCACTTTAGGATATAGGCCTCAATCAGCATAAATCGGTTGCAGTGAACTAACTACACTCGGTGTGCCGAGTCTCAACCAATGCTAAGAAATACTCGCCAACCCTATATTGGTTGCGGAATGGTGGTTTTCCCAGAGCATTAACCAGGGGCTGCTTTCACCCTTTAATTGAATGCTGACCAACATCACCAGCCCACGGTTGTCTCTTTACCTTTTCACCAAATATCCTTTGGCAGATGCCATTCTTGGCGAGTTTCTCTTTGACCTGACGGGTGAGCTCGATGGTGTCCACTTCCTGGTACATGTAGATCTCGTACTGCTCGGGGGTCAGCGGAGGAACGGAAGGTTTTGATGGCTTTGACAAAGGGATGATGGGGGAGGAAGGGAGAGGGCTGTTCTGCGGCGTTTCGCTGCGACTCGCCCCCGTTGCACTCAGTTCAGAGCTCTGAGAATAGGGCGACTCTGCGTTGGGCCACTCTTTCCAGTAGTCCGAAGAGGAGGGCCCTTGGAGCTGCTGGTTGCGGTCCGACCGGGACTGATTGCTGGCCTTCTCTTTCCCACTGCTCCCTTCCTCCACTTTGAGGTCCTCCGTGGGAGGAGCAGCGTTCCTCCGGTCTGGCTGCACCGTGTTCCACCAGTGGTCCTTCCACACCCCGCTGCGCCCCAGTTCGTTTTTAACATGCCTCAGCACGCCCTGTGCCGAATCCGACATCCCGTGGTGGTCGAGAAGGGGAGCCTCTTGGGCCTCCTTCTTTAGAGAGGAGAGAGTTTGTAAGGAGGAGAGGCTGGAATCCACGGTCGACGGGTGCTTTTTCAGGGACATGGCAAGTGGGGAGTAACCGGCGACCGAAGACACTACAGGTGCGGGAATCAGTTTGGGGGACAAGACGGAGAGCTCGGCTTGGGCCAAGGCGGTGGCTTTTAAGGCAGGATCAAGGGCGGCCTGCTGTGCTTCCATTTCACGTCGGGCTTGCTGGAGAATGGAGCGGATGGCGTCATCAGAACTGCCACTGCTCGAGGCAGAAGGCGGCTGGGTCGGCTCCGCTGCAGGGAGGAGCAAAAAGCAGGTCAGACCTCACTGATCCCCTTGTTATCATACATACAAACATCCCTGCATTGACATAAACAACGTTAGCCTTATGAACATCCGTTGACATCAATGAAATGTGCATCGACATCAATGGTGTTGGATTTATGAACATTTCAATTTACGAAAACCAGTTTGTATCTGTGGTGTAAGTATGGCTGCCAATAAAAGGACATTTTTAATAGGGTCACCCCTTGAGAACTGAATGTTTTTTTGGGGGGGAGCTCATGTTGTGTGACACACTTTCTAGGAAGGACGTTGCAAGTCTTTGCTATCGACTCTCGATCATACTCCAGGAATTTCAGCTCGTTAAGTTGCTTTTGTTCATTACTGTCCAGGAATTAGCAGGTCAAGACATCTTCCCGGCAGGGCGTTCCTACCTGTTTTCTGTACCTGCAGCTCCCTTTTTGCTTGCTCTAGGATAGATTTGATAGCTTCATCAGAGCCCTCCGTGGCTCGGATTCGTGTGGTGATGTTACCTGAAAAATGGGAACAATTACCAATGGTTAGGCAAGTCTTCTGGGGGGGTGAAATTGCCAATAGGTACAGCAAACAACCACAAAGATCAATAGCTGCTTTCACACTTTGCTTTATACTTACCTTGTACTACTCTCAGTAGCTTTGATCCTATAGTTTTCACCTGGTAATAGTCTGAGTTGAGGCCATCAAGTATTATTGTGAACCTCTTTGGGGCCACTTTGTATAGAGTCAGATTAGCAAATCATTTAGTGGGCATTAAAAGGCCCTGGGAGGTTGTGTTCAACACTGCTATTCAGGATCCTCTAAGTTGGGGAATAAGTTTGGGATCGTCACTGGGGAATGAGTTTGGGATCGTCACTGGGGAATGAGTTTGGGATCGTCACTGGGGAATGCGTTTGGGATCATCATTGGGGAATGACTGTGGGATCTTCACTAGGGGAGTTTGGGATCTTCACTGGGGAATGACTTTGGGATCATCACTGGGGGAGATCTTCACTGGGGAATGAGTTTGGGATCTTTTGCATGCAGAGGACATACACTGAGCCACCCGCCCCCAAACAAGAGTACGGACTTATGGACATAGACGAAGACAGATCACCTAAGCCAACCAACAGTTCTCTAAGCAAAGCAAGAACTTTGCTTGGAGGTGCTGCATGGATTGGGCCCCGTGCCTTCTGCCTGCTAAGCAGGTGCCTCGCCTGCCACCAGGCTGTGGACTCTGAAACTCACTCCATTTGGAGACCACTCAACGATGTTTGCTAGCTCTGGAATCTGAATACCAAGACTTAAAAACAATATTTATTCTGGGTCGTAGCAAAAAATATTTGGCCTGTTTCTCTTCTTCAACAGCAAGAAAAATTTGGGGGAAATCTGGGGAAGCGCAAATGGGAGGCCTGTTTCTTTCTTGCAATGTTTTTTCAAAACCTGCCAGAATTACAAAAACAAAACATTATTCTAAATATAGCACAACATTGCAGATGGGAATCTCCAAAATAAGAAACAGACAGAAGGAGGTGGGGGGGGGGGGAGGAAGCAGTTATCTGAACGATCTCGGGCACACTCCCAAATTGGCACGTGGCAAAATACTGCTTAAGTCTCACTTTTTAAAAACAGAAGGCAGAACTCCCCCTAAGAAGGCTCGGAAGGCAACTTGATAGAACCATCTTCCATTCTGAGTTTTCTGGAGCTGATTCTTTTTAAGAGCAGAAAACTCAACTGCGGATGGGAGCAGGAAAGTCAAAAGATGGAGCAAGATGTCAAAAGATGGGGTCAGAAAGATGGGGCCAGATTGTCAAAGTCTTCCTCTCTAAAAAGGCTCTAGATCATAGTCATAGAGTTGGAAGGGACCCAGTGGATCATCTAGTCCATCCCCCTGCCTGTAGCAGGAGATCATAGATCATAGAGTTGGAAGGGATCTAGTGGATCATCTAGTCCACCCCCTGCCTGTAGCAGGAGATCCTCATCTTGTGGAGACCTGGGTCTCAAACCCTGGCCTGCTAATTAACAGGCAGTTTCTTAACCACTTGCGCCACTAAATCCCCCTTTTCTTTTAATTTGCTACGTCCTACTCATGTTCTTTTCCTATTTCAATTTCCTTTTTCTCACTGTTAGCCGGATCACGGACGTGCACCTGCCCTTAGTGCCTGTGATGGGAAGGCTCAGTGTCATTCCTGCCCCGTTAATTGTCTGTGGGGTAAATCCGGCTGGAAGGTCTCCTGAGCAAGCCTTTCCAAACAAACAGGCCATTTCAAGAGCACTTGGAAATCAGAATCTTGGTCCGGCCAGAGAGAATGCACTATTTCCCAGTGGCGTAGCTAGAGGGGGTGGGAGCAACTTGTCATGGAGGGAGGTGTGCAAGCGGCTCTGTTTTGCTCCCCCAGCCTAGAGTGGCTCCGAAGGGGAGGGACCCCTTGCACGCCTCCCTCCAAGACTATATGCTCCACCCCATCTTGCTACACCACCACCATCCTCGCTGCCGCCAACTATTACTGTGCTCTGCTCATGCATTTAACTTCCCGTAAGCTACACACTTTTTTCATTCCATAACCATTTAGGCTGCAATCCTAAAGACACTTTCCTAGGAGTAAGACCCATTGAACACAATGGGACTTACTTTTTGAGTAGACATGGTTAGGATTGTGCTCTTAGGGCCTCTACTTGTTCCTGCTTCAACTAACTCAAGACGGCCAGGAGAAAATGTTTATCTACCACCAAGTGTGTGCTTTTCACTACGGTCTGAGTGATCAGCTGAGATCTGTGTGCAGAACTTTCACCCCAGAGCATGCTGAGCCTCTCCTTTTCTCTCTTGTGTGCAGATACCTGCTCACCAAGGACTTCAGGCCTCTGATTAATCCTACTTGGAAGGGACTCATTAGGTCATCTAGTCCAACCCCCTGCCTATAGCAGGAAATCCTCCTAGAGCAGCTCTGACAGGTAAAGTGGACTGATGTTCACAAAAAGCGTATGCTGTTCTCACTGGGGAATCCTTAAGGTGCTACAGATCTCTTGAGTGATTTAATCACCACCATCATTGATTTGCCCTACAATCCAGAGTAACTACGGGGAGACATAAGAGGCACTTACTTTGGATTGCTCTATGCATTTCCAATAGGTTTCCCATAGGTGGCATCATAACTATGTCAGTGTAAAAGGTTACTCTGGATTGTCGCTTTAATCACCACCACCATCATCATCATCACAGCACCAAAGCAAGGAGGCAGCCCAGGTCTCTCTGAAGTGCTCTCAATAATTCTTACAACCTTTCAAGGGAGTCCTGCACCATCACCCCCAAGTAGGGATACAGGGAGGCACAACCAGGGAGCTAAGATTAGCACGTGGCAAGAGAAGGGTGATAATTACTTTGCATCCCCCCCAAAAAACCTAAGGTGCTCACTACAGAGACTCATTCACAGTATCCCCCTTTTTAGTCTCCTGTAGAAAGGGTGTATTTTAAAAAGGGCAATCGATGGGGCTGCTACTGCTCGGCTCAGGCTGCCGGATAGGAAGATTAGTACTAGTTTGGAAAATAAAAAAGATGGTTTTAAAAGTACAGTTTTACACACTTGATCTTGCTTTACAAGCACCTTGTTTTTAAAATAAGAGACAAATGGAACAGGAAATCTAAATAGTCGGGTCAAAAAGTCAAACCCAACTAAAACTGATCTGCATCAAGTTAACACCTTCTAAGAAACTGTTCTAATTAAAAAAGGCACGTCCTCTTTGGGATTCCAGGTGAGACACCCCCATGTCCGAGGAGGCCCCAATTCAGAAGAGGCATCCCCCCCATCACTCAGGGGAAAATGTCTCTTCCCTTATAGTGCGCCACACTTGAGGTTTCCATAAACAGTTATGTGAAAAATGCTGACTGATGAAGAGGGTCCTGATTAGTCTGTTAATTAACTGAATACTGTTTCCAAATATATATCTGTCTAGGATTATAATGTATATACTGTGGATGTCACACACGTACACACAGATTGCCCAGGGGCTTCCAGCACAGGTCACTGAGAAAATGAATTTGAACTCGTGACTTTCCAAGCACATGATTCCGTCCCTTCTTCAGTGCACTACAACAGCACCAGGGCCTTGAAAAACCATGCGCTGCTTCGGAAAGGACATGCTTCCCCCCACCCCTTGCACAAGGACTGCTGGTTGCCTTCAAGTTCAATCGGTGTGGGCTCCGCACCATACCCTGCACATGCACAATGTTGGCTTGGACTGCAATCCTAACTCAGAGTTAGGCTGGCATAAGACCCAGCGTAAGTCCCATGGTCAAAAATGTGCCATAAGATACTTGTGCACCAATCCTGGGGGAGGGTTAGGCCAGTGCACAGACATGCGCTGGCCTCTCTAGATCACCATGGGAAAACCAATGAGTTGGGCCAGCCTGGATTAGGATTGCACCCTTACACACAAACACAACATCACACACTTCCTCCTAGAGAAGTCAACGTCCAGGTTCAAACAAAACACTAAGTTCCAATTAAGCGCTTTCTTCGTCTAGCACCGGGGCCTCCAAAGTTTTTGGCAGGAGGGCCACATCATCCCTCTGACACTGTGTCGGGGGCCGGAAAACTAATTTACATTTCAAATTGGAATACATTTCCATAAATCTACATAGAAGGATGTATAGGAGTGGATTACAAGGCTTGCCCAAGGGCCGGATGAAGGGGTTTTGATGGGGGCCACTTTGAGGCTTGCCGAGGGCTGCTCTTGGCCCCCGGGTTGGGGTTTGGAGACCTCTGATCAAAATGAAAAATCTGCAGCTTCCGTTTGTGGTATACAACAGACAGGAATTCAGTGCTTGGTCTGAACACTGCAGGTGCGGCATTCAGGTGCTCCCCGACTTGTGTAACTCTGATTTTACATAAAGATGGGGCTGTCCTTTTGCAATCCCAATGCATTGCCTCTGGCTACAGAATCCTCCATTTTGGACCCAGGGCCTGGTAAGAGCACCCGTGACAAAGCTGGGCGCATGGTCCACATTCCCTTTTTAAGGATCTTGTGTGGAAACCGCTGCACCCTGGAGCTCAGCGATCTCACCCTTTTCTCCCAGGAGGACGTGAGAAGCAAGCTGGGGGCAACCCCAACTTTGACTACAGAGCAAGTCTGGCTTGATCGGCACAAAAATCCCCCTCTGTGGGCAATACCCCTTTGGCCTTCCACACTAACACTGATCACAACTGATTGCACCGACAGCCAAAAATCCATTTCTGGACCAAGTGGCCAGCAATGTGACATCAGAAGGACAGCGGCTCAAACTGATGCCCAGAAGTGACATCACAACGGAAGTGGCGTCACATCCAATCTTTTTTTAAAATTTAAATTTGGAAAATCCGCTTTATTCCCCGGCACTCGCCACCCGCTTGCTCTGCCGCCTCCTCCAACCAGAGCTCAAGGTACTAATTTTCAACCCTTTTCATCTCAAGGCACACCACCAGTTGTTCTTACCATTGAGAAGGCATAAAAATGGACCTGGTACTAGATATAGTGTGCTAGGGTGAAGGACAAGAATTCTCTCCCTGCTGATTATAAGAGGAGCACCACTTGAAAAAGAGCCTCCTTTTCCAGTGAGTAGGGATAAGTATTCTGATACATGGAAATGAGATCGGTCTCATATCAATCATATCTTATTGTTTCCATGCTGTATCACAATAACATCTCATTGGGTCTCCAAACAATTGGGTTCAATTTGAGTTAAGTTAATCTGAGTTATAGGTTCACTTTTGTTTTGTGGTTTCATTTTCGGGTTAATTGGCCATAACTTTTAATAGATTGCAGATAGTCCAATGTGGTTTGTTTCATTGTATTCTGCATTAAATTACCATTCCAGTACAAATTTACATACATACATACATACATACATACATACATACATACATAAAAAAGCAGGCCTCCGTCAGTCTTGGAAGACTATGGTATCGTGCTCGGCGCAGCATACGCTGCATGCGAAGCATGAAAGCCTGGGTTAGATTGTTATGGAGGATAGGCTGTTACCCAAGCAGCAAATCCCGCCTCTCCACGCCACTGAAGTAGTCCAATGGAAAGGCAGAGCCAATACGATTGGATCCAGCTGGCGTCGCAGAGCTGGGCTAAGGACAGGAGCTCACCCTGTCTTGTGGGGCCGACCCGGGTCTCGAACCCTGGCCTGCTGGTTAACAGGCACAGCGTCTTAGCCGCTTGCGCCAGCCCTTATATATATATACATATGTACATGTATGTATATATGTGTGTGTGTGTGTGTGTGTGTATATATATATATATATATATATATATATATATATATATATATATATATATATATATATATATATATATATATATATATATATATATATAATTGGAATGGTAATTTAATGCAGAATATTATATTATATATATAATATAAATATAATATAATTTGATGGTATTCATCAAACTTACCAAGGTTTTCACAATTTTGGCTGCTAATGTAAAGCTCAGCTTATTGTCCAGCTTGTTACCTAGTTCAGATGCTGATTTTGGGCAAGAGACCCAGGTTGAAATCTCCCATTCTGCTCCGGTGCAGCCACTTTGGCTGCTTTCCCAAAGACACTTTCCTGGGAGTAAGACCCGTTGAACAAAATGGGGCTTAGTTTTGAGTAGACATGGTTAGGATTGTGCTCTTTCTCTCTCTTTCAAGCATAACCTACTCCACCCAGTTATTATGAGAAGGACCTGGGAGCGTCTCCACATGTGTGCTCACCATTCGGGACAATAATATTTTGCTTCCTAATAAGCTTTACTCAAGAGTCAAGTTAGTATAGCATAGAATTAGAAGGGAGGAAACAAAACAACACCTTTTGCTCTTGCTGGGAACCCATGGTTTGTTTTATGCTTACTGGTCCAGTGTAGACACAATGCCAGCTTCCTGTAATTCATGCAATGCAAACTGGGAATCACTCCAGTAAAAAATGTCGACTGTCTCTCCAGTCCTCTTCACTGCTAATGGTTTTGCTTCTTAACTGTAACCATGGTTTAGCATTAAATGTACACTGAGACAAAAACACCGTTAACGCAAACCAGGGTTGCATTTATAACCAGGTTTTGCAAACCCATTGGGAATCCTGGCTTCACACCTTGGTGAGGAGAGCAATTCTGGTGAGCGCTGGTGTACATGTAACACAAAACCACGTTAACGGAGGGAAAGAAGAGCAGAGAAGGGGAAGGAGCTTCCTCGTGATTGCAAGTCAAGGTTTTGCAGGACACGGGCATGATGTCTGCACTGGGCCGCTGTCTGTTTTTCTCTCAGATTCCAGGCCAGAATCAAACTGTACTTTGGATTTTGAACAACGACAAGACAGAAGACACACAGCGCTAAGTACACTCCATTGCCCAGAGATTGACTGCAAAGAGAAACACCTGCCTGTGACGTACCTTCCGACCCATTTCTTCGTTTCGGTACTTCCTGAAATAGCCTGTTCAGGTTCTGGCCTGGATTCTCTGTTGAAAAACAAGTCGGGTAAGAACAAAACAATCAGGGGAAGGGGTTGGTTCTTACAAATCAGGGGCTGTGAGATGGAATAAGAATGAGCTGGTGCTAACTGGGAAAGGTGAGGGGATGGGGGATGGACAGAGCGAGCAAGCAAGGGGGTGGCGGGCACAATCAAGGGGCTTCTGGGTCCGCCTAGTGTAGCTGACTAGTTGAAAAAGGGAGCAAGTCTGGCTGGTTAATAATCAAGATTACAGCCCTGATCAGGGAGGAGATTAGAGAGAGAGATCAACAAAAGTCTATAAAAAGGTACAGTCAAACGGAGACGGGTCAGTTAGCCTTGCAGGAGGAGGAGAAGGCAACAAGAGATGCAAGGTTTGAAGGCAAGTTCTCCATCAGTTAGAGATCTCGTGATTTCCCTCAACGAACGCGGCTCTTCCCAACGGTTGAGAAAAGCACCTGCGTTCCTCTTTGGGGGCAGGACTTGCTCTGGTCCAGGAAAGTCACTTATAGCCGCGACCAGCAAAATCTCAACACTTGGGGGAAACCGGAGTTTGCTTTTCCAGGTGAACTGCTATTCTGCAGAGGATCTGGCACTTTGTGCCCAAAGCCCCTTAGGGAGTGTCCAGCCTCGGAGAGGACGCGACGGATGCAACCCTAACCAATTTAGACCAGCTCACCCATCTCCGTTCCTGTGGTGGTGTGGGGAGGCCGTGCATATCTGTGCACTGGCCCGATGGCACTTTAGAGACACTTCTGTCCCAGCATGGGACTTGTGCCGGCCTAACCAGGGATTAGGATTGCACTGCCAATGAGTTAAACCATTTGAGAAACAAGTGTGGAGAACACATGAGGAGCACATGGCAGTCTCGATTCTGTGTCGAGTCCAAAAGGGCAGAATGTCCCAAACGATTAGGCACGTTATGTACCCCCAGTCACAGCAAAAGGGGCCAAGGACCAGCGCTTCAGCATGAGCCTAGATCTAATAGGGAACACTTGCTCGACACCCAACAGGGCAGATCTGTTTGGGTTGTGACCCTTCCTGCTCCATTTCTCACCGGTTATTAGCAATAACTGCCCTGTTTGGGTGGGTCGCTGAGCTTGGACTGACTTTGTGCTTCCGACATCCATGATTTGTCAGCGTTGACCCTGATTTGCGACTAGCATTTTGTATTCCAATAGGATTTAAAAGATGTCAGAGATATCGTTTGCCACTCTGGAGGGTCCACCAAAAAGCAACCAAGTTTAAAAACAAGCAAAATCAAACCAAACTGCTGCTCCCTCTAGTTCTTGGAATCACCAATGGAGCGTCCAGTCCCAACCCAAAGCTCTGGCACATCACTCAGAGACGACATGTGCCACAGTCCCAGGGAAGCCCTGACCCATGTAAGCTTTCCATGCACCTGGGCGGACAGTGAAAACTGCTCTCGTCACACGCATCTGTGCATGACCCAACAACACCAGCAGAGCATCTAACTGGGCATGCAACTGTGATGCTGGAGTGGATAAAAAAGAAACTGCTTCAGTATGATGTGGCACATGTGGAAAGCATCCATGGGTATGGACACCCTTTCACTTTGGCCTCAATCTTCCTCTTGGGGCATTTCCCTCTTAGACGTTCGTCCTCCTGGCATTGCTGGGCTCGGCCTTTTGCTAAATTAATCCTGGTTTCAACCAGCTGAACTCATTCATCTGCATCTGGAATGCAAGCACCAGGAATCTGGGGTTGCTTCCTCAATAGGAGAGCACAGCCTTAACACCTTGCCATCTACGCCATAGCGCGCATCAGAAAGTGCCTCTTTTAACTAAACGGGGGCATCTTTGCCATCCCCTCTTTGCGGCAGTGTCTAGGAAGAGCAAGGAAAGTGCCCTAACCCTGAGCCAAGCTACCTTTCCTATGACTGCCCGCAGTTCTCCAAGCCTCACCTTCCCAGCCCTACCACCCATATCCTTTCAATCTGAAATCAGATCTGTGTGCAAAGCATGTGCTTTCCTTCAGTGCGGGTCCTCCTCGAGCGCTGGGTGGTCTGGACGGTGGAACGTGTTTCTCCGAGTGGCTGCGCATGGGGGACTCTGAATGAAGACTGGGCTACGTCAAAGGTGCCTACAGAGTTTCTGGAGAGGGAAGGGATGATCAAAAACCGCTTCCATCCCCCACCTCTCCAAACCGGTGAGCTATTTTGAGAGTGCACCAACCATGTTAAGAGAGATCAATGGGGTGATGCTTCCTCCCATGCCTCCAAGGTTTTTCCTTTGTGCTCTGCATCTTAAAGCATGTTATATAACCCTGCTGTGTTTGTTTTCTATTGATCTTCCCAGCCCTTAAGCAGAGGTTAGGAGCTCCTCCTTGCTGCAAGCTGATTGCTCTGTTCCCCCCCCCCTTTTAGGGGGAAGCACACTTGATTGGGGGGAGTGCACTAGAATAAAGCTGGTAGGATGCAACTTGTTTGCAGACGGGATTGCACCATCTTTGCAGTTTCCAAAGCTAGCATTAAAAGGAGGCATGCTGGACCAATGAAGGGGGGCAGACAAATATGTCCATTACATCTCATTCAACCAAAGTCACAACACCACCATGGATGAACACTTAAAAATGGGGCAACAAAAATAACAGTTTCCCCCACTCAGAGATATAGACACCTTAAGATTTATAGGTAATCCCCTTGCACTGTCTGCCGACTGAAACGGACAGGAGCGGTGCCAAAAGGATGGCATTGGCGCCTACCCACAACTCCCATTCATTTCAGCAGCAACCCAGCCAGGGTTGCTATAATTTTCTTCCACAAAATCGGGTCAGGACCCCCGTCAAACTTGCCAGTATGTGAATGCAATCCCTGAAAACCGGGGCATTTGGCAACCCTGACCCCAGCACAGGACAGCATCCTGTTGATGCTGTGGAGTGCCTTCCATTCAGCAACTACACCTTGGGTAAATGCTCTCTGCGCCTTCTCAAGAAGGGGTATCACAATTAAAAGGCATCTGAACTAACCAACAATATGAGTTTGACCTGATTGATGTGATCCGGGGTCAAAAAAATCAATACCAATGCCAATGCACGGGGGTGCAAGCACACTATTACTCTAAGGCCAAAAGCAGACTGGTTTTCTTGGGAGGAGATGCATGTGTTTGCCTCTAGGAAGAGGCATGCTGTCCTGTGTGTGAGAAAAGGGGGAAGGCCTCTTGGAAGACTCCAACCCTAACCCTCTTGGAAGACTCTGCTTGCCATGTGCAAAATTTTTAAACAAATAGTTTAAATTACTGACTGATTACTGACTAAATGTGGCCCTAAAGCCAAGGAGACTGAGTGTGAGACAGAAACGAAATGACATGTCCCGACTGGGCGCTCAATGTCAAAAGGAAAGAGGGCGTCTCACTCACCTCTTTGCCTGCCTTGAATGCTCCGCAACGCCAAGATGTTCTGCTCGTCCGAAAGGAACTGCTTCATCTTGTGGAAGGGCTCCTTGCCTCTGACCGTCAGCTTGTTCCAAGGCTTGGGCCGAGCCAGGATCTCGCTCACGGAGCCTTGCGAGAGCCCCAAGACGTAGTGTCCAAAGATCCTCTGCCCGATATTGTGCTTGATCAGCTGCTCTTTGACCTGCCGTGCAATTTCTGCTGTGTCAATCTCTTCGCCTTCCGAGGCGCTGCCGGCGCTTTCCGACTGGCTGGGCGAGGGCGCCATGCCGTTGACGTCCGCCGGGCTTTGTTGCAAGGGGCTTTGGGAAGATATGGAGTTTGTGCTGTAGGGACCTGCTGAAAAAATCATGCTTGTGCTTCCCGCTTCCTGCATGGCCTTGGAGTAGAAGGATTGCATGAGCTGGCGCTGGAGGAGAGAGTTTAGTGCAAATTTTCCCGTAGAAGCCAGGGGTAAGCCGGAGCTTGCCAAGGACGAGCTGAAAAAGTCTTGACTTAAACCCGTTGGTGAGAACTGGTGTGTACCATTAGTATTGGAGGCCTGCTCCCCTGCGTTGCGGGGCAACTGAGGAGGAGGGGAGGCCGGCAAAGTTGCAGGACGCTGACTCTCAGGCTGGTCTTTCCCTTTTCTCCTGGCTGACCCTACAAGGAAGGTCAAACATAATGCATTATGGGGGGATTCAAAAGGGAAAAAAAGAGACCAAGATCAAGTTTGCCCCACAAAAGGGAAAAAAGTGCCGCTTGCAGGTTTTGCTTTTGGGTTTTGGTTTTGGTTTTTCAACCAGGCCAATGAAGAAGGTGGGCTTGGATTAGAGGTTGGCTTGGAATTGTCAATTTTTGTCGTAAGCCAAAACAAGGCCCCCGAGACAAACAACATGCATTTCATGTTTGCACCTTTCTTGTATGTTGCAGCCTGGAGAATTCCCCCTTTCCAACATTGAACAGCAGAACACGCGACATGAAGTGCAGGGATACAGTGTGTGTTTTCGTTCCAAAATGGCATTGACAGAGGAAAAGAAAAGGACGTTGGCACCCGTTTCAAGCTGTTCCACCTCTCCCGCACCCAGCCCAAACCCCTCAGGGAACTGAAAGCAAACCCAAGCTGAAAATGGGTAGGTTATCTCGAAAGTGGTTCGAGGATCAGGCCTGACACTTCCCACCGTACAATTGCCACTAAGGTTACTTTCCCAGGATCTCAGGATTTGGTTTGTTAACACCTTTTTTTAAAAGCCATACAGTTTTTTCCTATATTTTTTCACAAGTTTAATCATATAGCGTTACACTGAAAACAACCACATTTGCATGACTGGTGTGCAGCGTCTCAAAACCAGTTCAGAGAGTCTGTTATCAAACCACTTTATAGGGAGTGTTTGAACTGGGGGGTTTAAAAAAGAAAAAGGTCAAACCAGAACCACTGCTGGATCCACACCTCCACCGCTCCTGCTTAACAGACGTCACTTCAACCCAACACAGCACATGTTTCTCACCACAATAATATAATAATAATAATATGCACAATTCAAGAAATCACTGTTTGAGAGATGCCACGGAGTACATTTTCAACACTGCTTGGAACGCTCTGCCAGCCATAGTTGGGGAACCAACCAAAACAATACAATAAAAATAAATGATGGTTTCCACTCCTCCCAAGAGAAAGACTCCAACACTTGTTATCACAACCTCCAGAAAATTTTCCTCCTTCCCGTCACACCTGAAATCTTACTGCCACAAACAGGCGCATGCGCACACACCCGATAGATGAGGCGATCTGCTCATTACTCTATCCATCCGATCTTGAACTTTGGCTTTCAGCCCCCTTCCCCTGCTCTGCTCCCACCCACCCCACAACAAACCCCGTTCCCACACACAGATATAACACTATCGTCCGCTTACCGCTCAGATCGCTGTTTGTGATCCGCAACGTGGCGTTTTCGGACTGCAGCAGGCGGTTCTTCTCCAGCAACAGGACCTCCAAGGGTTTGGATGCCGCATCCTACGGAGAGGTAAGAATGAGGATGACGGCCACTTGAGAAGGAGAATGCTAGGATTTGTGTTGGTTTCCCCCTCCGTGTGTACAATCTGCAACTGTTAACCCACTTGGTCTATGGAGCTGTAAACGCTCTGCTTATCGGATTGAGAGATGTATTTTTAAGAGGGCCATTTATCTTGGTGGTGGTGGTTGCTACACCTGCGCACTGTTCGACATGGTGCTATCTGGGCTTATCTTCCCTAAAACACTGTCTTTCCGTGCTACAGAAAGAACAAACAAATCAAATCCGCCACGAATCCAACCCCTTTCCCCCTTTCGACCAGGCAATTCTCAATCATAGAAGCTTACTTATGACAACAATAAAGTAAGTGCCTGATCTACAGAGATATTGTTCCACATCTGGGGACACAAATAAAGCCAGAATTTCTGGCTTGATGCTTTTGAAATTAATGAACCAGAAGACCAAGAACTTTTTATTTCTATATTTCTTTAGGCATTTAAGATGTTCCTGTTAGCCGTTCAGGTGACACATGTCAAGATCAAGCGTGCTGGAGTGTGAAAAATGCTGATCCTGGGACTGGGGAGGACATCGAACCAGTGACTCTGTCCCAAGCTTAACTTAGACTGCAATCCTAAAGACACTTTCCTGGGAGTAAGACCCATTGAACACAATGGAGCTTATTTTTGAGTAGACATGGTTAGGATTGTGCTCTGAGGCTGCAATCCAGAGTAACTACAGGGAGTCTTTGCTCCGGTGTAAGAACAATTTATCTGGATTGCAATATGAATTTCCCGTAGGTTTTCACTCGGTGGTGCAGTAACTACAGGTGCACATAATGTCTCTTACATGCTGCCGTTGTTGTTCTGGATTCTAGGGAAACTTTCCTACAAGGAAGACCCATTGAGCACAATGGGGCTTACTTCTGAGTAGACATGGTTAGGATGGTGCCCTTACTCCCATAGGAAAAACAAGATGGGACAGTCCACTTCTCCTAAAATGCAGGGCAGCAGGTTTAGAAGCTTCTTAGATCAACCCCAAATGAGGTGGTAGAATTTGGGACTGTCCCACGAGAAGTGGGGTGGCTCTAATTTTTTTCCCCCATGTAAAAATATACCCAGTGCATAGGAAATCAGGGAGAGGGGCTGAGCCAGTCTAGAACTGGACTCCCTTCCCTGCCGTCTGAGATGAAATAATCCAGAATTCCAGAATTTAATGTACTGTGTGGCACTTTGGTTGGCTTGCAGAATCCTGATGTTGAATGAAGAAATCCAAATCTATCCTATTTATGTATCTTTATTGTGTATTGTAAATATTTATTTAAATATTAGCCTGTATTGTAAATATTTAAGTATTTAGTTTTCATTATTTATTATTATTATTAATTATTATTATTAATTATTATTATTATTATTATCAGCAATCAATTTCTTTGGGAGATCCACAAATTAATGGTGGGAAGAGAAAGACCCTTTCTATCCCCTTCACGTCATGGTCAACTTAATCTAAACTGCTATCTTATCCCCTTTTGTTTTTGCTTCGCTAAATTCAAGAGGTCCAATCACTGCAGTCCTCCCTCCCTAGGAGGCTCTCTCAGCCCCTGATCAGTTTTGGGGGCCCTTTTCTGCAATCCTAGAGTCACTTTCCTGGGAGTAAGAGCCATTAAACACAGTAGGGCTCACTTTTGAGTAGAAATGGATATGATTGTGCTCTTGGTTCGCTCTATGTTATCCGTCCTCAAATGGGGCAAGTGGAGTTCTGGAGTAAGACCTCCCAATTTCTGCAATCCTAAAGTCACTTTCCTGGGAGTAAGAGCCATTAAACACAGTAGGGCTCACTTTTGAGTAGAAATGGATATGATTGTGCTCTTGGTTCGCTCTATGTTATCCGTCCTCAAATGGGGCAAGTGGTGTTTTCGAGTAAGACCTCCCAATTTCTGCAATCCTAAAGTCACTTTCCTGGGAGTAAGAGCCATTAAACACAGTAGGGCTCACTTTTGAGTAGAAATGGATATGATTGTGCTCTTGGTTCGCTCTATGTTATCCGTCCTCAAATGGGGCAAGTGGTGTTTTCGAGTAAGACCTCCCAATTTCTGCAATCCTAAAGTCACTTTCCTGGGAGTAAGAGCCATTAAACACAATAGAGCTTACTTTTGAGTAGATATGGTTAGGATTGTGCTCTTGGTTTGCTCTATGTTATCCGTCCTCAAATGGGGCAAGTGGAGTTCTGGAGTAAGACCTCCCAATTTCTGCAATCCTAAAGTCACTTTCCTGGGAGTAAGAGCCTTTAAACACAATAGGGCTTACTTTTGAGTAGATATGGTTAGGACTGTGCTCTTGGTTAGCTCTATGTTGTCCGTCCTCAAATGGGGCAAGTGGTGTTTTGGAGTAAGACCTCCCAATTCCAAGCCAAAACCCTTTCCCAAGAAAGCCTCCATGCTTTTCAGCACATGGCCAAGCATTTTGGAAGCCAGACCTGCTTCCAGAAGCTCCCCAGAAGATCTAAAAGGAAAGGCCATACCTGTGTGCTGGAGCCGTCAGAGGGTGCAAACTCCATGGACTTCAAGATGCTGCAAAAGGAAAGGAGGAAGAGTTATTCTCCACTCCGTCCCGTCATAACAGCTCACTAATGAGCATTAACATTGCAATTTTCGTCTCTCCAGGAACACCCGAAGTGATAACTTTAACAACTTTTCTTTGCAGTAATATAATCTGATAATGAATATAGAATAACTATTCACACTAGTTATTGGAGAAGAACATTTTCTCAAACGTCATCTAAATCACGGCACAACGTAATCCCACCAGGCCCGTTTGGAGCATAAATTTAAAGGTTAATAAGGATATAACATTTTAAACTGTCAGAATCAATATAAATTTATGT
Source organism: Cryptoblepharus egeriae (assembly GCA_030015325.1). NCBI lineage: Eukaryota > Metazoa > Chordata > Lepidosauria > Squamata > Scincidae > Cryptoblepharus > Cryptoblepharus egeriae. The sequence goes on from JAREYC010000022.1 coordinate 267,257, forward strand.
GCGGTGCTTGAAGGGAAGGGGCGGGGGCTGGTTATAACAAAGCAACAGAAACCGGGAAGCGCCTCTGAGCTCTTAGGAATGCCTCCGAAGGATGAAATATAAATATGTGGAAAAATATCAGCTTGCACATCAAGGAAAATATGCAGAAATTATTTGTACGACCCACACACCGGGGGCTCAAAGGTAAAGGAAGGAAGAAGAAACGAAGATGCTGTTTTTTATTTTAATCACACTCTGCACATGGTGACAGGACGAGGGAATGGCTTCATATTTCTTAAGTCCTCTGGAGCAATCTTGGTGCCGTCTCCACTGGAAAGGAGCCCCCAGTGGTGCTCATTAAAAGCCTTACTGTCCCCTCCCTGAAAGAGCGGCCATATAGGGTGGGTGTTTTTACTGAACCAGCATCTGGAAATTCCAATAAAGGGATCTCAACCAGCATTTGTAGAAGATGCATTTGCAGCCTTGCTGGAATCCTGACCACCCCATTAAAAGTGTGCACTACTTATGCCCATGCTGTGGATTGGAAGACTGAGAGGGAACAGCTTCCCTTCGGACACAGAGTTCAGAGCAGAAGCAAAATTTGAACTGGGATCTCCAATTTAGGCCAGCACAACCACCGATCTCCCCGTTCCCGCAGTGGTATGGGGAGGCCAGAACATGTCTGTGCACTGGCCTAGATCCCCTAAGACTTGTGTTGTCAGCCGCTCTGCCACCTCATTATGCCAGCTCACATGAGCAACTCTTGAGCCAAAGGCCCACCTAGTTTTCCAACACAGCCAACCAGCTATCCCTGGGAGACCTCTCAAGGCCAAGATGTTCCTTGTTGGTGGCACCCCGTTATGGAGCTCCCTTTCCAGGGTGGCTCATCTGGTGCTGTCGCTTTGGCTTCAGCCAAAGAGGGCTATTTCCCCACACCTGGTGATTTCACCCCACTGACTGACACTTTAATTTGGACATTGACTGCGTGCTTTACCTGCCTGCAAACCAGCCAGACAAGTGTTACCAAAGGGCGCCAAGAAGACCATCAATCCCTCCTCCTGCTGAAGTTTCATGAGTGGGGAGCAAAGACGGGAATCCAGGCAGAATCAGAAATGCTTGGCCAAACTCGTGTATTTTTGAATTTTTTTAAAGCAACTCCCAAATTCCAAACAACTAAAACCCCCAAATGTTTGCTGCTTCCAGCAGATGCCCAGATCAGGCTTTTCAGAACTTCTCAGGGGTACAGCAGGAAATTTTGAGTTGTGGGAGGCTGTTGGGGATGCAGACCATCTCCCTCCACACCTTACTTTGCTCTGCCATTGCCACCCCCTTCCGGGTTGGGCACGTGTACCCCTTTTCCCCACACTTCTTTTCCATCCCTCAAACAGTTCCTCCTAACCAAACTTGCTCTTTCTCCTCCTTCTTAAGAGAAAGGCTCCTTTCTTTTGGCGGTGGGTAGTTCTGCCCAGCTAGTTCCTCCCTGTTTGGTGGAAGTGGGAAAGGAAGAGTAGAGTGCTGGCCTAGAGCGGACACCACTCTTTTTATTCTTCCTTCTGCTTCCCCCTTTTTTCTCAAAAGAGGAAAGGGGTGGAAGTGGAGACAGAAGCTGGCCAGGAGGAGCAGCACCAGAGCACTCACTCCACCTGCTGGCGTCCCCTCTGCCCAGGGAGGGGAGCAGAGCGCCACACGGATGCCATGCCCGGCTGCATCAACTGTGCAGGCACTTACTTCAGCTCTTTCTTCACCTCATCGTAGTCGGCCTGCCCCTTCAGTTTTTCTTCCAGTTGCTTCCAGAAACAAAAGACAAAGTGTTACTTAGATGAGATCAACCATTCTGCACACCCGCCTCGTCACAAAGCATAAGCCAACAATACATATATCAGTGCATACTTAAGTATAAAGTATACTCAACAGTATAAATATATAGCCACATCTGTGTACAGGTGTGCCCCCAAACTCCTTCCAGTTCTAGGGAAACTGCTATATGGGCTCTTCTTCCTTCACCTCCAGAAGGTTCTCTGAGCCCAGCAAAGGACATGGCTGTCGATCTGCAGCTTGTACTGGATCCAGGCTGAGCCTTAAAATTAAAAAATCTGGCTTCTCAATGAAACAAGAGGCTGCTTCAATGTCTTATAAGTCCTTACTGACCCTCTGGTGACGAAGTGGTGAAGACACTGTGCCTGTTAAGCAGCAGGCCAGGGTTCGAGACCCGGGTCCCCACAAGACAAGGATTTCCTGCTATAGGCAGGGGGTTGGACTAGATGATCCACTGGGTCCCTTCCAACTCCATGATTCTATGACTGCAGGCACACGCCCATCATGCAAAAGGTTCCAGATTCAATTCCTGGCATCTCCAGCTAAAACCACCCACAGTTGCAGGGACGTGTCCAATGTTTTCTTCTTGACGCTTTGGAGAGGTGCTACCCGTCAGAGTTGAGGGCCAGATGATCGGTCACTCCACCTCATAGAAATCTGCAGGGCCAACTGCGAAGCTTGCCCTTTTTAAAGTCAGAAATTTTGTAGACCTTCTAGTTGCAGTTCTACCCACAAAAGCAGTGATTTTCAACCTTGTTCATCCATGGCACACCATCAGTTGCTTTTACCATTGAATGCCACACCATGCTGTTCAAATCCCCAAGTTTTCCTATTAATAAATGTTCCTCCCCAAATTCCCGCGGCACACCTGAGGACTTTCTGCGACACACCAGTGTGCCTCGCCACACTGGTTGAAAATCACTGTACAAAAGGGACTGTGAGGTCTAGGAAGAACTGAATGGTGCAGGCAGAGAGGTCTGCTTTTTTCCTCCATCTTCCACCTCCTCCCCAATCCCGATTACTCTGTGTTATAGATTTGTTCCCACCATCCCACAGTTCTTGGCCCATTCCCAAGATGAAAACACTTCACACATCACATCAACCCACCAGATGCCCAACGATGGAGCGGGTGGGGGGAACCTACACGATGACGCAGATCGACACCTCCCGACAAAGATGGGGCTCTGATCTGAGTGGGGTGGCACTGAGTGCTTCCCTGGTTGGGGAAGGAGAGGAGCGTAGCAATTGTCCCAAAGAAGCTTGCAAAACAAAAGGTTCAAGCTGTGAGACAATCTGGAGGAACTCTAACTATCGACTCGGTTTGCTTTCCGAACAAATAAAAAGGCATGTTTCTAATGTCACGCAAGGGCTAAAAATATACCCTCTGGGAGCTTGCAAATAACACATATACAGGGCAGGGGAGGGGTGGGGGGAGATGGAGACAGACATGGACACTCCCGCGCAGAAGCTTAGGAAAAGTAATCTTCTCAAGGAGGTGATCTGGTTTATTAACCTGCGCAACTGCTATAAAGGAAGAGCAAGCAAGTGCCAAGGATAAGGAGGGTCTTCCTCTCTCCGGTCCTTTCCGGGATTCCTGCGTCACGCTACTCTGCAATCTTTGTAGTGCAAGCGATGCCGCGAGGAGGCATCCGTCTGTATTTAAATTTCTTCCCAGAATAACTGCCTCGCAGCACAAGCAGAACCTTCATGTTGGCTTCATGTACACAACCAAAGACCTGCTGATACTGAAAACCCAGGGAGAGGACTTTTTTGGGAAGGTAGATAATCAAATTAGAGAATTCATAGTTAATCTACCTGTTTAGCTATGGAAACGGCTTTGTGAATTATTTCGGTTGAAAAGCGGATAAAAATATGCTTAACAATAAAGAAATGTTTCATGCAACTAAGGCTACAATCCAGAGTAAGTACGGGACCTTTTACACTGATGTAGTTACGGTGCCACCTATGGGAAACCTATGGGAAATGCATGGAGAAATCCTAAGTGCCTCTTACGTCTTCCTGTAGTTACACTGGATTGTAGGGAAAGTTTGCACGCAATTGCACTGTTTTTCTTTTCATATGGTGTGTGCATGTGTCATTGCAGACTGGCCCTACAATCCAGAACGGGAAGACTTAAGAGGAACTGACTCTGGATTGCTCTATGCATTTCCCAGAGGTGGCGCTGTAACTGTGCTGGTGTAAAAGGTCCCGTAGTTACTCTGGGTTGTAGCCATCATCTCAGAAAAGGCATCCCATAGAGTCGTGATTTTCAGCCATCACACTAAATCTAAAGGAGGCTAAATATTCGATGGCTCATTTCCTAAATATTGGCACTAAATCTAAATATTTGATGGCTCATTTCCTCCGTCGTGAGAAAGAAGAGGGAATGCCTCTTCCAAAACAAGGCCTGCTGTGTTGACATCACACACATACAATCTGTGTTGCACCCCCTCGGGGGGGGGGGGCCTCTTACTTTGAGCATGCTGTTCTTGGTGGTCAGCTGCTGCTCAAGCTGGGAGATCTGGCTGGTGGAGTTTTCCCGGAGCTTGGTGAGGTTGCCTTGGAGCCTCTGTACATCTTCCACCAACTGAGTGATCTCCCGGTCTTTGGCGGCCAGTTCTACTTCCAAGCTGGATCGCGTCAGCACTTCAATGGCGTGCTCCTAAGAGGGGGAGAGAAAGATCCGTCACATCACACCCCAACAAAAGGGTTCGCTAAAAAGGAAACTTCTCCTGGACTCTCCCTCACTGGGGGTCTTCAAGCAGAGGCTCGACGAGCACCTGTCGGGGACGCTCTAGGGGGATTTCCTGCTGCAGGCAGGGGGCTGGACTAGATGACCTATTAGGTCCCTTCCACTAGGTCCCTTCCCTACTAGATGACCCTCTAGGATTCTATGATTCTTCTCTGTCTTCCACCGTTGGCAGGAGAACATTGGAGTCTGCTCTGCAGTGGCACCGCGGCCAGAACACACCCTCCTTGTGGCACCAGGTACTCTCCACAAACAAGATGGTCTTACTTCAGTATTAGGGTTTGTACATTCCAGGGACAATCCTGAACAGGGTGCAATCCAAACCACTTTGGCCAACATAACTCACCTGTCTCTCCATTGGTGTGCAGAGATTGTCACATGTCACAAAACTTCCCAGGAGTGGCACAGAAGTTTCTTGCGTCACTTTGTGACACCCCCAGACCAGCACAAGCCTTGCGCTGGCACTTATGCCAGCCTAACTGAGACAGGGGGACCAGATACTCAAACCTCAAAAGGAGGACAACCTCAAAAGGAGGACAAAGCCTGGCCTTTCCGGCGGACAATGACATGTTTGCCTACTCATGAGTAAAGCTGCGATATCGGGCACTTTCTCTTTCCCACAGAGCTCAATGCACATTTTTATTGTTAGTTTTTTGGCCATAACTTTTGATATGAAGGAGGTATTTCAAAACTGATTTTTGCGTTGGATTCTGCTGTTCAATATGAATCCAACGACATACGACATGATGGGGTTCTGCACACCATTGCAAAGCTCCAAAATGAAGCGAAAATGGAGGACAATAAAGCCCTTTTGGAGGACACCCAGACAGGAGACTACAAAAGAGGACAAATCTGGAAATTTCCAGTCATATGGTCATCCTGAACTGATGTTAGGATTGCAGCCTCAGTTTATAAACGGTGACACCATTAAATAAAATGCAGCTGATCAGCCACATTCAGCACATTTACTGATATTTGTACGCAGGGAACAAAATCACAACATAATTTTGACATGAGATACACATGTGCCAAAGAGTTGGAAGAGAACTTCTCTCCAACATGACATGTGTCACAGCAGACATTATTTTGCAAGAAGAATTCTCTCTTGTGCCCCCCAAGCCGTTTATCACCCCCTATTAGAACTGGATTCTTCCAAACTGGGCTCTCTCATATCTTGAAAGCATAAACCAATCTTGCACATCCCCCCATAATTTGCAGCCAATGTGTTTTACATGCTTCTATCTGGACATCATCTGTATAGGGATGTCTCTTCTGGCCCTTAGAAGGTGACACGAATGCTAAAATTCGGCCCTCGGTAGGAACCGAGTTTGATCCCCAGTTTTTAATACTTCTTCTGCCTGCACAAGAAGACCCATGGATTTTCTTCATCACCTTTGATGAAGAACAAAATGTTCCCAGATGCTCACAGCCACCCACCCCAAACCCAAATGATGACTTTTGCGTGACGTCTGGCTTCCCCCAGGCATGCTTGGGAACGCTGCCCCTGTGCGCATGCCAAAACGTGCGCATGCCTAAACGCCACTCCGGAGCTGGTCACCCATGTGAATTTTCAGAGATAATTGATTCCTAACGTTTCCTCTCATGAGACCACCCCTGCAAAAATCCAGAAGGATGACCAATGCCAATTTAATGATTTCCACATGTGATTCTCCTCCATGAGAATCATCTCTTCCCCCACCCCAGCCCTCAAAAAAACCCACACTCCTGAGGGTGCAACAGAGTCCCAGCTCCGAGAGGAAAGCAGAGAGAACGGGATAAATCCAGGGAATAAAATGCTGTGCTGCCTTAGGATTAGTTCTCCGTGATCAAACTGCTTAAGGGAGAAACACCCACGGTGGGGTTGGAATCGTTGTAGGACAACATGAGTCATAAGGCAGGGCATTGCAGCCAACGCCAAGACAAGAGGATATGAAGAAAAAGGGGACCGCATCGGGCAGGGTGGGAAATTGGGCAGAAGCTGCCTGGCTGAGTCCCGAGGGCAATGGGAAGACCTCACATTGGAGCCGAGGTGGGCCAAATCTACTGAGCTGATGATATGAAGACAACGGGGCTCAGCCTGGGATTAGAGGACAGGCCTGTGAGATGCAAGAGAAAGCTGAGCAGCTCAGGGCTGTTGCATCCAAAATGAGAAGAAGGCTCCACACTGAGCCTGGGACAGAACGAGCTTCCCATGGGGTCAAGGAAACCAAAGGGGGTGGGAGCGCAAGGTTACGGAGAGCCAACGGCCACACGCATCGCCTTCAACCCGCCAGCTATGGCTGACACTGCGCACCCCGAAGGACGTCGCCAATAGCAGGACTTGCAACATGTGCTGAGACCGTTTGAGCAACGAGAACTTTAGGACCAGCCATTCCAAGCAGGACACAGAAGGCTACAGGGCATTTAGTGCAAGAAGTGTGGTGGTGAAGGGTTGAGGCGGAGGCTGGTTTCCCCCATACAGAAATCCTCACAGCTCCCTCTGAACCCAAGACCTTTGACAGCAGCCTGACAGATGGCACAGCTTTATTTAGTCCTCCCTGCTCCAAGCTCCTACTCCGTCCAAGTGATCTTTGGTGGCTGTGCTATTCTCACTGGATACTCACAGGGGCAAGAAGTCAGCCCTGTCCAGATCTCACCCCAGATCTTCAAAGGGCTTTGCTCCAGAAGCTGCCAACAACCATGCAGAGCAAAACATCTCTAGGATTATGGATCCAGCAGGCTGGAAAGAACTGGAAGGAGCCTCCTTGTCCAACTCACTATTGGCTGGCACAAATATTCAGGCCCAAAAGAAATAAATGTCCCCACCAGATTATCACAGAAATAATTTTTTAATTAATTTTAAAATATTTTTTTAATAAATAAATAAATAAATATCCTGATTTTTTTTTTCCCCCCGCCAAAACTACTTCACAAGGTTGTGGAATTTGATTTCAAACAAGAATAAATTCTGTATCAAGGCCCAGATTCCTACAGCAGCAGAACAGAGAGCTGATTCAGCAGCGGACGCATCACCGCTACGCGCTGCCGAGCACACCGCCCCCATCGACGACAGACGTTTCTAGAAAGTGCGACACGCTCCTGACGTCCTAAGCGAGTCTCACTCCAGCTCCCAGTCCCGACGCAAAGATGGAAGCGCTGGAGCCACCAGAAAAACCCAACTGGGAGCAGCAGCAAAAAGTCAGGTTGAAGGCGTTTGGGAAAGAGGCGCAACCTGAAAGATCTCGCGATGCGGCTTCTTACCACATCTGGCGCCTTCTGGATCTGGGTAGCCAGCTGGAGAGATTTATTGGCGGACGAGAGCTGCTCCTTCAGCGACTCGGCTTCTCTCTGCGCTACCTCTGCCCTCTGAAAGGAAGATAAAGAGGGTGAATTTTTTTTTGGGGGGGGGGTGGGGGAAGGAAGAGAGAAAATGTACATTTGATTTAACAACTGGCAATTATTGCAAGAACATTCATCAATTCATGCCCGACTGCGTATAATTGATTTTCCTAAACACTCAACCTAATAAACGATAGGAGGGGAGAGAGGAAGAAAAAACCCCACTCGGAATGTGATGGATTTTTATTTTAAACAGTACAAGGAAGAAATAATTGAGCGATTATGACAGTAATTTAACGCTAGGAGCGAGGGATCCCCCGCTGACTCAAATGCCGCGGCCCACTGCATTTCCCAGGCTGAATGAATGCGAGTAGAAATGGAATCCTTTGATTCAATTGCCTTCTGTACTCCCAGCCAAAGCAGGCGGCGTTGCAAGCGCCCTCGTGGGAATTGGCCTCACGAGGTAACACCGAATTAGGAGACACTCGGCCTGCTTTGCCTGCAAGCAAAGGCGTCACTTCTTTCCTCCAAAAGGATTTCTTTTGCACGGGTGTGCACACAGGGCACACTACCCCAGGGTGCAGGCCTGGATCTGGGCGCTTGCGTGCATGTACCCTGTTCCTTGCTACCATCTCCCACCCTGTCCTGCTTCACCAGGCACTGGTACTGGTCGGGGAAATTCCTTCCCATCCCATCCAGGCTTGCTGCCAGCATTCTGGGCCACTGGAGAACCAGTGGAGGGGAGAAAGAACCATGTGCCTAGACTCCAGAGGCCACCAAAGTAGTTCCCAGAGGTGCTGGGAGACTCCGACTGGCTCAAATAAGACCCAGCGTAGCAGAGATGCTGATTAAGGAGATCTAGATTTTCTCTGGTCACCTTCAAGGTAGGTCCCATGACAGTCGGTGATGGTATTGAGTAGGTGGGTTGTCTGAGAACCAGGGAACTCTGGAGCGCCCCTGGAAAAGCAGCCTCTCTTGGACAAAATATTGTGATGGTAACGTACTAAGAAAGCACCATCAAAGTTCACAGGGTAACGAGGTGGTTCTGAGGAGCATCCCTTAGATGACAATCAAAAATTAGCCTAATTTGCATAAATTGTAATTGCCAGTCAATGGATCCGGTTGGTCATCTAAGGGTTGATGACCACCGACATTCCTGCCAAGTCTACTCAGGAAGCAACCAACTCAACAATGCCAGCTTGTTTCAGATCTTTCAGAAAGGAAGCTGGAGCTCCTTCACTGGGGATCTTCAAGCAGAGCCTTGACAAGCACCTGTCAGAGATGCTCTAGGGGGGTTTCCTTCTACAGGGGGTTGGACTAGATGGGGTTGGACTAGAAGGGGTTGGACTAGATGATCTATTAAGTCCCTTCCAACTCTAAGATTCTATGATAACTAAAAGTTATACCAGCCAGTAGGAGGAGACAAATTCATGGTCATTCAATAGTGATGATCCATGACCACTAGATGGAGACTCTATATGAAGTGGCTGTAGACCCCTGAATCCCAGATGCTAAGGACAAACCATGGGAGAAGTCCTCACTCATGCTAGGATGCAACCTTCCTAGGAAGACCTGGTGGGAAACAGAATACTGGACTACGGGGGCCTTCCAGTGTGATCCAGCATTGAGATGCTACATATGGGGCCACAGATACCCAGACTCAAATATAGAGGGTCCCGACATCAGGCTAGGAAGTTTGCAAGAGGATGTGATCCGCCATCCTGGACTCTGGCGCTGGGCTTTCCTTGGAGGCTTTCCCACTGAACACAATTGGACTTACTTCCAAGTAGATACGGAGGAGCGCTGGCATCATAGTGATGTCACATCCCGGGTCCCAGACAGATTTTTAAGTTTGAAAGGGCTGAAGTACTCACGTACCGCTGCACTAGACCGCAATATCCTCACTCCAAATAAAAAAAACAGCTTCAAACCCATACCTGATTTGCTCTTTCGAGGTCAGTCATGATCATCTCAATTTCGTCGGCCCTGGAAGGAGACAGAAGCATCATCTCATAAGTCTTGAGCAAGCAAAACCCCACTCAGGCACTATCTGAATCATTACACACATACACACACACACACACATATATACACTATATATTCCATTTTCTGAATGGCTTTATCTTCCTGATATAATTACATGCCAACTTTTCTATCCTGTAAAGCATCTCAAAACACTCTGAACAGAGCCCAAAACTAAATACAAGTCAGCAGAAACACTGAAAAACAAGCCACGGTCCTTATAAAAAGAATAATTGATTACAAACCATAGATGAAGACGTGAAGCTGCCTGCTGGTCTACTGAGCTCGGCAGGGTTTCAGAGAGAGAGATCTGAAGGGTTTCCTAGAGATCTTTTCAGAAACCGAGCCTGGAATTCTCTGCATGCCAAGCGCAGGCTCTACCACTAAGCCTGGGGTTCCCAAACCCCAGGGTATGAGTCATGACTCCCCAGGCAGATGTGGAAACCAGCCAAGGAGGGGGGTACCCTTGTAAAACATCAACTAGCTTCTACGTCAGAAAAGCCCAGTAGAAAAGCTTGCCGCCAGTGGAAAATTTTTGGGAACCGCTAGTGTGGTTCTTCTATCAAGTTGTAGGGTGGCCTTTCATCGCCTTCTTCTTGTCTTAACCCTTAATCGTTGCTTTAATTACTTTGTTTTGGTGGTTGGAGAACGTTTGCCAGGATCGGACACACATGATGGGAAAACATTTGAATAAATCTGACGTTGGGGAAAACCTTTTACCGTAAATATTTTAATAAATAAAATAGCAATACATGCGCAATGGCCTTCAACAAGATACTCAAGAAGAAGAGGAGGGCTGGGGTAGGGAATTGAGCCCGTATGTCCAACTCTCTGTCCCTCCTGCTCTGTGGTTCAGCAGAACCACAAGGTGGGGGCCACCATCACTTCCTCTAGACTTCATTTTAGCAACCCCCACCCCAAAATCAGCCATCGCTTGGCCTATATGATGAACAGGAGTGGCGATGTCTCATGTTGGGGAGGGGACCACCACTGGCTGGGTCTGCCCAAATGTTTGGTGACCAGTTGCCTAGATAAGGCAACCAAAGCAGCCACAGGAAACAGACTCCGTTCCTGCCCCCCCCCCCCCCTTGGGTTGAGCAGTTGTGACTCTTGTGAGCTTAGACTCTTGGGTTGAGCAGTTGCGAGCCAAGTTGGTGTCAACTTGATGGGCTACCAACGGCCAGTATCTTGCTGGTCGTGACTCACCTGGGTGAGTGAGTCGTGACTTGCTCACCCTCAATTCCTTCCAGAGTTCGAACCACTTTCTTTTTTATAACTGAACTTGCAAAGAGGTAGAGATTTGGAGGTTTTTTTTTTTAAAAAAAACTTTTTCATGTTTTAACCAACTGGATCATTAATACATTTTTAAGGCTGTCAGCCAACACCCCTACCGGCACATAACCCTGTCCGTACCAGCTTGCCGGGTACGGATGAGGCTCCCCCACCGTCCCCTGCGCACCTCATAAAACAATGCGGGCTCCCCAGGAGCATCAAAGGAGACCTATCCACTTAGCCAGCCGAACACCCATCAAGGTTATAAACATTTCAGCCATAAATTAAAAAGGAAGGGGAAAAAAACTTTATTAAATTGCTGTAATGTTCTGTCCTTGGGCAGGCTCAAACAGCAGTCGGGAGGATCTTCAAAAGGATTCTGTTCTTTTCATTTCCAGCACTGAAGTGCTGCATCAGGATCTGGCACTCGGCAGCCCCAAATCAGTTCTTTTGCAAAAGCCTTTAATAGCTACATGTGCCGTCTCTGAGCATCGGCTATTAAACAAGCCTCACGTGCCTTTTATGGGCTCAGTGCATTGATGTATTAAACAGGGGAGGACGCCTGGCAGGTTGGGCAGGTTCTCAAATCCTTGAGGAGATACCACTTCGACGAAGGAAAAGGATGTGGCAGGAATTACATATGACCCTCCCCCCCCCGGCAGACACACACATACCACATGCTCGGATGGGCACACGGACTCAAAGACATGTTTGCATCATGGGAACTGCCTTCCAGAACAGCAGGGGGTTCATTCAGGGAAATTTATACTCTGCATTTCCAACCGTATGGAAAGCAGTGGACACCCAAAGTCAAAATCAAATAAATACTCTCACAAATCTATCTTCTGTATATATAAAAGAGAAAGGTCACTGACTGACTCACTGATTGACTCACCAACACCCTGACAAAACCGCTGGGCCTAGAAGCGTGCAATTTGGGGAGCGTGATCCTTCCATGACTTAGGGAGACACTAAGAACCGGTTTTTGGAAATTCCAACCAGAAAGGGATGAAAAGGGGCGCAATGTGTTTTCCTCCCTATACTTTGCATTGAAGAATCGTGACTTAGGGATGTTCTGCCACAACCCCTGGACGCATGAAATTCGGGGAGGGAGTTCTCTCTGTCACATGAACGCCCACCAAGAACTGATGAGGAGAAATTTAACCCTTAAGGGGCTGAAAAGGGGTACAACGTATTTTTGTCCTATATTTAACTCGGGAGACTGAATAACATCCAGCCAATTTGGTGCTTGGTGCCTGGTGCACTGGGGGGATGTTGTTCGGAGGAAGAGGTTGCACTGGAGATGATGCTGCACATGGGGGGGTTGTGCATGGGAAGATATGCGTGGGTGGTTGATGTGCATGGGGAGATGTTGGGCACGGAAGATGTTGTGCATGGGGGGATGTTGTGACTGGGGGTTGATATGCATGGGGTGGATGAACCTGGGGGATGTTGAACATGGGATGGATGCGCATGGGGGATTGCAATCCACTAAGAACTGATCTGCTGCAAACTGATCTGAGCTGCAATCCTAAAGACACTTTCCTGGGAGTAAGACCCATTGAACACAATGGGGCTTACTTCTGAGCAGACTTGGTTAGGATTGTGCACTAAGACTGCAATCCTAATCTCTAGTTAGCCTGGCCTAAGCCCCAGCAGAAGTCTTGAGAATTTCGCAAAAGTACCGTAAGGCACTTCTGCGCCACTCCTGGGGAGGGTTAGGCCAGTGCACAGATATGCACTTGTCCCCCTACACGACATGGAAATGGGAAATCTGATGAGATGTGTTGGCCTAAGTTAGGATTGAAAGCTAAGCCTTGAACCTTCTGCCTATAAAAACAAGAACGCCCTACCACTTGAACGCAGAACATGGCCAGACACAACCAAAGCTCCCATGACTTCTCCAGGCCTGGCTTCTCCAGCCTTTCCTAGGTGTCCACCGTTTGCTGTGTCTTCAAGGAAAATGCTGCTGCCTTCAGGGTGACCAGATTCCTGAAACTCAAAAGGAGGACAAGGTCTTGGATTCCTCTCAGCCTGGCCTTTCTGGCGGACAATGGCACGTTAGCCTACTCACGAGGAAAGCCACGATATTGGGCACTTTCCCATAGAGCTCAACGCATATTTTTGATTTTGAGTTTTTTGGCCGTAACTTTTGATAGGAAGGAGATATTTCAAAACCGAGTTTTGCATTGGATTCTGCTCATCAATACGAATCCAACGACATATGACATATGCACACCATTGCAAAGTTCCAAAATGAAGGACAAGGAAGCCCTTTTGGAGGACACCCAGACAGAAAGCAAAAAAAAGGACAAATCCAGTCATATGATCCACCCCAAATCCACCTTGTCTGCCTTCTTTATACCAAACCACACAGGATACCTTTGAAATTTACTGCTAGTATTTTTTACTGCTAGTGTTGTGCCAAAATTTCCTTATTTTGAACAAGTAAAAAAAACACATACCGTGTTATTTTATTAGCTGAACAAAGTCTCATGGGGGGACCCCACTCTTTTGTTCCCATTACTGTTCTTTCCTTTTTACTGCTTTGAATAACTGTTAATACGAAGCCACACGGGCTTGTTAAAAGGCCCTACAAAAACTTTTATGACAAGGTTTTCCTGCAACTAAAAACTACCTGCAGCTGATCCTGGGGAACCACACAGTTCCCTTGAAAGAGGAAGAGAATGAATCACCAGCTCCCATGGGTGGCTGGAACAAAGCAAAGGGAGACAACACTGGAGAGAAGGACCTGTTTAAACGGGGGTCACCCCATTTCAAAGCAGACTCCAGCAGGACTTCCTGTTGGTTGATCCATCAATCAATTAAATCTCCTTTAAAAACAGCCTGGACCAGAGGCATACCTAGGCAAAATTTCGCCCATGGCAAGGACCGAAATTTAGCCCCTATTAAAACAGTTAGAAGGTATCCCAGGAGGTCATCTAGTCCAACCCCCTCCTTGTAACAGGAGAGATCTCTGCAAAGGACTAGACTTTTGCACTAACGTATTTATATATATAAACACACATCATTATATATATATAATATCGCCCTGTTGCCCTATTGCCCAGGGCACATCGCATCCTATGCTATGCTCTCATTACGCCTCCAGCCTGGACCAAAAATTGGCCTGCCTAGTTTTGGGTTTCTCTTGCAGTGGTCCACCAGATGCCCCCCTGAAAAGTCCACCAGAAGGACAGGAAGGCAACTACCATTCCTATCTACCTGTCTTCTCCGAAGGGTGGCATGGTAGGTACAGCAGACACCGTAATGTGCCGTGTAAGTGGCCCCTGCAACTCACTGTTGGGAGTCATTCCGGGCAACAACGGCAATGATGTATGCACCCCCTCCGGCAAAAGTACTTGTTCCGACTATTTACACCAAGGTAGACTGCTCTACAATGTAAAAACTCCACACAGCCACATTCTCTGGTTCAACCATCCACAAGTCCAACCTAATTTTTTATACCTGGATTTGTCTCAACACAAATGGCCCCTGCAAATCAGTTTTAAAACGGATTTTCTGCCGTTGTAGAAAGGTGGTCATGCAAGCACTCGTTCCATTTGTCAGATCAGCCAGGCAAAGGCAGGGGTCCTTTGCATTTCTAATTGCCGACTACTTCCAAGTAGTCAGAACAGATTGCCAGGGGAGGTGGTGGACCCTCCCTCACTAGGGATCTTTAAGCAGAGGCTCGACGAGCACCTGTCGGGATGCTCTAGGGGGATTTCCTGCTGCAGGCAGGGGGTTGGACTAGATGACCTACTAGGTCCCTTCCAACTCTAGGATTCTAGGATTCTCTCCAACTTCAGTGTCTTTCAAATTTAGGTTCCCACATCTCTTTCCTGCTCTTTGGCTCTCTTCGGAGCAAGGAATTTTTGGCTTCTCTGTATAACTAACTTATGGGAATCAGATGCAAACATTTCTTTCCTAGCGCACCATTTGATCCTTTTCTGTTTCCCACTCTCTAGATCATGGCCTGTTGTTGCTTTTAATGTCTCTCTCTGCTTCTGTGAAACACTGCTTTGCCTTGAGGGTTCGGTTGTGGAACCAAAGGGTGTGAAAATTCTGAATATTCTAAATAAATAATAAACAGATCCTCATGAGCACCAACCCGGGGGGGATTTCAGTTACAACCTGTGCCGAAAGGAATATGCTATCGTCTTTTCTAGGAAAGCCCATATTTGCTTGGAAAAACTTCAATGAAATTCTCAGGCTATTAAAAAGTCAAGGCAAGGAGCCAAAGCTGTGACCCTTTCCCCAAAAACAGGGCTCTGCAAGAGGCAAGAAAGAGTCGGGATCTCCAAATATCTTATGGGCGCAATCCAGAGTAACTACGGGGGTCCTTGCTCCGGTGTAAGAATTTGCTCTGGATTGCAATATGAATTTCTAATAGGTTTTCACTAGGTGGTGCAGTAACTACAGGTACATATAATATCTCTTGCATGCTTCTGTAGTTACTCTGGATTATACGGTTCGTGTTTTTCGAAGTGAACATGGGGGAGAATGCAAGGCTTTGAAAATGAAGAGATCAAAGAACTGTGATCTCAGGTGCGGCAGAGATTATACAGCAGCACATCAGTAGGATTAAGCTCAAGTGCGGTTGGAGTGGCCACTGCACCTTGTTCCAGAAATGGTGCAGATGTAATCCTACTCTAAGTCAAATGCCTCCTTCTTGGGAATTGCAGTCAGACAGTCAGTGGGATGGAAAGTGTCCAGATCCTCAGCACCTGCTTCTCTCCTGCTGTCAGAAAAGGAAAACCGGGTCAATCAGAGAGAGCAGAGGGAGGAGTGCAAGCACCGGCACAAGCGGGACTGTGCATGGGATTGTACATAACAGAGATGTACACCCCTGTCTTTTGCTAGATCATGAAGCTCCCAGCACACTTTCATTCATTTACTTTCTCCCTAAGTCTTTGGAGGAGCTGGGGAAGTGACCTGATCCTTAGGATCATGCTCCAGCGTGGGAAGGGGGGTGATTTTCTGTGCCCCCAGGGGTCATCCCAGGTCAAGCCAGGCTTTGAGGAGTCCTGGGGAGCCCTGCAGATATGAAGAAGAGGCTGCTGGACCTGAACTCAAAAACCACCAACAGTGAATGCTAAGTACCTTTCCATGTTCCTATTACGTAATATGATTATGTTTTCAGTGCAATATGGACATTGTTTTATATCGATATATTTCATTTCAAAAGTATACGTTGGTACTGATTGAATGTGAAAGGAATGAGCATTGAAGTGTGATTGAAGTACCCATTTTTATTATTCTATGTAAATTGAGTCCGTATCATGTCAGTGCATCTGAATTTTGTTGTATATTTTTGTACGACAATAAAGTATCTGTCTGTCTGTCTGTCCATGTCTTTCTGTCTGTCTATTCATCTATCCAGCTGTGTGCCTGCCTGCCTGCCTGCCTGCCTGCCTGCCTGCCTGCCTGCCTGCCTGCCTGCCTATCTATCTATCTATCTATCTATCTATCTATCTATCTATCTATCTATCTATCTATCTATCTATCTATCTATCTATGAATGAATGAATGAATGAATGAATGAATGAATGAATGAAAAAAAGAAAAATAAGAAATGTGCTCTGACACCCAAGAAGAGAAATCTTGGTCAGTCCAACCCAATGAGTTTTCCTCCATGAAATGTGCGTGGATGGTGTGCATGGAAACTATGGATAAGAGAAAACATATTTCCATGGAGAAGAAACAGCAGGCCATGCTAGGCTGCAAAGAACTGAATAAGCCCACCGGATCTCTGGTGCCTTCCTAGCTGTCCTTGATGGGAGTTTCCCCCATCAACACTTGCTTTAATCCAAGGTCTAAAGATCCCCTCGCGCCGGTGTAACGGCTGATCTGGGAGCCCCGGATGCTTCTGGAGGCGGAAACGTTCTCCCACACGCCTACTTACAAGCTTTGCAAGCTGGTACTTAAACAAACTTTTATTAATAAGCGCACCTTGAGTGCTGCCAAGTAATTGGGCCAAGTCAGGCTGGCGGAATAGGAAGGCTTGGATCTCCAAGCTTCAGTCGAGCAGTAAAAGGAGCCATTACTCTGCCCCAGAGAACAATCCCGTTCTATTGATGCAGTGCTTATCTGTGGGCAGAGCAGCGGGAGGACCGAGTTTACAACGCGGCTGGAGCTGGTGACACAGTCCGTAGCCGCCCAAAATCACTAGCCGGTCACTTACCAAAGAATGAGAGCCATTTTTGAGAGATCCCAAGTGCAAGATTCCCCCCATAGAATCATAGAGTTGGAAGGGACCTAGTAGGTCATCTAGTCCAACCCCCTGCCTGCAGCAGGAATTCCCCCTAGTCTCCATTGCTAGTCTCCTTTTTTTGGCTATTAGTGCAATCCTAAAAAGTCTATCCAGAGGTAAGTCCCATTGAGTTAAATAGTACTTACTCCCAACAAGGTACGGTTAGGATTGCAGCCAAAGTCACATACCGACAGCAACATACCGACATTGCAGCGATGGGGACAGACAGGCTGGTCCCTAGTGTGGGCTCACCTTCTGATCTGATTAAGACTAACGGGTGGTCTGAACCAAAGAGTGCCGTTGCCAGCGGACGACATGGGAAAATGCAGCTGTGCACGTGGAAATTCTGTCATAGCATCTCAAAATGCCCCCCTTGTGTGCCACCCATTAGCACAAAAGCATGGCAAAGAGGGGTTGATGTCAGAGCAAGCGTGAAATTCACCAGTGGGGTGCAAAGCACTAAGTTTTACAGGAACCCAAATGCGCCGTGCAAGTGGCCTGAGCATTATGTCTAACCCTACAATCCAGAGTAACTACGGGAGCACATAAGAGACATTTATATCGACGTAGTTACGGTGCCATCTAGTGAAAACCCATGGGAAATTCATATTGCAATCCAGAATAAATTGTTCTTACGTTGGAGCAAGGACTCCCTGTAGTTACTCTGGATTGGGCCCTTGGTTAAACAAGCTCTAAAGGAAAGCCTCGTGTTCCTTTCCCAAGAGGTGGTACGGGGCATCACTTGACTTCAGGAGGAGACCTTGAGGCCTTTGGTTAGCATTGACCCCCAAGCACCTGACACTCTCACACCTGCCCTCCAGGTGTCAAAAGGAAGATCTGGCTGAAAGGCTCGCCTCCAGACCACGGACTGGAAAGCAGAAAGGTTCTTGTGCAGCTCAGCTGCTGCTTAAAAGGGCTCTGGGCAAATGCTTTAACACCTCCACCCAGGTATGAACTAGCACACTCTTCCGAGGAGAGATCTCACCCCAGTCACATTTGAAGTGCACAAAACTCCTGTGACATTTCTATGATTGCAGCTCTGCAGGTGGAACTTTCCTCCTCACACAGTGGTTCACGTGTTCTCTGGGTGGCAGGAGATGCAACAGCCCTGATTATTTTGGGAGACCCCCTGCAGAAGATCATCTGGCTTTCCATTAGCAATGCCCTTGGAGGGGCACAGTGGAGTCTGGAGGCTGGGAAACTATTCAGGTATACAAAGGGATGTGCAATAAGCAACCGATTGCAGTGGTTTTCAAAGTAGGGGTTGGGGGGGTCCATGACTTTGTTTCAAGGAGATCGCAGAAACCTGGGCACCTCTGTTTTGGAATCTGGCACTGGGCACTCAGTGGAATGGGCACTCAGGTTGCAATCCATACTTTCCTGGGAGGAAGTCTCAAACATGGCAGGGCTTACTATACCAAGTAGACATGGAGGAGCTGACATCAGTGATGTCACTTCCTGTTTGGTGTCACTTCTGGCGATGACATCACTTCCAAGTCCTGGACAGATTGTTGTTCACGGAAGGGGGTTCTGGGCTGAAATGCTCCAGACATAATGCGTGATTTAACCAGAGTTGAGCAAAGCGCCATCGCCCTTCAATAAGGGCAAATGTCGCCCCCTTATGTTTAGCAGTGGGAGCGCAGCTCTCTCTACTCACCCCAGCATGCTGCTCTCTGGTGCTGGCATTGCCTTGGGGCTCCCGATTAGAGTGGGAGCCCCTATGGGACGGGGGTCTTCCTTTTCCCCCGGTACATGCTTTGGGAACGTCTTTCTGCTAAAAAGCGCAATAGCGGCATTCCCCAAAAGCGGCAACGTCTCCGGGACGAAGGACTGGCTGCCAGTGGGAGCTCCATATCAGAAAAGAGGCAGGAGGCAGCACCAATTGCAGCCCTCCTGTAAAAGGGGAATGATTACTTCCTTGGAGTAATTACTTGGATTACTTCCACCTTTGGAGTGTGGCCGCCGGTCACTGCAGACCACACCGGCCTGGGAAGACCATAGTTCTGTCTACACCCGAGACAACTGCCTGCCGACAACCCGTCACAATCTCTGTGCATCTCAATGAAACAAAAGCAAAATGCCAACAAGAGGCCTAAAACACATCAGTCATGGCAGGGGTCAGGGAACTTTTTTACCTTGTACCCCAAAATATATTTAGATATGCCAACGTTACCCCCTTGATATGCCAACGTTATCCCCACCTATCTATCCTCACCTTAGTGTCCCTTGCTTCCCCTATATTGTTCCATTACCCCCAGGAATTTCATTTTTACCCCATTTGGGGTAATTTACCCCTGTTCCCTGACCAGTCATGGCGATGAAGATGAAATCAAGGTGATGAAGAGGACCAGCAATATGTCTGGATCTGAAGAAATCAACTCCCAGTTTATTCTGCTTGGTGGGAAAACAACGGGTTGCAGCCACTGGTTTTTTTAAAAAAACATACCACCACCCCCTTCATGCTCTCCTTGCTCTGCTCTGTGGGGAAATTAACAGCGCGGTGCCAGGCAGCGCAAGGGTTAACACGGACTGATGCCGACCGCCCTGAGCCTGTGCTTTGTTCATCAGAGCGTTAAATCCAAAAGCTCCCCAGAGCGCTGCGCAGTCGCACTGTCAGGGCCGGGGTAGAAGGTTCTGCATTAAAAATGCATGTCGCAGGCGCTGCCACGGACCTGGAAGGAGAGCTGGCGGGGGGAAGTCTTCGGTGCCCCACCACCTCGCCGGCAATTGGAGACATTCCTCAACAAACAGGCACCTCGGGAAAGAAATGAAAGGGCAAACAAACCGTGAAACAAATCAAAGGGCTCAATTATCCGCCTCTTCTTTTTTCGCAGAACGGAGGGGAAAGAACAAAACAGGGGGATTTCAAGGCTGGTCTGTGGCATGAGGGAGGTCGGAGCAGCCAGTCCTGGGGGACCCTCCTACTTTGGTGCCATTCCAGGCTGTACGGCTAGCTTTGTTTTGCTCTCCCTGCTTGGAATGGCTCCAAAAGGGTGAGGCTCCTCCAAAACAGACTGCTTCACCCCCTCTAGCTATACCACCAGCAGGAGATGCTCCCGCTACCCAGCCAGCCGGCAGACCATCTGGGGCAGCAGCACTGCAGGAGGATGTACAGGAAGGCTGTACAAAGCAGAGCAAGGGAAGGGTGGCAGGATGGCTGGGATGTAAGGTTTGCCCCTGTGCCGCTCCCAATTGTATGCACATGCTCCTACTTCTGATCTCAGCACAGGACTGACCTTTTGCCTGTGCTCGGATCGCCATCACCATCACAAGTTGTTTATCATGGAGTCAGGTAAGCAGCCCATCCAGCTCAAGACTGGCGGAGGGTGCTGCGCAGGGCAGTGGTCTTACCTGGAATGCCAGGCATTCAGCTTGTGATCGTCACTCACAAGGAGGCACATGCACTGCCACTGAGCAATAGGAGACACTTTTAAACACTGGAGACGGGACTGTGGCTCAGTGGGAAGAGCCTCAGCTTTGCATGCAGAAGCTTCAGCCGGCCACTTTTAAGTCAGTGGGGATAGTCCTCGGCCAGATGGACCACTGGGTAGAAAGGTGCATCCCATATGCATGCGAGGGCACCTCATGAGCTCACCATTGGCCACTCTGATTGTCCCTGGCTCTCCAAGGTTTCAAAGTGGAGAATCTTACTCCGCAAGCAGCGGAGATGCCTCTGATTCTGTGCTCTGTCACTGAATTATGCCCCCCCATGGAAAAGTATGGCTCAGGGGTGCACTAATATGGTCACTAGTTGTACAGTTAAAGATACAAAGCAGGAAGAGCGACACCAATGCAGGTCGAACATGTGCTTGCTGGTGGATCCTCATATCTACCTGCTCAAGGTCTAGGACACTCTTGTTTTGAAACTGTCTTTTTGAAACTACTGTAGGGCTGTGGGTGGCGCAAGTGGCTAAGACGCTGTGCCTGTTAACCAGCAGGCCAGGGTTCGAGACCCGGGTTGGCCCACAAGACAGGGTGAACTCCTGTCCTTAGCCCAGCTCTGTGACGCCAGCTGGACCCAATCGTATTGGCTCTGCCTTTCCATTGGACTAATTCAGTGGTGTGGAGAGGGGGGATTTGCTGCTTGGGTAACAGCCTATCCTCCATAACAATCTAACCCAGGCTTTCGTGCTTCGCATGCAGCATAAGCAGCGCCACACACGATACCATAGTCTTCCAAGACTGACGGAGGCCTGCTTGGAGGGATTGACGCAATGACAAGACAGAACCCCATGTTTTGACTTTTAAGGCTTTCAAAAGATAAAACAGGAAATATTTTGTTGCGGCGCTTTGAATGCTCAAATCACAAGCAATTATATGGACAGCTGGCCAGGATGAGGCTCCCACCCTGGCTGGAAATTAGAAACATCTCAGAAGGGAGAGTGTTGACTGCAGCCTGTCAAGCAGAGGAAGGGGAAATTGGTGGTCTGCGATCAGACGGGAACGGAATAGCAAGATGGCGGAGATGCCAATATACTGTCTGAGAACCATGAGAACCATGGCCTCCTCCATGTCTGAGAACCATGGCCTCCTCCAAGACATCCCTGGACAGGCACTTGAGTAGTTCACGACAGCGTCAACAGCATCAGGGAATAAAAGTCAAGACAGCATTATTAAGAAGAGAAAGACTCACTGGAACAGAACCATTCCAGTTTCAACCACTGTTGAGCACTAAAACTGATGGAGCCTGAAATCCAGGAAGAAGGAGGTATCTAGGCACTGCTCTAGAGAAGACCAACTGGAACCCTGCCAGTGTTGCAACAGCCATGAAGGTCCTCCCTGTAGACCCCAGGAGGTGGGGACTTCATTGTAGGGAGATGGTCCTCCAGACATTCTGGTCCCAAGTTGGCTTTAAAGATCAGTACCAACAACCCCAAAGTGTCTCTCTCTCCAAGTGTCCCTGAAGGGTAGCATCAGCCATGGAAGTTGATGCAAGGTCCAGCAGAGACAACGGAAATGCAACAGAAAACCCTGTCTTGTTCACATCAACTGTGGTGACAACCGTCAGTTCAGCTCCAAACTCTGGCTGAAAGTTGGACTGAAACTGGTTGAGCCATTGTCAACCTCGTCCAGGAATTGCTGTGACTGGATTACCACTACCCATTCAAACCTTTGCTCAAGAACTAGTTGAAGACTAGTTGGAATTGCCCAAATCAAGACCAGGCATCTTCAGGAGGTGGTAGATGATCTCGAACACAAGGAAGGATGGACACATACCCTCTCCAGGAGAAGCATTTGTCCCCTTCCCTGTCAATTCAGCCAGTCCTTGCTGGGCAGATTCCACCAGCCATGATGGGTACAGGCCAACTAGGCATGTAGACAGCCACACACTCCCTGGAACACTGTCCGTATCTTCAGACAATTGGAAAATAATCCACAAAAAGGGATAAACTGATGTGGAGAGCCAGTAGTAGATGACCAATTTTTTTAAATCCACAAAGCGTCTTGCATCTGGGTCACAGCACACCGTAGGGGTTCTCCTCTGCCATGGACTCAGAAGTACACCAAGACACACCACCTGGAACAGCTCTGTCGGGTGACTCTCCATGGAAGTGGAAGCGTAAGGGGAGGGCATAATATATTGCGAGTGTCTCCAGACAACTCTCCGTGGTCCGTCAGAAATTGGCCAGTGGTCTACTGGAGAGCTGCAGAGAGTGTTGGGCTTGGCCCAACTCCTGGCCGAGAAATCCTCACATCCACTTCCAGATTCACAGAGGGCAACATGAAAAGGAGTGGCAAAAACAAGCAGGGAGGAAATTGTGCAACTTCCACGGGATGTGACTCCGTTCACAAAACATTTTGACGGTCTTCTTTGGAGAAACCACACAGGAGGAGGCCTAACCGAAACGTGGATCTGTAGCTTCTTGTGGTGCTTCTTGGGCAGCCATTACGGCTAATTTGGTCATTCGCTCTCAGATTCTGGCTGTAAATGTGAGGACAGGGTTTGGAAATGTGCGCAAGCACCACACTGACCTCATCTGGACCACAGGCAGCCATCTATGCAAGACCTACGGGAAATGGGACTTCAGCCAGAACATATTCACGCGGAAAGCTTCCTCATCCTGGTTTACCTGCCTTCTCAGGGATTTTAGAGAAGAGGCTTTCCAACACTCCCAGGGATGAGTGCATGTTCTACTGCTGAGTTATACCCCCATCCTGGACAGGTTATGGAAGAACAGCAGTGATTCTTGCCATCTTAGATGGGCCTGGGAAGGCCCCTCACCTGGAGACTGACTGGTGTTGGATCTGGAGGCTGGTGGGGACACTTCTGGGCTGGACTGATCCACCGTCTCACTTGCAGAAGGCAGCATGTGTGCCTTCAAGGGTGCATGTGGTGCATCAAGGGTGCATGTGTGTGAAGAAGCTTTCTGGAGCTGTTAGTAAGAACCAGATTTCTCTCCGTCACAACCCCCCACGTTCTGCCAAACTGCCTCTCCTTCTGACCAGTTACTTGAAGCGTTTGCCATTTCTCTGCTGTCTTCCTCCATCTCCAATTCCAGATGCTTTCCCTTAAGAGGAAACAGGCAGGGCCGGCGTCCATTTATTTAACCCAGGAACGGGGCTGGGAAAAAGCCCCTTGAAATCCGCTTCCACAAAGGCTCTGGCAGGCCCCTCCGTGTCCCAAACAACATCAAACTGTGCTCGCCCATTTGTCTCAGGAATCCTGCATTAATAAACATGAAGACGAGCACTTCTTTTACCTCCCACACTCAGTGACAGAAGAAAACAAGGGCCAGCTGTAGTCATCAATGGATCCTTGTTCCGCACATAAAGGCTTAATTACATTTTATTTCAAGCCTACACATGGAAAACTTTACGGTTGCCGGCTTGTCAATTTCAGCTTCTGGTATTCCAGCTGACAGGCTGCAAGGGAGTGTGAGTGTGGCCCTCTTGTTAACACCTTCACTGCTCTACGCACGGCCAAGGGGAGCGCTCTGGGATCGAGTAGATTCCTTAGCAGATCAAGAAGATTAAAGACCTCACCAACTCTATAGTAGTAGATCTTAACAGAACTTAGTAGATCTACTATATTCAAGAGTACACCAACTCTATAGTAGTAGATCTACTATATTCCAGAGCACATCAATTCCATAGTAGTAGATCTACTATATTCAAGAGTACACCAACTCTATAGTAGTAGATCTACTATATTCCAGAGCACACCAATTCTATAGAAGTAGATCTACTATATTCAAGAGTACACCAACTCTATAGTAGTAGATCTACTATATTCCATAGCACACCAATTCCATTGTAGTAGATCTACTATATTCCAGAGCACACCAATTCTAAAGTAGTAGATCTTCTATATTCCAGAGCACACAACTCTATAGTAGTAGATCTACTATAGTCCAGAGCACAACAATTCCATAGTAGTAGATCTACTATATTCCAGAGCACACCAATTCCATAGTAGTAGATCTACTATATTCCAGGGCACACCAATTCCATAGTAGTAGATCTACTATATTCCAGAGCACACCAATTCTATAGTAGTAGATCTACTATATTCCAGGGCACACCAATTCCATAGTAGTAGATCTACTATATTCCAGGGCACACCAATTCCATAGTAGTAGATCTACTATATTCCAGAGCACACCAATTCTATAGTAGTAGATCTACTATATTCCAGGGCACACCAATTCCATTGTAGTAGATCTACTATATTCCAGAACACGCCAATTCCATAGTAGTAGATATACTATATTCCAGAGCACACCAATTCTATAGTAGTAGATCTACTATATTCCAGGGCACACCAATTCCATAGTAGTAGATCTACTATATTCCAGAGCACACCAATTCTATAGTAGTAGATCTACTATATTCCAGGGCACACCAATTCCATAGTAGTAGATCTACTATATTCCAGGGCACACCAATTCCATAGTAGTAGATCTACTATATTCCAGGGCACACCAATTCCATAGTAGTAGATCTACTATATTCCAGAGCACACCAATTCTATAGTAGTAGATCTACTATATTCCAGGGCACACCAATTCCATTGTAGTAGATCTACTATATTCCAGAACACGCCAATTCCATAGTAGTAGATATACTATATTCCAGAGCACACCAATTCTATAGTAGTAGATCTACTATATTCCAGGGCACACCAATTCCATAGTAGTAGATCTACTATATTCCAGAGCACACCAATTCTATAGTAGTAGATCTACTATATTCCAGGGCACACCAATTCCATAGTAGTAGATCTATTATATTCCAGAGCACACCAATTCTATAGTAGTAGATCTACTATATTCCAGAGCACACCAATTCCATAGTAGTAGATATACTATACTATATAGTCTATTCTCTACATACAAATCTATAGCAGTAGATCTATTATATTCCAGCAAGACTATACTATACTATATTCTATTCTATATTACTATATTCTTGCAAGACAAAATTTATTAGAAATGTTTGCTTGTCTTGCAAAACACTCTCAATCCAAGGTTTTACTGTAATTAGTACAAAATCAGTTAGAGCAAGATTTTTTACTTTAATATGCCGTTTTTCAGGACTCGTAACAAGTGGTATCAGTGACTCTCTTAAGTCCCATTTTACATCCGTGGAACACCACGGCTCAAACACATACAACAAGCCCACGGATCAGGCAAGCAAAGTCACACTGGGCTGCCACATAACTGTGAGTCCAGGTTGGTGACGTGGCTACCTGACCGTGTGAAATGAAGTCATACGGCTCTTGTCCAGTTAAGAGCCTTTCCGCATGGACTCCTACCAGTTGTTTCCAAGCCCGCATCCAGTACGTATTCCCAAGCCAGTCCAAGTATAACATATATGTTATAGTGCACATGTGGAGATAAGCCCCTGCGTGGCATGTTACATTTATTTCATTTATTTTAAATATTTGAAACCCACCTTCCAGTTAAAAACATTTTATGGTGGTGAAGGACAAGGAAATAAAGCAGCAATAGAGAACCGGTTAATTAAAGCAGCAAGTGGCAGGCATCAGCATCAAATAATTCATCCCAAGCCTGGCAGGTCACAAGAGACTTTTCTACCCATTCCAAATCTGGCAGGGAGAGTGCCCAGGAAGCCCCCCTTCGGAGACTGGAGCTCCAGTGCCCCAGTACTTGCCCCAGGGAGAGTGCCCAGGAACCCCCCCTTCGGAGACTGGAGCTCCAGTGCCCCAGTACTTGCCCCAGGGAGAGTGCCCAGGAACCCCCCCTTCAGAGACTGGAGCTCCAGTGCCCCAGTACTTGCCCCAGGGAGAGTGCCCAGGAACCCCCCCTTCGGAGACTGGAGCTCCAGTGCCCCAGTACTTGCCAACCAAAGTGGGGCCAGTGGTGTGCCAGACAGCAAGCCCTGTAAATTGGGAAGAAAAGGTAGGCCTGGAAAAGTTTTTGGGATCTCATCTGTGCACAGCACGTGGGTGCAACAACCCTTGGTTAACTATCACCGTTACTTATCTTTTATTTTAAAGTTGTCCATACTCTTTGTCCTAAAATCTTCCCCAAAGTTTATACAAAGTATGCTGAATACTAATTAAAAATAAATGCACAGAAAACAAGTAGCGTCAAAATTGTTGGTTCAAAAATCCCATGTCACACTGCAACCAAGCCAAGGATATGCAATGGAGCAGTGGTGTGGCTGCCCTCTTTGCCATCCGGGGCCCCTTTTAGCTATGCCACTGCAAGGGAGAAAATGGGGTAATCTTCTTCCCATTTAGCCTGAAGGATCTTCTGAACCTGTCCTTGTATACTCTGCACTGCTGGTCTTTTAGAAAACCAGTAACAACTAGTCTGACTCCAATGGTTCCAACAGGCTCCTGGAAAAGAAGGGCCTTGAGCTGCAACTGAGAAGGTAGTTCAGAGGAGAACCAAGGAGCCACTTGAGAAAAGGGCCGCCAATGTTGAACACTTAACTGAGGGTCCACAACAACCTCCTCAGAAAGACCTTGATAGATCAGACCAAAGGCTGGTGGATCAGGCCCACCAGCTGCTTCTAGAAAGACTACAAGCAGGAGATGAAGGTAGACCAGCCTTCTGCTCCACCGCTCAATCTGATGGTAGTGCACAACCATCATGTCTAGTAGCTACTAGACTTGTCCTCCACACCAGGTCCAAGCTAGTTGCCTTCACCGTAAACATACTGGGGCAGAGAGTTCCACAGATTATTTTCATTCTGCCCCAGCCGGAGATGGCAGGACACTGATCACCTGCGTGGTGGTGATATCTGGGAAAGGGTTGGGAATCTTACTTTGCAGTCGTCTCCTCATCGTACTTTGTCTTCAAGTCAAACAATTCCGTCTGCGTCTTTTCCAAGGCTGAGGAGCGAAGCCGGGGAGAGAAAACACAGCAACATACCAAAGCGTTACTGACGTGGTCGGAGCAGCACAACGTTTCAAAAATAAAAAGAAATAAAAAGGGAACACAACTGTTCTCCATTCAAAAAGTCATCCTGCATTACATCTCCTCCCTGACCAAACAAAATCACACTGGAGAAAAATGCTTTCAAAGCTTTTAAAAATTCTTTCCTCTGGGAAGAAGGAAAATGGAAGAGGCCCAGCCG
Source organism: Cryptoblepharus egeriae (assembly GCA_030015325.1). Lineage (NCBI taxonomy): Eukaryota > Metazoa > Chordata > Lepidosauria > Squamata > Scincidae > Cryptoblepharus > Cryptoblepharus egeriae. The sequence goes on from JAREYC010000022.1 coordinate 295,213, forward strand.
AACCCAGCCTCTCTTTTAAGAACAATGACATTTTCCAGTTCCTGCCCCGTTCAGTTGCCTTCTCCGTGACAGATGAAGCGCCTGCGCTTAGGGATCCGGTTTGGTTTTGGATGGGAAAGTGCCTAGGCTACCCAGGGTTTGGAAAGGCCAAAAGAAGCAAGCAAGTCACCAAAGAGCTGTTCATGCGTCCCGTTTCCCCCCCTCCCCGCTTGAATCCCCCGTCCTTGGTGAATGTTATAGATGGTACACTAGATCTGGACTTATTTTCATCATGGTTAGCTTCAACTATCATTTCTTAACCAACTTCTGGACCTGGCAGTCATACAGGTTGAGCCGCAGCTACCTTCTCACAAGGAAGTCATATATGTATGCATGCAGGAGTAGCAGTAGCGGTGTAGACAGACGGGTGGCAGATTAGTCAGTCTTGGAGGGAGCCCCTCTGCTTCGAAGCCATTCCTGGTGGCATAAGGCTCCCCCCTACATGGAATGGCTCCAAAGGGGTGAAGACCAACTGCTCTGCCCCCCTCTGGCTACGCCACCAGGGGGCAGGGGGCCAGGTTCACCCACAGCACTCTTCCCGGATCCTAAGTCACTGCCATTACATCCATGCCGGGTCTAAGAGCCACACGTGTGGCTGTACCCCAAAGCCCACCCACTCCTCCTTGTGAGTCAGAGGGAAAAAAGGCCACCTGTTTGTAACGCCTGCACTTTGTGTTCGGCCTCCTCCAGCTTTGAGGTTGTCGATATTTGCGTCTCTTGCAACATTCTGTAAGAAGAGGACAAAAAGTCGGCGTAAGCACATTGACCTTCCTGTAAATAAATCTTACAAAATCAAAGCAAAAAGTATTAGAAGAGCCATTCCAGAATGGCGCCCCAAAACGGTGCCCCTGCCATAAATCACACCAGCCTCTGGGATATGTTTGGGTATCACATGTGAGCACAAGGAGAAAACCGTGGGCCTCTTAACCCTGATGGACAATAGAATCCACTATTCTATGGTCTCCTCTGAAGTAGTGACTTCTCCTCCTGGGTTGCTTTGAACTGGAGAGATGGTGAGACTGCTCAAGGTTGCCCGTGCAGAAAGCCCCTGATTCAAAGCGGCCTCCCTGGGAGAGCTTCTGCACACCACCCCCTCTCAGCCTCACCCGCAATTCTGGAATAATGATACAGTTATCACTGGGGTTCTGTTCCGGAATCCCCCATGAATAAAAAAATTGGTGGATTAAAAAAAGTGAAAAATAATGGTAAAGACTGACTTCCAAGTTCCTTGCTCCTCCATTGCTCTTAATCAGTGGTCTGGGAACAGGGGTAAATTACCCCAAATGGGGTAAAAATGAAATTCCTGGGGGTAATGGACAGTCGCGCTGGTGTGCACACTCTTCCCCTTCGGAAAGCTCCAACAGAGAGCGCTACCGCTTCTGCCACTGAGAAGCAATAGCGCTCTCCATTGGAGTTTTCGGAAAGGGAAGAGCGCATGTGCACATGCACAGTAATGTTTTTTAAAATGGTTGCTCCGGCTGGCTGGACTTAGCTGCACCGAGCCGCAGCAGCCTGAAACTGCCCCCCAGTGTGCCCAAACACCCTCCCCAGGCAAGCTAAGTAAGCCACTTACTTTACATTTACTCAGAAGTAAACCACTTACTTTACGTTTACTCCAGATTTTAAAAATGTAATTTTGTCCTACATTTTAAAAAAGTCTGGATTTTCAATTGACTTTTGGGTGACATTTGACATTGACATTTGACATTGGGTGACTTTTGGGTGACATTTGACTTTTGGGTCAAATCAAGGGGGTAACATTGGCATAAGTAAATATATTTTGGGGTAAAAGGTAAAAAAGTTCCCTGACCCCTGCTCTTGATGGAATAAGGTCATATCTGATATCAACAGAGCTTTGATTCTGGGACTCCCAAAAAAGGGTTAAATAAAAGCAGTTTTTAAAAGTAAAAAGTGTCCCTTAATGTTCTTTAAAACAGCTTTTCTTCCGATTGTAGAGAGGCAGTCAGCACTTAGAAATGCCATTACATCCACTGCCATTACATCCATGCTGGGTCTTAGAGCCACACGTGCCTGGCTCAGTTGAAGAATGGAACTATTGCTTGCAATACAATAGTAAGAAAAGCAGTTTTTTAAAGTGATTTTTCAAGGGATGCATTTTTCTCTTATCCAGGGATCGCCACATTAATTTGCAGTAGCCATTCAGGTTGAGTCAAATCCATGTACTACAAGGTTGGACTTGTACTTACCTGCACATACCCCATGAACGCTAACTATTATGGGAAAGAGACAGGCAGAAGCTGTGAGGATCCTTGCAGCCAAGAAACTAGGGTTTTGCTGATCACGCGAACCCAATCGTGGTCTCAAGAACCTTTACTACAGCCTTGTAGAGAAGGTGGATATTATTTACTCCACTTGATAAGGAGGAGGTGAGACCTGAACCAGAAGGTCTCAACAGTTCGTATTCTAAGATGCAGATGTGGTAAGAACCTTTTTTTGGGCTTCAACCTTTTTTAAACCGAGACCAGCAATATTCTCACTGCCCTCGACACCAGTACCAAACTGGTGTGCAACCTCCACCTCTGTGGCTCCTCCACATCCGCCCGCGTTGGTCGACTGACCTTTCTTTCTCGGCAAAGTCATCCTGCAACTTCTGCTCCTTTTCCAGAGCGATGTTCTCCGCCTGGTTCTTCAGGGTCTGCTCATATTCCCGGATTTTCTCTTTAAGTGCTTTAATCGTCACCTCTGTGGAAACCAATGGGAAAAAAGAGGCCGGAGAGGTAAACACAACTCCATGTGGCCGCTGAGGAGGAGGCGGCTGGCGCCTGCCCTGTGGGCGCAGCAGCGCGGCTGAAACTCTGCGCTCGTCAAGTCCCGACACAAAATCAATGGTTACGAGTCCCTTTGGAGACCTTTTACTCCCCAAATGTTAAATTGAGCTTTAAATGTTGAAGGCTGAGAAGGATCAATGGATTTTGCCGGGAAGCAGAGCGAGGGTTTCTCTAGTCCGACTGCGCAAAAGAGCAGCCCACAAAACACCATCCTGGAGAACCCCCAAAATCCCCCTTTCTACATCTCCCTTTCCAGAAGGTGTGTGTCTTCTCCCCCATAACATACGAGATCTATTTTTCATCAGTGGCTGAAGATACAGTGCAAGCAGATGTACGACGATCAGAGCATGCATCCCTCCTTAACTCCAAGTGGGCAAAAAAATGCCCACTGGTAACGGGCACTCATTTGGTCAACAGGCCAAATGGATCTTTCAGGCATGTTTGTTGTGGCACAGATGATGCCATGTTTAATGGCTACCAAAGGATTCTCAACTAGCCTCGCCATAGCCCCCACTGTGCCCATGTGTGTGTATGGCACAATCCTAATCAACTTTCCAGCACTGGCACAGCTGTGCCACTGGTGCACATGTTGCATCCTACAACTCCGGGACAGTCATGGAGGCCTCCTCAAGTTAAGGCAATGTTTGTTCCTTTAACCCCCTGTAGTACTGCTCGTATTCCATTGCTGCAAAGTTGGTAAGGATTGTGTCCTAACAGTGCAACCCTAACCCCGGCGCAAGTCCTGTGCCGGCCTGGGGGTGTCGCAAAAGTGCCGTGCGACATTTCTGCACCAATCCTGGGGGACAGGCCAGTGCACAGGTATACGCCAGCCTTCCCATACCACAGTGGGATCGAGGAGACGGGTAAGTTGTGCCTAATCCTAAATTGGTTAGGATTGTGCCCTAAGTGTGATTTGTACAAAGGTTGCATCTTTATCTTTTGCCACAGCAATGACGACCAACCACTTTCTTAAATCCTCGGAGATGCCCTAGGAGGATTTTATGCTACAGGCAGGCGGGATAGACTAGATGACCTAGTGGGTCCCTTCCAACTCTAGGATTCTTGGCTTCTAAGAAATGAAAAGGTTGCATTGGGGATATCGCTGGGGTTGGAGGTGGGCTCAGTGCTGTGTCACCCCAGCCACTGACAGTCTTTCGCTCACTCCTTTCTTGGTAATAATCGAATATAACTAGTTTATATGAACACATTTTTTTCTGTACTTCCTCATTCTGATTCCTCCTCCACCCCACCATGAAACCAGACCTTTCCACCGACACGTCATTCCAAGGACACTCTGCCCCTCCAGCTACCTTGATTCTTCACTTCCGCAAATTCTTTGTTGTATTCCTCGAGTGTTTCCCGAAGTTTCTGGTTCTCGGTTTCAATATCGTGCATGCGCTGGACCTTCAGCTGGAGCTGCTGCCCCAGATCGAGAGCTGGAACCGGATCTGATGGAGGAGACAAGAGGAAGGGAACAGACCGTGACTGCCAGTCGAGTGAGCTCACATCTTTCTTGCCCGAGTTGTAACCGTCATACCGCAACTTTGCTGCCAGATTATTTTTTGCAACAAGACACTGACTTGTTGGATGCCAAACACAGAAAATGAGAACACAATCAATTACGCATCTGACATAGATAATTTCCCTTCCAGCCCCTCTCCTTTTAAGCAGCTTTCTCCGGAAGGCTCTCAATTTTGTCGTTCTAAAATGTGGAACAAAAGTGGGGAGGACCATTCACTGCTATAAATCCCCTTCTTTTGTATTTATGCTCTCTGATTGCACAAGTTTGAGGCCTACATGCACCTCTGAGCACCTCACTTTACAAAAGATGCAGCCACAGTGGAGTGGAGAGCGAGAAGCCCTACAATCCAGAGTAACTACGGGGCACGTAAGAGACATTTACGTCAACGTAGTGACTGCACCACCTAGTGAAAACCTATGGGAAATTCATACCGCAATCCAGAGTAAATTGTTCTTACATCGGAGCAAGGACTCCTCGTAGTTACTCTGGATTGCACCCAAGGATGATCAGAGGGCTGGAAGGGAAGCCCTTCAAAGAACTTGGTCTGCTCAGCTTGGAGAAGCCTCAGAGGAGATCTGGTTAAACACTTCAGATACGTGGTGGCCTCTTCTTCACTGGGGATCTTCATGCAGGGCTTGATAAGCATCTGTCAGAAGTGCTCTAGGGCTACAATCCAGTGTAACTACAGGACCTTTTACACCAACCTAGTTATGATGTCACCTATGGGAAACCTATGGGAAATATATAGAGCAATCCAGAGTAAGTGCCTCTTACATCTTCCCATAGTTGATCTGGATGGTAGGGTAGGAGGATTTCCTGCGATAGGCAAGGTTGGACTAGATGACCTTGTAGTTCCCTTCCAACTCTATAAGTCTTTGTTTGTCTCAACTCAACTTTGGAAGCTCTTCTCTCTGCCCCCAACTTCCACCACATTTCTTCTCCCATGTATATCCGAGAATATCTCTTGCACCAATCAATCAATCAATCAATCAATCAATCAACCAACCAACCAACCAACCAACCAACCAACCATATTTATATGATGCTTTTCAACCAAAAGTTCACAAAGTGGTATACAGAGAAAATGAAATTAAAGGTTCACAAGAGTGTCCTTAGAGAGTCCACAATCTTAAAAAATGCAAAAACTCAGCAAAACATACCAGAGATCAAGGTAGGGTTTATAGTTGGGCTTCTCTACCATTAGTTTCTGAGCATGCCTAAAGGACAATCTTGGCCCCCTCTATCTTTGCATTCTTAGCATAATTTTGGAGCACACCAAAGAAGGAGGCTCCTTAGAATTAGAGGGGCGACGATGCACCTGCTATGTACAGTACATTGTAGATGTACGACTGAAACATTTCAAGGGGGCATGAGGAAGGGGAGAGCTTCAAGCTTACCAGCCAGGGCAAAAGATTCCGGGAATCCAAGAGGTCTCATAAAAGGAGGACTGCACACATTTGAGGTGGGCGCCAGCATCACTTGTGAACTGGCTACAGAGATTTAGTCTCCCGTCGAGGAATGTTAAACACACCGATCTCGGAGGATCAACAATAGTACATATTAGGGAGCTCGGCTAATTTGCAGCCGCCACCATCATTAATTTTACAGACCACCCAAAGTGGTTGGAAATGCATAATAAGCCCATCGGACCTCTCGGAGCGCATTAAAACACAAGCCTGGGCACTTTGCGACGTGTCAGGCCAGCGCCAACGTTTACAGAAGAACAGCACTGGGTTATGTTGAGCGGAGAGAGGCAGGGTGTGCTGCGTTGTGTTACTGCGCTCGCCAAGGGCTTCCTGCGTTCACACCTCTGTAATGCAGGGGGAAAAGCGAGGAGGGGGGGCTCCCCACGGCGCATGCATAGTTTATAGCGACATCACTTTCTCATTTGTGAGTTTTAGGAGCTTTGGTTTCTCATTATTAGTGATGCTAAAATATTCATCTCACATTTAGTTCTTAAAGAAAAACTTTTTTAGCATGGGGAAGACTTGGAGCCATCATCCAGCTGGAGCTGAGCATCACTAGATCACCACCACAGAGGGTCTTCAAAGAGATCTTGGGTCAAGAGGACCTTTCCCATCCCTGCTATCAGAGATCCTCTGTAATGGGACATGCTGCCAGGGGTTGAACATGGAAAGCATGAGCTCAACCACTAAGCTATGGGGTCGACACCAGAATGCAGGATGCTTTACAAAGCGGAGAAGGAGAAATCTCTGTTCTGGGGGGAACCACTATTTAAAATCAAACAGATGAAATAGCAGAGGAAGAAGAAGGGAAGGGGGTAAAAAAAGAATTAACACACTTGATCCAGAAGTGCACAAATGGGCTTGGTAAATGGGCTTGATCCAGATGAGCACAAATGGTGTGGTTGTGCCAGGGCTTCTCAGAAAAGATGGGGTTCGAAGGAAGCACATGGGGGATCTGAAAGGCAGTTCAAGGCATTTGGGACAGGCAGGAGTAAGAAGTTAAGGGTGCAATCCAGAGTCTTTGCTCCGGTGTAAGAACAATTTACTCTGGATTGCAATATGAATTTCCCATTGCTTTGCACTAGGTGGTGCTGCAACTACGGGTCCATGTAATGTCTCTTATGTGCTCCCGTAGATTGTAGGGTATGAGCACAATCCTAACCATGTCTACTCAAAAGTAAGCCCCGTTGTGTTCAGTGGAACTTACTCCCAGGAAAGTGTCTTTAGGATTGCAGCCTAAGTCACTCTCCTGGGAGTAAGATCCATTGAACACAATGGGGCTTACTTCTGAGTAGACACGGTGAGGATTGTGCTACTTGGCAGACAGAATCCAACACAACTGTCTCGACTTTCACTTACTGTTACAATCAACTCAATTTAGATCTGTGTGAAAATCCTGTTCAGCGAACCCGCTTTATAAAAAAAAAAAACCCCAAATAATCCAGGATGTTCCCACTGGGGGACCCACATGAAATGCAAATCAGTCGGCGTTTGCGCATCCGACCAAAATCAGCCCGGAATTTATCCCAACCTCCCTCCGCCGCACCACCAACATCAACATTATGAAATGAATAATGAGTAGACCTTTAGTCAATAAATTCCCAAATCCCTGGAAAGCATTATATCGTAAATGAAAACGTTGGCAATCTCATAATTATTCATCAGGATATGTATATTTAATTTAGCTCTATTAAAGGTTAATGTCAAAGAAGCCAAAACAGTCGCGGAATAAAGTATGAACAGAATGTTAAAACCGTCTCCTTGCATTAAACTCCAAACTTTGCTTAAGCAGAGATGAATGATTAAAATGCCCGCAGCCTTTGGATATTGTTTTGGGATATGGTAAAGAGGACGGGCAGAAATGCCGTGGCGGCTTTCGTTTTTATGGCTTCTATTAGAGAAAACTAATTACCTCCTCTCGGTGAGGACGGCGAGGGCATGATTCTGCCGCATGCCAGTCAAGGGTTTCGGGCTTTCCGACATCAAAGTGCACAAAGGCTTTCAAAAGGATTCGCTCGTCCGCCTGCGAAGGCTTCCGGCCAGCTCCACCCGAGGCGGAGAAGCCCACGCGCCCCTGTCGCTTCCAAGGACGCCCATGTCAAGGATGGCATGAAACATCTGCACCTTGCGCCGGGCCTGCCAAGCTCAGTGTGGTCAGCAGCAGCCATATACAAGACCATATTGGCTGGAAATCCAAGGACTACGGGACTCGGATGGGGTTACCTTCCAAGGTGGTTCGATGCCCACATCAATGTTAACATCTGGGATGTGCTTTGCACACCTAGAATGTGTTGTACAATTCCAGGCGTGATGCGCACAGGGTGGTTTGGAGCATGAAACTGTCAAACACCCGCCCCACGGGGCTTACACTCTAAAATTCAACATGGGAAAGACGAAGCTGCAATCCTAAAGACACTTTTCTGGAAGTAAGACCCATTGAACACAGTGAGGCTTACTTTTGAGTAGACACGGTTAGGATTGTGCTCTAAGCGGCTTTCAGGCATAGTTACATGCCACGTGGGAGGATGCTGTACTCCAGAACCGGTCCAGAACATCTCCAAGCAGGAACGTTCTGAGAAATGGGGTTCCATATCACATGAAGAAGGGGACCTGAGACCACACTCATCAATGGACAGCATTTCAAAGAGGAAAAATGCTCACCCCCCCCTTCCAACATGAGTGTAACTGCATAAAGGCAGCATTGAGGTCAGCTCTGCTCCCCCCATGGCCGCCCCCTTGCAGCGTTAGGTGAAATGCTCAATGCATCCCTTGTGAGCTCAGCTCCCACAATGACATCATGCGCCCGCGTGGATTACTTTGCGCTGGGGCACTCTAGGCTAATGTAATCATATGATTACATAATTAACCCAGCTGTCTCATTAAGAAAATCAACTGGAATTCAGGGCATAATTAGTCATACAGCAATTAGCATGCTGATGAGCACCAAAATGATGAAAATCCCTCTAGAAGGGGAGTGTGCTGGGACCACCCATGTCATCTCCAAAAAGAGAGTGAACCCGTTGCGGAGGGGGGGAGAGGCGGAGGGGGGCACAAGAGAGACCGCTGGATAAATATTTCATATTTTAAACCAGAAGGCAGAAGAAGCCTAAAAACTTTGCACGAGAATTCAGCAGCAGGCGCTATTAATATATTAAAATGGCATCTCCGGTTTATTGTTCAGAGACCCTCGTAAGAATCCAGATTCTGACCTCCGATTCATGTTTTAGTGCTTGCGCACTGGAGAGATGGTGCATATCTGAGCAGTTCTCTTCTCCCGCCCCCCCCCAAAAAAAACACCAGTCCAAGGTGAAGGGGCTAAGTGGGGGCAGGAGTTGTCATGCGCTGAAAGGGGGGGGGGCGGAGGTGCCAAACCCCGGGACATGCTGCGCCACTGGTCAGAGACAGGCTGAACGCAGATCCTGGGATGTGAGGAAGGTGGAGTGAGAATTTCTGCAAGACCATCATTGAAAAAGGGGACAAAGTTCCCCAAAATGTAGGACACCCAAGAAAATAAAAGCTAAAAACACTCATATATACAGTGGTGCCTCACATAAAGAGCTTAATTCGTTCCGGAGGCCTGCTCTTTAAGTGAAACACTCTTTAAGTGAAGTGGATTTTCCCATAGGAAATAATGAAAACTCAGACGATTGGTTCCACAACCCCCAATATGAACTGGATGTAAAAATGATGACAAAACACTGGAATTGAATTCAAAACGTGTGTTCAATGTGCATGATCCTATGAAGTCCTAAAAGACACTTTCCTGGGAGTAAGCCCCACTTAACACAATGGGGCTGACTTCTGGGTTGACATGGTTAGGAGGCTGTAATCAAAGACACTTTCCTGGGAGGCTTACCTGGGCTGCTGCTGGAGGTGCAAGGTGGCTGGTGGGGGCACTTGGGGGCAGCTGCTTCTGGCACCTCCAGGCAACTGCCCCAAAGTTGGGGGCAGTTAGAAGCAGCAGCGCTGGCCAGCAGCCCTTTCAAAGAGCCTCTGCGCGGAGCGTCAGGGCTGCATAGCACACGTGTCCATAGTGCGCTTGCTTGTTAAGTGAAGCGGAACTTGTTATGTGAAGCAAGATTTCTTGGAAATTTATACTTATGTTAAACGCTTGTTATGCGAGGCACTTGTTATGAGAGGTAGCACTGTATATATTGCTCCCATGTGGTTGATTTAAACACTACTTTACTTACTATTAAATTTAACTACTGCATACAATTTATTATGTATAATTGATTCATGATAGTTGCCTGCTCAGAAGAAGGAAAAGGAGGACAATGAAGACTTTTCCAGGACACAAGGTTCAAAAAGAGGACATGGAGAAAGCGGTCATATGGTCATCCATAAGGTGATTGCTGGGCAGGTAAGGGACTGGCTTGCGTTGAGATCAGCCAAGTCAGAGCACGGGGGGGGGGGGCATCCTGGGAGGAAATGCATCTGCACAGAGATCTGCACAGAGAGTTTCATCCCGTCCCTGACATGCTAGTTTTCTACATGCAGACATGTAATATACAAAGGAAAGCCTAGGAAAAATCTGAGCCCTGCACCTGCTCTTAGGTCCAAGTCAGGAAGGAGAAGGCAACAGAAAAGAAGTCATTCTGGGGAAAAAATACACTAACTCCAAAATCATGGCCACAAAGTAGACCCTGGACATCACATCTCACATCGCCACAGGAGTCGGCTCCGATTTGGCAGACAGTGAGAGAGAAGGAAAATCAGGACTGGAATCTGTCGGCAATCGGAAGCCCAACCAAGACTCCCTCTGCGGAGTTTTTGCATCAATGCACAGCCACTGCGTTGAATGGCACACTTAAAATATTAATTGGCGCTAAAACAGTGTCTTCTGCAAATTTCAGAAGCTACCATGTGAGTCGTGGGAGGGGGTCCTTCACTGCCTGGCACTGCAGCACTTCGCCAACACGACATGCAACCAGCAAGCCGGTGCCCGCCGTTGTGTCTGCGTGCAATGGCAAGGCGGACTCTGCGCACACCACTCCGGCACCACAAGGCTGACCGGTCTATTTATCTCGTTAAATTCCAATTTGTCAAGGGGTGGCTCATTCATCTTCTGGTGGCAGAGATGGGGGGCAGGCAGCTGAAAACAAAGGGACTGCCTCCGTTCTGCGCGCCCACCCCACCCTGTTACGGGGCCCGGAACGCTGACAACTGCCAGACAAGCCCGCGTTATGAAACACGAGGAAAACCACAGAGGCAATTAATATTTTACACAGCGGGTAATGCATTTCCAAAGGTTCAGACCTAAAAATAATTCATTCCTGATGCTTCGGCTCCTTGCAGAGGGGTTGGATCTGCACCCCTCCCCGGCCTTGAACCAGGCCTTCCGGCAGAAGTGCTGGCGTTTTCCAAAAGAACAAGGGAGAAGGTCCCTCCGGCAAGTTCTTGCAAACTGTTCTGCTTTGCTTCAAAAGGCCACTGCACACCACCCGCGCCAACGTAAAGGGAGTTATTTAAGTGTCTCTTTATTCTGCCCCCAGGATGCAAAGAGCAAGATGCACGGCAAAGGAAAGCCCTGGGATCTTTCTCACACACACACACTCTGCCCTGTTCGCTGTGTGCTCCGTATCGCCAGAGTTGAGTCAAGGATGACCAGGCCACGGCGTTCTGAGTCTAAGGCAGCGGGCATAGGGCTGATCTCCCACCAAAAGTGCCCGACTCCAAACCCAGGATGATGGAGATCTCAGACGTTAGTCCAGCAGAGCTCAAGATATCCCCAAATCATAGAGTTGAGTGTCCCATAAGGTCATCTAGTCCAATCCCTGCCACCAATATTGTTTTCCCAGTGTCAAAGAAGGACTTCCTCACCCAGTTATGCAGGGAAAACACTCTCATGGTCCACATGAGGTCATCTAGTCCAACCCCTGCCACCAATATCGTTTTCCCAGTGTCAAAGAAGGACTTCCTCAACCAGTTATGCAGGGAAAAACGCTCTCAAGGGCTGCATCAGAAACCCCAAATAACCCCTCCTTTGCGTACATGAAGCTCTGACTATGCAGGGGAAGAAAAAGGGTGAAGTGAGGAAGAGGAGAAGAAAAATGTCCAGAAAAACACTGAGCTACAGGGTTCAGAGGATTTGCTTGCTACCTTAGCAGAGGCTGGGTGGCTTGGTAGAAATGGGGAAACCTCTTCGGAGGAGGAGAATCTTATGACTGATCTTGCTCCTAGTAGTGGAATTGGCTTTCTTGTAGGGTCAGGAATGCCTCCCATGCTCCACAGGATTAACAGTACTTTGTATGGCATCCCCCTTAGTTAAAGGACTCCACACAAACACACATACCCTGAAACCCGGGGTGGGGGGGTGGGGGGGACACTCCAAAGAAGAAACCTATATCTTTTAAGTTCAGGTTAAGCTCACCTTTTAGCTATGGGTACAAACCATAGTACCAAGAGAGTTAAGTTGTTTACAAAACTGTCTACAGGCAAATTACAAATAGGGGAAAATAAAAATGATTCACTACTTTGTGATATTTTAGTTGGTCCTCAGATAGAGGATGTCAATACTTGACTTCTGGTTTTTTTATTTTTGCAAATACAGGGGTCTCCAAACCCCAGCCCAGGGGGCAGATGGGGCCCTCAGCGAGCCCCAATATGGCCCCAGCAAGACCCATTTATCCGACCCTTGGGCAATCCTTGTAATCCGCTCCAATACATTCTTATATGTAAACTTATGTCAATTTATTCAAATTTGAAATGTAAATTAATTTTCTGGCCCCCATGCACATCATTCCCCCATGCACACCACCCCCCATGTGCAATTCCCCTGTACAACATCCCCCATGCATAGCATCCCACCAATGTGCACTGTCCCCCAATGCATTCCATTCCCCAATGCACTGTATCCCCACGTAAAACCCTTCCCATTCGCATCTCTCCCATGCACGATACCCCCATGCACACTGTCCACCATGTGCATCATCACCCATGTGCAACATCCCCATACAGCATCTCCCCATGCACACCACACCATCTCCCCATGCGCATCATTCCCCTATGTGCACCATACTCCTATGCATACCATCACCCCCTCTGCACTCTCCTTCTCAGTGCATCAGCTGGATGTTGATCAGTCTTCAATGTTACGTATAGGACAAAAAGATGTTGCACCCCGTTTCAGCCCCTTACGGGTTAAATTTCTCAACATTGGTTCTTGGTGGGAGTTGATGTCACAGAAGAAACACCCTCCCCGAATTTCATCTTTATAGGTCCTTGGGGTGGGGGCAGGGCAGTGATCAGTCAGGGATTCTCAATGGAAAGTATAGGGAGGGAAACACATTGCGCCCCTTTTCACCCCTTCCCAAAATGGATTCTTAGTGGGTGCCTCAATCACACTCGGCCCAGAAGTTTTGGCTGGGCTTTGATGGCCAGTCAGTGAATGAGTCTGTGACTTTTCAATTTTATATATATATAGACTGGCACATAGACTGGCACAAAGGGATGCTACTTGAGCACAAAACCTTTTGCCCAACAGAAACTCCATCTGTTTTTAAGGACTGACGTCTGCCTACCTGGAACATCAATTATTCTCTTGTAGACATTCAGGAACGCTGCCTCTGCTTCTTTGCTTCTTTTGCCCAATGCATCAATCTAGAGAGAGAGAGAGAGAGAGAGAGAGAGAAGGAGGAGGGAAAGGGAGAATCTCTCATCAGTTCTGAAAACATGTCCATGTGCACATGCGCATGTGCTCACACACCCAGACCAATGTTGAATTTATTACTGCATAAAGATGACAGACGATGCTGGTTTTGTTGAACATGGCAGGGCTGGCGATACAAGCACTGAGATTTGAGGCCTTTCAGGGCTGGATTCAGCTCCCATCAAGTGGGAGGACAGGGCGAGATCAGGGCATTGGCAGTCAGCGGAGGAGCACATGATCTCCTCCTCCATGTTCAGACTACTGGACAAGCTGAGCTCAGAGGCCTATAGGAGGCCAAGACTTACTGCACATCTTCTTCTGGCCTCCTGGTATTAAATGGCTTCCTTGCTTCTCCTCTTTTGGAAGGGCTGAATCCCCCCTATACACATGTGCGCTCCAGGAAGACATCCGGAAGGCTTGAGCCCAGATGTGGACAAACCTCACTGCCTCTGCCAAGAACTCATCACATGACCTTAAGCCCCCTCCATCTCAAGTTTTCCCCACCTGCGCAACTGGGACATGAATGTGGATCTCATTACCAGTTACTACTCGTGTCAGTAGTTCCTCACCTACTTGCCAGAGCATCTGTTGAAGATGCTCTAGGGCGGGGGTCTCCAAACTACAGCCGAGGGGCCAGATGCAGCCCTCGGCAAGTCTCAATGTGACCCCCTGGCAAGATCCCTCTATCCAGCCCTTGGGCAAGCTTTGTAACCCACTCCAGTACATTCTTATATGTACATTTATGTAAAGGTATTCAAATTGGAAATGTAAATTAGTTTTCTGGCCCCCAACACAATGTCAGAGGTTTGGAGACCCCTGCTCCAGGATTTCCTGCTATAGGCTGGACTATAGGTTGGACAATAGGATGGACTATGCTATTGGCTGAACTATAAGATGGACCATGCTATAGGCTGGACTATAGGATTTCCAGCAATAGGCTGGACTATAGGTTGGACTATGCTATAGGTTGGAGTACAGGATTTCCTGCTACAGGATTTCCTGCTATAGGCTGGACTATAGGATGGAGTATGCTTTAGGCTGGACTATAGGATTTCCTGCTACAGGATTTCCTGCTATAGGTTGGACTACAGGATTTCCTGCTATAGGATTTCCTGCTACAGGATTTCCTGCTATAGGCTGGACTAGAGGATGGACTATGCTATAGGCTGGACTACAGGATTTCCTGCTACAGGATTTCCTGCCATAGGCTGGACTTAGGATGGACTATGCTATAGGCTGGACTACAGGATTTCCTGCTACAGGATTTCCTGCTATAGGCTGGACTATAGGATGGAGTATGCTTTAGGCTGGACTATAGGATTTCCTGCTACAGGATTTCCTGCTATAGGCTGGACTATAGAATGGACTATGCTATAGGCTGGACTACAGGATTTCCTGCTACAGGATTTCCTGCCATAGGCTGGACTATAGGATGGACTATGCTATAGGCTGGACTACAGGATTTCCTGCTACAGGATTTCCTGCCATAGGCTGGACTATAGGATGGACTATGCTACAGGCTGGACTATAGGATTTCCTGTAGGACTATGCTATAGGCTGGACTATACGATTTCCTGCTATAGGCTGGACCATAGGTTGGACTAGATAACCTATTAGGACCCCTCCAAGTCCCCAATTCTACCTTCTGCCCTGCCCTAGATACTCAAACGCCTGCAATGCTTTGCTGTCTTCCCAAGCTGGGGTGGGGGGAGCCGTAGGAAGCAACGTGAGCCGGTGTCGCTAGGAAGCACTATTAACGGCTGGCAGTGACACAGAGCCAGGTCTGTCTCTCATCCAAGCCATTAACACGTCAGCTCTGGAAGTGATACATCCTAACAGCCCCGTGATAAACAATGCAGGCTCACAACCATTATGTAGCACTTACTGGACAGGTACAATATCGGCAGCGCCAGGATCGATAAACCCCCTTTGTGGAGCTTCCCCCCCTTTGCTTTAAATGCCAGCAGCAAAAACCTACATCATGAACTAATAGGCCACAACACTGCCTTTATTTATTGAAAGGTCTCCTGGCAGAGAGGTAGAAAAAGAAAGAAAGCGGCTGTCTAGGGATGCGGCTCTTGGCGTTAGAAATTCATGCACAGCTAATTGTAGGCGTCTTTTAAAATGAACTCCGATGCATGCGCCAAAACAAGAGAGTGCGCATTGTAGGGAGATTGAGAAGCATGTGCTCTTCCCCTGCTAGATCCGGTTCCTCCATCACCCCATGAGAACCTTGCATCGATCAATCCATCAGCTTAAGAGAAATTTTTAAGGTATTTGTATGACTAAGTGGATGCTCGAGAGTCTCCCGGCAGATTGAAGTCAGAGTGACATGGCGGCCACCGCCTTCGCGCAGTGCTAAAGGAAGCTGGATCCCTGGCATTGCAGGTAGGAGGTGATGGGAAAGATGTTGTTGCTCAGTGGAGAGTCAACAGTCATAGCCAGCAGATGGCAATTCCATATCATGCACGTAAAACGTATGCTTTAAAGGCCGTACTTCGGTCCCAGCAACTGATCTCAGACAGAGACTTCTACCAGAGGTGTCACCAGCCAAGGAAGACTGTCCTGGGCTAGATGGAATAAGAAGAAGGACCTTGACACTTCCTAGGCATAGGTTATATGCCTTGTATAGGAAGATCCCTGAATTCCCTTCCGCGAAAGAGTGGTGGATCCCAGCAGTATTGCATGGAGGAGGTATCCAATTCTTGTGGACGTCCCAGTTTCCTCACCTGACTGAATGGGGCCTTTTAAATCCTGGACCACAGTGATCAATCCTAGAGCCTAAATCACGGAGGCTGCACAGCTCTGAGCCTATATCAAAGGCTATATCAGAGACAAAGAGCTCTGGCTCTCGCCAAGGTGTGCCACCAACGCTGGTGAACCCGAGCGATTTGTAATAGCTTTCCTCAACAGGCCTCTCTCTCCTGGAGCCTCCACGATCCATCGCTCTCGGCCATGTTTTCCCTCCAGCAACCCAGCGCTGGGCCTGGAAGAGGTTAACTTCCACAGCGCTTGGCCACTCTCCAGCCCTCCCGTGTTCCAAATTGGTGCTAATACGCCCAGCGCACAAGAAGCACCCCGGCTGGCCATGATTAATAGACTGCCGAGGACACCGCTTTCCACAGCGCGCACACTCGCCGTTCCCCTGCTCCCATAGATCACGGACTTATCCTCCAAATATCTGACTGAAATTGAATTTGGCTTCTCCCTCCACTGTTCATTTCCGATGTTATGCAAGGTTATATCCTTTTTCTGCATGAGCAGAACCAAACCAGCTGCAGCTCCTCAGAAGGGAAAAATGTGGTTCCAATTACCAAAGCTGGCGTGGATATTGAACCGCGCTCTGGCTGCGGCTCTAATTGAGACATTCTGAAGTGAGTCTACGCTCAAGAAATTGGATTAATTAGGTCTGTAAATTTAAACATGAGGAATCTCAACACAAAAAAAGGAAACAAGAAACAAAAAAGGGGTCAGGATTCGACAAAGGAAGTTGTGCTTCAACTCGACGTTGGAAAGTCGGCCACTGTTTTGACCACCTGAAGCTGCCTCCTGCGAGCCAGACCATCGTCCATCCAGCTCAGTCTGATCAGTGCTGACTGATGCGCCCCAGGACAGAACATGGCACCCTGTGCATGCAAAAAACATGCTACATCCATGAGGTAGGGATGCTCCTGACTCATGCTGGTCTGGAAAACATCAATGCATCATGTATCTGTGATACACTGGAACATGACACCATGGGCAAAATCCAGAGTAAGTACAGGGAGTCCTTGCTCCAGTGTAAGAACTTACTCTGGATTGCAATATGAATTTCCCATAGGTTTTCACTAGGTGGTGCAGTAACTACGGGTGCACGTAAAGTCTCTTGCGTGCTCCCATAGTTACTCTGGATTTGGGGGTATGGCATGGAACATTGGAGTTATGGTGGCACCGACATGTTCAGAAAGCGTAACTGTGAGTGCCACTTGATGGGGAAGGGTAACCATGGGTGAGGGCCATTGCCACCATGCCCCTTTCAGGAAACATGGCTCTGGACTCAACAGACTCTGATACAGCAGGACTTGTCTTCTGCTCACAGTACTGATGCAAAGACTGGGTTTAGGCAAAATCATGTGCTTCCATTTGGTCAGAATGCTCAGCGCGGCTGATCTTATCAACCTGATAGGGTTGTTGTTGGGATCAATGGAGCGAAGAACCACAGGTGACACTGGTGGTGCAAGTGGTTAAGATGCTGTGCCTGTTAACCAGCAGGCCTGGATTCGAGACCTGAGTCCCCACAAGACGAGGATCTCCTGCTACAGGTAGGGGGTTGGACTGGATGCTCCACTGGGTCCCTTCCAACTCTATGATTCTATGATCTATGAGCTCCTCAGAGGAATGCCAGAAATAAGCACCTTCTCATACCACTGGGTTCCAGAACCACTGCACTGTTCGCAGTCGAGTGAGAACTGGGAGAGGGAGCTAAGCACACATACCTAAGCGCATGTATCTTGTGGCCTCCCACTGCCTAGTTTGTATATTGGACCCAGATGGAGGGGAGAGGTTTACACCCCTGGGCACAAAACTAATATTAATAATAATACTAGGCATTTATATACCGCTTTTCTTGGTCATTTTGGATCGCTCCTCAGACTTTACTCGAAGTTCATTGATGGCCACCGGCTTATGCTGCAGCCAGCCCTGGGATCTGGAACCTTGGGGATCCAGACCCCACACCTGGATCCTTAGACAGCTGTGCCAATCTGAGCTGGAGGATTCAAGGGGCTGACTTGGTACAAAGCAGCTTTGCAGGCTCCACTGGCGCCTCGCCCATATCCTGAAACTTTCGTGTTGACTTTGTCCGATGGGAATGCAAAATGCCCAGTCAGCACGCAGGATGCACAGCCAGGCACGTTCTTGCAGAGTAGTTGCTGCCCAGCAGGCCCTGCTCTAGGAACTCCTCTGTTGTTCTTGGACAGCCCCAGTTATGCCACATGAAAAGAATGCTGGTGACCTCCGGAAATCCTTGCCTGGTCTTAAAAATAGTTGTTTGGTGACATCACGAGTGCAGATTCAGACATACTGTTTCCTTACATTTGCTCCTCAAAGCCAGTCCTGCCCAGAAAGCAGCGGCTGTCAGCTTAGGATCCTGATCCGAACGGCCCCCAAGGCTTGCTTGGACATCAACCTGACTGCACCCTTTTAAGAATAAAATGCAATGGCCTCGCCTCGTCCCTTTTTTCAACAGATCTAAAAATCTGGAACTTACAGAGTTGGCTGTAACGGGAAAATTTGTCTGGAACAGAGACCCATCTTTGTCCAACTATAGAATACAATGCCAGTGTCAAGCTGGGGGGGCGGTTATTGCATCACTGGATCAGAATTAGGGGGAATCCAAGTTCAAATCCACCCACAGCAGAAGTATGACTGCAGCAGAAATCAAGAAATATGCAATAATAAAAAGGAGCACGAATCTGAAATTTGCACTGCTTGCTTCACAACATCTCGTGGTGACATCAAGAAATGTGCTGACCTGCCCAGGATGGGAGCTTCTGGGACTTCTGGGACTTTTCTCCCCCCCCCCCCCCAAAAAAATTTGTGCCCATTTTGCTTTTTTGGTTGTACATCTTTCGACATAAAAGCCTTGTGTGTAAGGGCGTCCGCATCTTTTGGCCAACATTTCTTGTCCATCAAGCAGGTTGAGGAGGTGCAACTGTCAATGTTCCAACTGTCAACTAATAAGCAGCCAGGCTGAGAAGAGGCTCGGGGAGCAATTGAGGAGAGAAGTGGCAAAAGGGCAGTTGAGATGCGAGGCAGGGGGATGCTTTTTTATTTTTTTGTTGTTATATTGTATCTCCACAAGAAACAGCTGCAGGTTGTGACTAGTATATTTTGTGACTCCATTACTTAGAAGGTTTGTTATTGTTTCACAGCAACAACTAACTTACAATAACATATCGAAACAACAGTGCTATCCCATGGCCACGTGGTATGGTGGCATCCCCAATCTCTAGCCCCATGGGCCACCAGACAGTGGGTGACACCTCCGCATCATGCTCTCGGAGGAAATCCCAAATCTTCGGGAACTCTGCGCAAAGCTGGCATGCTCCCACTCTTCAATGAAAATGAACCCCGAAAGCACTCAAGCTTACTTACCTCTCCCTGGAAACTTTTCAGTAGTGGAGCTACCTGTTTGCGCAGGTCCTGCAAGACAAAAATAAAAGAGAGTTTCAGGAAAGAGCCTTAGAGCACAATCCTATTTGTATCAGAAGCTCCATTGTATTCAGTGGGTTTTACTCCCAGGAAAGTGTCTTTAGGATTGCAGCTGTAGTGAAAAAACATCACAAAAAACCCAGTGGTTGGAATGTATTGGGGGCATTTCCATCCGCTCCCTTTTTTCTTCCACCAATTTTATCATATTAGCTGAAGGCTGATTACATTTTTAATCGAAATGTGGCCACGAGCAGGGAGCGCGGCAAAAAAAAACCACTTTTAACTGGCTTAGGAATCCAGCCCGATACACAATTACGCTTGTCCCAAGGGAGGCGAATTAGTTAACAAAAGCCTGTAGTAATGCGGGATAATCAGTGAACTCCTTCAGTCCAACAACTCAACTGAAACAGTGCAATGAATGACTAATGGGATGTAAAACATGTGTAGCCACATGGAAAGGGATCAAGCGCAGACCCCCAACTGCAGCACTGCCTCTTCCCATGTGCCGGGAATTGGACATCATTTATTTAGATTTACTGCCCTTGTATGTGCCATGGGATGCACAGCAGACCTGCTTCAATGGAGCAGGCAGGCAACGTTAGTGGCGGCTCCTCTCTTGCCAAAATTTCCAAAGGAACGATGGTCATCATGATTCCTACGTAGCCTCTGCAGCCGATAAAAACAATGGTGATGATGATGATGAAGATGATGATGATGCTTAAATTGCTTTCATCACAAAACTGAGCATCGTATATAATATAATGGGGTAAGAAGCCCATGGGGTAAGAAGCTAATATAATGGGGTAAGAAGCCCAACTAGGAGTCAGGGACAGCCCCAAACCTTCTGGAATCGAAGGTGGCACACCAAATTCAGCCACCCCCTGGTTATATCCAAAGCACGCCCTTAGCCAGCAGCATGCCAGTAGCCATCTCCCTACTGATCCCTCAACTGGAAATGGAAGAGGGAACAATGAATGAATGAATGAATGAATGAATGAATGAATGAATGATGTGGAAGAAGAAGTGCAGAGGAGAGAAAGGTGGAGAGCAAGAGTCAGAAGCATTCTAGTCCATTACTATCTTCTCTACTTCCCCTCTTTGTCCAACTGAAGAACCAGATGAGTAGTAAAAGCCCCCCATGGTGAATCATCACTGGACTTAACCAGGCTAGCAACCCACAGGATAACTTCCCACAGGATATCCTGGCTAGGATAACTGGCTAGAATATCCTGGCACAGGATATCCTGGCTAGGATAACTGGCTAGAATATCCTGGCACAGGATATCCTGGCTAGGATAACTGGCTGGGATATCCCAGCACAGGATATCCTGGCTAAGATAACCCCACAGGATATCCTGGCTAGCAACTAGGATAACTTCCCACAGCTTCCTGGCTCCCTCCGCTGGGTATTACTAGCTGTTGAATCCAATTTAGTCAACTTACTATTATTTATTTTTTCCATCCATCCAGCTAAGTCAGGCGTTCTCCATCAGCCTGCTTGTTGTACTTTCCTCTAGCATTTCCCTCATTTGATTTAGTTATCATTTTCACTTTTTATAAGAAGACAAACTAGTTATATTTTGACTCCTTGCCTGCTTAGTCCAAGTTCATGGGTCAACTAGTGATTTGGCATGCCCAACTGCTCAGAGTGCTACTGAATAACCAAGCCACAGCTTCCCAATCCGCTCTATACAATGCAAAAGCAACTCCTTTCCATGGCCTCCTTCCACAAGTGGGTCTCAGGCTATTCACCTCCCACAGAGGACCTGTGGATCCCTTCAATGGGATCCCTTTCAATGGGAACCCTACAATCCAGAATAACTACAGGAGCACATGAGAGACATTTACGTCAATGTAGTTACGGCACCACCTAGTTAAAACCTATGGGAAATTCATATTGCAATCCAGAGTATATTGTCCTTACGTTGGACCAAGGACTCCCCGTAGTTACTCTGGTTTACGCCCTTTCTCTCCTTCATTACTGCATTTCTTATTGCAGACTGCTTCTGCAACAGTAAGAAAACCTGTTTTTAAACAATTATAAAGGGGCACACTCATTTTTAAATTGCTTTGATTTTACACATTTTTATATCTTCAGGATCAAACCCAGGCAGATAATTGAGGCACAACTTTATTCCATTAGGAGCAATGTAGTAGCAAGAAACCTGGAAGGGGGGGGGTCTTTAAAATGATTTTCCACTGATTTTTTTTATCCACGGGAGATTCCAAAACAGAATCCTAGTGGATAACGGGGGATACCTATCTCTAGTATACATGTTCCCTCCAAATGCTCCAGCCACTTGCACCTCTGGTTTGACCACATGACCTGGAGATGCTTTGGCCTGGATCCACAAAGCACTGCATCCATGAGCAAGCAGGAGAGCTCCTGGCTTCCCCGACTCAGCGGATGTGTCCTCTCTTTCTTCTCCCTGCACACTAGCTGGTGGGGGTGTGCGCATGGGGGGGAGCAGCAGCCCAGTCGCATCAGCGTCAGTGACATCATTAGTTCAGCTGTCGCATCCGATTGTGGAGCCAGCTCATCACGCACGGAGAGACACTCTGGCTCGCTGACCGGCTCCCCCTTTCCGCATTTCCTCCCTTGTTAGGAGACGCTTAATAAGGAACGAGCGCGACTGACCCTGGACGGAAAATTGGCCAAGGCTGAACGTTCTGATTCCAGATGCTTTCTGACAAGAACTTGAGACAGAACAAGTTATGGGGAGAAGCCTTTTTGCTATTGCAGCCGCACCGAGAGAGGATCCGGAGAATCTTCGCAAACACTAATACTTTGGGAAGGATGGCGGAGTGGGGGGGGGAAGGAGGGCGGCCGGAATAAACTACTCCTTCGAACCAGCCTACATGAGAAGAATACAAGGCAGAGTTTCCCTGACATAGAGCACAATCCTAACCATGTCTACTCTAATGTAAGCCTCATTGTGTTCAATGGATCTTACTCCCAGGAAAGTGTCTTTAGGATTGCAGCCATACAGAGCAATCAAAGCACCTGCCTCCCCCCACTAACACCCAAAGTGGTTGAAGGAAAAAAATAAAACAAGATACCGGTGTTCAAAATGCTGCTTAGGCTTGTCAATCTCGATCAGCCTTGCCTACCTCACAGGGTTGTTGCGAGGACACCGAAGGGGACGAACCATGAGCAACAGCCCGAGCATCTTGGAGGAAGGGCAGCATAAAGATGGGAGAAATCTATAAAAGAGCCGGATTAAACAACTGCCAAAGAGGCTTTAAGAAGGCAAGTGAATGGAGAGAGGGCAAGCTGGATCTCCAAAGGCGGGGAGTTCCACAGGCTGGGAGCCACTGCAATGGGTCTTACTCCCAGGAAAGATTGCCTTTGGCTGCAATCCTAAAGACACTTTCCTGGGAGTAAGACCCATTGAACACAATGGGGCTGACCTTTGAGTAGACATGGTTAGAATTGTGCGCAAAGGCAGATAAAGGATAAAGCCAAAGGGTGCAATCCTAAAGACACTTTCCTGGGAGTAAGACCCATTGAACACAATGGGGCTGACTTTTGAGTAGACATGGTTAGAATTGTGCTCAAAGGCAGAAAAAGGATAAAGATGTCAGATAAAGGCAGGATGAACAAAAGAGCCAACTCAGCTAATTTTACAGAGTAAGATTATATGGGAGGGGATGATCTTTTAAGTATCTGGATTCTAATCCTTTTAGGTAGGGGTTCCCAAACCATGAGCCACGGAGTCCAGCAAGGGGAGACACAGAATCCTAGTGAGCAACCTGCTACCCTTTACAATGTTATCAGGTTATAGCCCTAATAGGGACTATAGGACCTAATAGGTCCATGGCCCAATAGGTCAAGGGAGTCACCAGACAAGATCTGACAAGATCCAAGAAGGTGGTGGAAGAAGAGACTGCTATGGGACATCCTGCGGTGGGCCAGTGAGTTTGCCGCAGAGACACAGGCTCACAGTTGCCTACAGAAACCGCTGCATTTGCCACTAAGAAACTTTGCTGCAAACCCATCATTAGGGTTGCCATATGTCCCGAAAAACAGGAACAATCCTGATTTGGGGGGATTGTGTTCACATACTGGCAAATGGGGCGGAGGGTCCTGTTCCGGTTTTGTGGAAGCAAATTACGGCAACCCTACTGTGGAGGACACAATGGAGAAAAACCCTCTTCGACGCAGTGCAACAAGACCTTCCACAGACCCGCATGACACCTACCCGTTACGGGGAGCCATACAGATCCTTGCAAGCATTTATTACCAGGATAAGTGATCCACTGAAACATGAATTATCAGGGTGAATTATGAAGTATGTTTTTAATTATGTTTTACTGGGAGCCGCCTTGAGTGGGTCTATGGCCCGAGAAAAAATATAAATTTTTAAAATAAATAAATTTTCACTTTGAGCATCTGATGAAATAAAAAGATAATTCAAGCAAGTTTCTGCTGAAATAAAGTGATCCGTGGAGGTGCCCAACCCCAGCCAGTACAGGAAACCAGAGAGCGCCTTTCTCCAACCATGTGAAAATTCAAGCGCGCCTTGCCAGGCACCTCATGCCAGTAAGTCTCCCTTCATAGGAAGTCACTTGCCAGAGTGACCTGCTTGCCCAGTTTAGTGTTTCAGCCCCGTAAACTGGAGCAACCACCGCAGAACCAGCTTCCTCCTGGCGAGAAGGCAGGCCTTTGGCTTGCCGGCAATAGTCTTTGTGGACATCTATTTGCACACCGGACAGGCGGAGAAGGAACACAAAAGAAAGCCGCTGACCCACACGGAGCACTCAAGCCATGGCTCCGGGCACACCTTGTTGATCTGGATGCTGACAATCACCACCCTACAAATCAAGGCACAACCAAACCACACTTTTCAGTCACATCTCTGGGAACACAGTTGCCGGTTATTTGTTCTGAGATAAAAAATAAATATATTATATACATATATACGGGGTGATTAAAAAGTCATTCCCTATATTGTAATTGATCAGTATTTTAAAATAGGGAGTAACTTCTCAATCCATCACCCTGTATACTTAAAAAACACAACCCGCCCGACTCTACATTAGCACAAAAAAGTACGCGGGAACGCGTTACGAATGTGAGCTCACAGATCTTGTGAAATTCCATTAGCTTTAATTATTTATCAGAAGAAGATTTAGATTACTGTTCCTGACCTATTTTTTTCCAGCACATGAGCCCGCCCAGCCAGGAGAATCAAAGGGTTTGCAAGAGGAGGACGACATGCGGAGGTGAGGCCCTTCTGGCTTACGGAAGGACAAAAATCAAACACAAAACATGTGTTCAGATGCCTTGGAAGCCTCCGAGTGGCAGTTGCGCATTTCAGCATTAACATGGGATTGTTGCCAGGAGTCTCAAAAGTGAGTCTGGGTGCAATCCTAAGCAGTTTCGGCTGGAAGGGTTCCTGCGTGGTGTTCGTGCAATCCTAAGCAATCCTTAAGTGCAATCCTTAGGTGCAATCCTAAACTATTTAGGTTAGAGGGGTTCCTGTGTGGTGTTTGTGCAATCCTAAGCAATCCTTAAGTGCAATCCTAAGCAATTCAGGCTAGAGGGGTTCCTGCATGGTGTTTGTGCAATCCTAAGCAATCCTTAGGTGCAATCCTACGCAATTTAGGCTACAGGGGTTCCTGCATGGTGTCTGTGCAATCCTAAGCAATCCTTAACTGCAATCCTTAGGTGCAATCCTAAGCAATTTAGAGGGGTTCCTGTGTGGTATTCGTGGATGGTCCGAAGTGCCCTCCGAGTAGCATGGAAGCAACACCGCTCCACCACAAGGGAACATGTGAATCAGGCCACAGCTGGGAGCCAGGAATGAGCACCAAAAAAGATCAGCCTGAAGAACCTGAAACTGACACCAAAGACAACAGGAAACCACTGTTATTAAGAGGATGAAAACTTTCAAAGAAGCACCGGAAAGGATGGAGCGCAGAGGTGGCCCTCAATCCCGGGACTGCTTTAGTCTTGAAGCAGACAAAAGAGGATGTGCACCACTGTTTGGTCTGGGTGCCAGTGCTCCCCTCTTTGTCATGCCCAGCAATGGCTTCTCTTTTTAATGCTGGTTTTTTAAAATTAAACGACACACTCCATTGTTATTATTTATTTTGATCATATTAAGCGTGCTGACTACCGCTATTTAATTACCAGTTCATGACGGGTTTTTATGTTGTATGTATGTCTTACGCTATATTTTATGTGCTCTAATATTGTAAGCTGCTTTGATCTCTATAGAAATCTTTGATCTCGATAAATCTTCTTCAAAACCCCGCTGAATTTGTCAGTATCCACAGCCGTGCCGTCCGTACCCTTTGAAAGATCCAGGGCCTTTCTCCGTCTTCATCATGTATTCTTACCTGTTTTAAATGTCCAAAAATGACAGAACCGACAACAAAATACAAATCATAAATCTCTCCCACGACCGCAGCCGTTTATTGGAAATGTCAGGGGATCTATTGCTCTTAAAAGTAACTACTCAGACCTGATCAATAAACACACTTTCTCCCCCTGAGCAAGGCAGGGAATTCTTAATTTCTATCACCACCAACCATTTTTCATTTCAGCCTGTTTTGGGCTCATCACGAGACGTTATGCACGGAAGAAAACCACAGAAAATTTAAAAATAAAAATAAAAACAATCATAGGAAGATGCACGTTTGAGTGGATGGAGCAACTAAGGGGGAGAGAATCTTTAATTCTTTTTTACTTCCAGCCTTTTGAGTGCAAGTCCCTGCAACATGTTAAAGTTTCTTTCCATGTGACTGGATTTTTCCGGATTTGTCCTCTTTTTTAGCCTCCTGTCTGGGTGTCCTCCAAAAGGGCTTCATTGTCCTCCATTTTGGCTTCCTTTTGGCACTTTGCAATGGTGTGCAGGACCCATCATGTCATATGCTGTTGGATTTGTCTTGAAGAGAAGAGCAGGCCTCTGTCATTCTTAGAAGACTATGGTACTGTGCTTGGCACTGCATATGCTGCATGCGAAGCACGAAAGCCTGGGTTAGATTGATATGGAGGATAGGCTGTTACCCAAGCAGCAGATCCCCCCTCTCCACGCCACTGAATTAGTCCAATGGAAAGGTAGAGCCAATACGATTGGATCCAGCTGGTGTCGCAGAGCTGGGCTAAGGACAGGAGTTCACCCTGTCTTGTGGGGCCGACTCGGGTCTCGAACCCTGGCCTGCTGGTTAACAAGCACAGTGTCTTAGCCACTTGCGCCACCCACAGAAGAATCCACTGGAAAGAAGAACTGAAGAGAAGAATCCATTGGAAAAATCAGTTTTGAAATATCTCCTTCCTATCAAATGTTATGTGCCAAAAAACTAAAAATCAAAAATATGCATTGAGCTCTATGGGAAAGTGAAAGTGCCCAATATTGTGGCTTTACTCATGAGTAGGCAAACGTGCCACTGTCTGCCAGAAAGGCCAGGCTGAGAGGAATCCAAGACCTTGTCCTCCTTTTGAGGTTCAGGCATCTGGTCACCCTGTCTTTCCTACTCATGCAATTGAAGGCTGATCTCTTGGAGAAGGACCACAAGAACTGCATGCAGGGAGTCCCAAATTCAATCCTGGCATCTCTGCCTTGGGCTGGGAAGGATCCCCATCCAAAACCCTGGAGATCCACTGACTATGATCAGTGGAAAGCACTTTCATATGCTCACGTGAGCAGCTCTGCAAGCGAGTAACGAGGATCCCACCACCTCCCAGCCACGCTACTTCTGTGTTTCATTGCATTTTGACCCTAATACAGATACCTGCATGTGCCCATTGACGTCTATTCTATATTCTCCGTGACGCAGGAATAACTTGATGAGCTCTGACAAAATGAACTCGGGTGCGCCAAAGCTGATAGCAGCACCTGTCACAAATCCTTACGGTGCCACGATGGGCATTTCTTGGGCTCGGAGGTGTCGGCCATGCAATTCTTTGGCCTCCCTGAGCCTGGCGACCCTGGCAGTGGAAGGCAGCCCGGGAGATGAAGCATCTCTGGAAAAGTGCCGCCAACTGGGACTGGTTTCACACCCTCAGCCAAGCCAGCCTGCCTTTCAGCCATACTGTCCATCAAGCAGAACGCCTTGTGCAGGATTTCCCTCGGCCAAACCGCACGGAAGACATATGTTGGTGCTTGTAATTGCAACCACAGTGTGAGATCGGCCAGTAAAGCAGGCAACGGAGGAAATCCAGAAAGAAGCTGGGCCGTATGTGGTCCTCTTTCATCTACATACTGTATATTAAACCGACTGATTCACTGACTCATTCATCAACGCCCAGCCAAAACCGCTGGACCCAGAGGCAGGAAATTTAGGGTGGGTATTCCTTCCATGATGGAAGCATCCATTAAGAATTTTGGGAAATTCAAACTGGAAGGGGGTAAAAAGGGGCCCAACATGTTTTCATCCCTATAATTACATTGAAGAATCCCTGACCGATCAATGCCCTGCCCCAACCCTTGGAGACAGAAGCATGACATTTGGGAAGGGTGTCAAGAGCATCCACTAAGGACAGGTCTTCAGAAATTTAATCTCTGTGGGGGTGAAAAGGGTGCAATATGTTTTTGTCCCTATACATTGAAGACTGAGTGATCAAAACCCAGTCTGCTGCCCATTACACAGTGGTGACCAGTGGTGCACAATAAGGGTGCCCAGTAATGTCCACTGATGCCCAATAGGGTCCAGTGATTCCCACGGCCAGATGATGGCTGGTGGTGCCCAGAAAGGATGCCCGATGGTGCCCACTGGTATCCTTTCCCTGCTTGTACCTGATGTTGCCTGGTAGAGATTTCTATTGCCCAGCTGTGATGCCCAGTGGTGCCCACCAGTGTCCAAGGCTCACTAATATTCTTGAAATTTTACTCCCACAATGATGAATTATACCCATTGCGTCCGGTAAGGATGCCCGGTGCTTGGTAGGGATGCCCAGTGCTCACTGGAAACCAGTGGTTCCCACAACCCACTGGTACTTTGTGGTTCCTATTGCTCACTGGTGCCTACTGATGCCTGGTAGAGATGTCCGGTGCCTGCTCCCTAGAGGTACCTGGTGGTGCTTTCTGCACACTACACGGTGGGGCCTGATGCCCTATGATTGCTGACGCCCAATGCTCCCCAGTCCCCGATACAGCCCACAGCATCTTCTGGGGCTGCATTGCCTGTCACTACCCAGTGGTACCACCAATGCCTGCCGGTGCCCCGCCATGCCTGGGGCCTGCAAATACTCTTAAAATTTTACTCCCACAATGGCGGGTAAATGCTGCTAGCAGAATTATAGAATCATAAGCTGGAAGGGACCTAATGGGTCATCTAGTCCAACCCCCTGCCTGTAGCAGGAAATCCTCCGAGAGCATCTCCGACAGGTGCTTAAAGATGGATAACAGAGGGTCCACCACCTCCCTTGGCGATCTTTTCCATTGCCAAACTGCCCTAACGGTCAGGAACTTTTTCCTACTTTGGAGTCTACTCAGAACCGGTCAAACTGCAGCTAATGGAACTCAGTGTTGGGATGATAACTCAAGGATGCGTGAGAAACACACAGTTGAGTTTCAAAGAAACTAAACGAACAGTCCATCAGGGGCTGACTTCAGATGTCCAAGGGTGCCAAGTATTGCTGGTCAGAGCAAGGCCATAGAAGGAAATGGTCTTGTGTGCGCACATGACGTGCCATCAATCCCACTCCGTCCCTGCACACATTCAAACCGCGCTCGCACATGCAGAAAAACGGATCCGAAGAACCACCAATGGCACTTTTTGTCAAGGGGTTTGCCGCCAGTGGAGGCACATTCCATTCCCAGCGTCAGGATGGGAGTTCTGAGCCTCCGGTTCCGCTGACACCCACAGACTCACAGCCCTTCGCAGCGAGCTGGCTTGACTCTTCCACTTTCAATGAACTATTTTCTGTGACCACAATTTAAAAAACCTCCCTTTTTCTTGGCTCCGCAGCCGTGCAGAAACTTAACACAGTCAAACAAACACTCTGTCTTGGCTGTGGCTCTTGGCTCGACGGGATGAATCAGCAGAAGTCCATAAATGTCTCGCCAATTTGGACAGACGGTCCTCGGGCAGCCAAATACGGGAAGCACAGACACCAATATCCCCAGTATTGAACAGCTCGGGCCTCTCGAGTACGCTGGCTGCTGTGCTCTGGGGTAGCTCCAGCTAGAACACTTGGGGGTCTTCACACCCAACATATTTGGGGGGATCTTGATGCGTACCTAAAGAGCCACTTTAACTGCACTTCTCAGACCTCTGACGAAGGCTGCAATCCTAAACACAGTTTCCTGGGAGTAAGACCCAACGAACACAATGGGGCTTGCTTTTGAGTAGACATGCTTAGGATTGTGCTCAAAGTCTGAATGTTCCACGGACAAGCTGGTGACACCTCCTGTTGCAGGCACTGCCCCGGATCTCTTCCTACTGCTAAAGGCTCCGATCCTGCTTGGTTGGCTACAGTCATTTGTCTACACACACTTGCCTTCTCTTCATTTAAAAACCAGGATGCTGTTTATTCAGGGTTTTAAATATATTCTAGCACAACATATTAGTCTTTCAAAATAATGCTTCAAAACATCTACTGTGTAATCATAGTAAAGGATATTTGTGGTTTTCATACACATTTTGAGGAGCTTTATTATTCCGTGTAGCTTTTCATTCCCTGCTTTTATTGCTCTGACTGTATTTTTTTAATGCCGTCAGAGCACATAAAATATCGTTTAGTTCCAGCCGAACGCACTTCCTCAATGACTCTGGAGAACTTACAATACCGGTTACATATTTGGGGGTATCTCAGAGATATCGGCAGAGACCTGATGTAGGAAGGGAGTGATAAGTACACAGAAGGGATCAATGACTTGGGGTTGGGCAGGTGGACACTGATGTGCGTGTGATATCCTGAAAGTGTGCCAGGGCAGACCTTCTGCCACAAGGCCGTTCGCCTTCTCCAAAAGTACTCCATCTACGTCAGAGAAAGTTGGGCAAGGACATTTAATTGGAACCCAATGCACTGGGAACACTCAAATCATCTCATCTTTTAGCTGGCTTGGAAATCAAATGTAAATTTTTAAAAGGATTATGAATTATCAATAGTGCCCTTCCGTGCCATCGGCTCTGCCCGTTGCCAAGTTGGAAGCATCCTCATTCTCCAAATGGGTAGGAGAGCCAGGAAAGTTCCCCCAGTTTCAGTAAGTCACTGAACACCCGCTGCAGAGGAAAAATGGAGGAAGAGGACTATCTCACTGAAGGAAGGAAGGAAGGAAGGAAGGAAGGAAGGAAGGAAGGAAGGAAGGAAGGACGGAAGGAAGGAAGGAAGGACGGAAGAACGGAGGGAAGGAAGGAGGGAAGGAGGAGGGAGGGAAGGAAGGAAGTTGCATTTAGAGATATTTTAAAAAGATTAATATATGATGGAAATAAAAATGCCTATCAGTGAATAGTTGGGTATGTTAGAAAATTTAAGTGACTGAACCCTGTGGCTTTGCTATTGCTGTAACTTACAAATATAATCATCTATATATATAAAAGAGAAAAGTCACTGACTGACTGACTGGGGGATGTTGCACATTGGGGGTTGATGTGCATAGGGGGAAGTTGTGCATGGGGGAAGTTGCGTATGGGGGTTGATGCGCATTGGAGCATGTTGCGCATGGGGGGACTAATGCACATGAAGGGATATTGCAAATGGGGGGAGAGCATACGGGGGAATTTTACTCCCGCAACACGGGTACGCTTTTTGCTAGTTGTTTTATATTACAGTACTATTTGAATAAAAATATTACAAAAGAAAAAAATGCATCTCCAAACTGGGGTGCCACCACTGAGAAGGCCTTTTATTGTTATTGGTTATATTTTCCCCCATTTCCTCGCCTACGATGCAACCGCTGAGTGCCAAGGACAGTGCAGTTCCCCACCGGGAAGGAATTTCCAAACAGAGAAGGCCCCGTCCCACAGTCAGCATCTGCAACGCAATGTCCTCAGATGACCTCGCAAGACACAGATTCATTTGGAGAGACTGTTCTTCAAGATTTTGTGTTCCAAACCAAGTTCTAGGTCCACCACCTACAGTTCTCTGAGCCATGCCTGGAAATGGGCAAGTGGCCAGTCAGATAGTACAACAGAAGTGCAACTTAGGCCCATATCCTAAAGTCAGATTAAGCCCTTTCTGATGGAACAGTTAAGGTGACTTTCCATAAGAGAGTGACATAACTGCGTGGACCCCTAACTGATCTGGATTTTGCCCATACTCACAACTGCAGCACCAGCTGATGATGCTGGTGGGAGACACCAAGATGACACAGAGACTGGAAGGAAAAGTGGGCTGGGACACTAACTTCTATAGAAATGCTAATGTTGACGGTTGCAGCGTAGTGAGAAGAACGTACATTGGCATTAGAGGACGGCAAATAATGGCAGATGAACTGGGGGAGGAAGGATTTCCACTGGTGACACAAACAGCTACTCAAGACCTGACTTCAAGTCCCACGTCATGCATGACCAAATGATACCACTTGAACAAATCAAGTCTTACCATCCAAATTCTAAGATCCAAGAGATGAAAAATCATGACACACTTTGCAAAGGAAAGAAAGCAGACGTGGCTTGTGAAATCAGCACCTGATAACTCATCTTCTTGGTGTTACAGGCAGGAGCTGAAAGATCACCAGGGAGGGTCACGTGGACCATGACAGATGAACCATATATATATATATATATATATATATATATATATATATATATATATATATATATATATATATATATATATATATATATATATATATATATATATATATATATATATATACATACACACACACACACATATATATACATATACACACACAGTGTGTGTGTGTGTTTTGTGTGTATATATGTACACACACAATATATATACACACACACACTGTGTATATACACAGTATGTATGTGTGTGTGTGTGTATATATATATGTACTCACACAGTGTATATATATATACATATATATACACACACAATATATATATACACACACAGTATGTATATTTATATATATACACACAGTATATGTGTGTGTGTGTGTATATATACATATACAAACAGAGTATATATATATATATATATATATATATATATACACACACACTCAGAGAGAGACACACGCGTCCATGCGCACGCATGCACGCACGCACACACACACACACACACACAGTATATATATAGTATATACCCTTTTAAACAGCCTCCGCGTGGAGCGCCAGGGCTGCATAGCATGTGTGCCCATTAGGCACCAGAGGGGTTTTCTTGTTACATGAAGCAGGATTTCTTGGAAATATAGACTTGTTACATGGAACATACTTTACGTGAGGCGCTTGTTATGTGAGGTGCACTGCATATAAAACTGAACAGTCACTGACTCATTGACTGACTCATCAACGCCCAGCCAAAACCGGATGGCCTAGAAGTGTGAAATTTGGGGAGGGTCCTTATGCTTCCATGTTCTTTTCTGGGTTTTTCCCTCTGCGTAGTTTTTATAGAAGTGCCAATTTCAGAAGAGAGAGAGGAAGAGGCATGTTCGGTGGCCCTCTTTCTGGCCGCCGTCTACTGTGGCTCCTCTCCAGGAATTTGTCTCTCTGCAAGGCTAGCGAAGTCAAGGCAGAGGCTGCCAGGACTCCAGTGCCAGTCTTAGTGGGATTTTAGTGGGGGAGAGAACGACTAGCTTTTAAAAGGGGAGCCATCCAACATTATGTACTCATTTGCTGAGCAAAGAGAATTTTGCAAGGCGGAAACGCGCTGGCCATGATTCAAAGCAGAGCTGACACTAGGAGGCTTCAGTCCTGGGCAGCTTATCTTTCTGAAGAATGTCTCTCTGGCACTCTGGAAGTCTGGACTGAAGACTCAATTTCCTGCTCTCATCAAGGCAGCCGGAAAATGCTCCGCGGGCAAAGATCTGCTTGTGCATAAGTGCCTTCTTAGGCACAAGAAAACAAGCAGAGTTCATTATTTGGGACATGGAGTTAAGTAATTGCAAAAACCAATTCCGCAAGAGGCTATTATCAGCTGAGACTCCTCGGAGAGCGAGGCAGAGAGAGAACGGCTGGCATCGGAGAACCCTTTCAACAGCCTGGCAAAGATGGCAACCGGCGCACTGGAGCGGCATTTTTTTGAATGCAACAGATTGTGCTTTGATTCTCATAAAACAGCTAAGTCAAAAATAATCCTCCAAATCCAGAGTGTGGCAGACCTCACAGCCTCACTGAATGCCCGTTTCCATTTTATTTCCGGACGGGCACATCACTTTCCGGCGAAGTGCCCGACGGGTAAAGCAAAAATTTTTATTTTAAAAACGCCTGCCAAACCAGCAGAATTTGGACATCTGCCCTTCAACCTTTGCCGTTCCACACTTCCCGGTGCGTTATATTTATATTCTCTTTCCGGACAGGCTCCCAAAGCAACTCACAACTGCAATACACATATTGGGGTCAAACTAGCCCTACAATCCAAACTAGCCCTACAAAGTAACTGTGGGAGCACATAAGAGACATTTAAGTCAACATAGTTACGGCACCACCTAGTGAAAACCTATGGGAAATTCATATTGCTATCCAGAGTAAATTGTTCTTACATCAGAGAAAGGACTCCCTGTAGTTACTCTGGATTGCACCCTAAGACAACCAAACAAACACGATCCACTGAAGAGAGAGATAGCTCAAAGATGGCAAATATCACTTGCTTACACTAAGAAGCAAAGGCTGGAGGTTTAATAGAAAAACAGGGTCCAAAATACCAACGTCTGTACTACGGTAACACCACAATCCTATGCATGTCTGTTCAGACATACGTTACATCAGGTGCAGGGCTTTCTCTGAGTAACCCCTACAATTTGAAATACCTTCCCTTGAAAAACCAGACTGGTTTTAGACAAGCTTTTTCTTGCTCTTCTTTTGTCACTATTACATTAAAAAATATTATGTACAGGCAGGGGGTGGACTAGATGACCTCCCACTCTCGGATTCTATCTCTTTCTAAAGTCTCCGACACAATCTGATGGCAGTTTTATTCTTCTGGGTAGAAATTCCCGCAAGATTTTGCATAAGCAATTCCAAAATAGTCCTACGTTGACAAGGTCATCCCAGCCTCGTCTCCATACCTCCACTCCCAACACGCTACATGCTACAAACTGTTCCGTGAAGCCCCGAGTTAGAGACTTATAAATAGATTCGCTTTTCCAAAGACAGGTCTATAAATTCACTGAGTGTGCAGTTTAACATTGACAGCTACAGATGATGCCTTGTTTACACCCAGCAATGATCAAACTCATTAACACATAAAAGCAGTCAAGGAGGTGGCATCCAAAATCAAGTGACGCCGCAAAGTCAAGTAGTAGGAAGAGCTGCAAAGATCCACTAAAGCCTGGCCTCTTTTGCTGTGCCACGTGCAAAGCTTTGAAAGGGTGGGTTTGGGCATCGCTCGCCAGGGAAGCATTTCTCTTTCGTCCCCAAAAGGGGAGATGGTGCACCCGGAGGTGCATCATCTTCCGTCCACCATGTACAAGAGGTGGTCTTTGGCATAGTGGTGAGCCAGATCCTGATTCTGTGTAGCTCCGTACTACCTTTAAAGCATATTTAAATTACTACCACCTATGACAGTGTTCTTCAGCCTGTGGCTCAGTGGTGGGCTTCAGGGGGTTCTCGCAGGTTCTGTAGAACCCTTTGCTAACAAGCGCCTAGTTCTGAGAACCAGTTACTAATGGGATATAGAACCTGTTGTTAATTTATTGGAATCCCACCATTGCTGTAAAGTTGTTGTTGGTGTCCAATGGTGTCAAAGCCTTATGGAGGCCTTGGCTGCAATCCTAAAGACACTTTCCTGGGAGGAAGACCCAATGAACATAATAGGGCTTACATCTGAGTAGACATGGTTAGGATTGTGCTCCTTGTCCATCTTTATTTCAATTTTTTTTACAAAGTGAACAGCCAAACCCTTTAGAAGTGCCCCAGGGAAGCAAACCAACTTTCCAACAGGCTGAAGGCTTAGAAAGTAGACACGGCCAGGAGACGGAGGGTTCAAAAATCAGACGGCAATCAATCAAACCAACGTCAATCCACCAATAATTTAACCAGAAGATCCAACTATGGGCGCAATCCAGAGTAACTACGGGGAGTCCTTGCTCCGGTGTAAGAACAACTCACTTTGGATTGCAATATGAATTTCCCATAAGTTTTCACTAGGTGGTGCAGTAACTACGGGTGCACGTAATGTCTCTTACGTGCTTCCGTAGTTACTCTGGATTGTAAGGTGCGTCCCTGATCCCCTCTTTTAAACATTTATTTTGTCAATTCAAATTCTTTCCTGGACCCAAATCTGTAATAAAAATCCAGTCTTTACTAAAATCTAATGCGCACCCCAATTTTAAAAGTCTTGAGATTAAAAATTCTGGCTATTGTAATGTGCAGCTGCAAGGAAGTAGGTACAAAATTTAATTTTACTGCATACAACCCTGAGATAGTGACAATAATAATAATATGATAATGGATTTAAGTTATGATTTTTACTACTTTAAGTAACAATGGGTTAATGAGCACAATCCTAACCATGTCTACTCAAAAGTAAGCCCCATTGTGTTCAGTGGGTTTTACTCACAAGAAAGTGTCTTCAGGATTTCAGCCAATGTTACATTTTTATTACAATATAGTAAACGGTAAAATTAAATACTGTTCTTACTTGAATCTAGTAACCTTTTCCAGCCAAACTCAGTCTCCAAAATCAGGGTGTGCATTAGATTTGATGGTTAATTAGATTTGAGTGAATGCGGTATTTTGATTGCAAGGATTGGGTGCGCATCAGATTCGATGGTGCATTAGATTCAAGTAAATACGGTACTAAATATAATCAAAATATTGTATTTACTTGAATTTAATGCGCTATCAAATCTAATGCACACCCCAATTTTGGAGACTAAATTTGGCAGGAAAAGTGAGCATTAGATTCGAGTATATGTGGTATCTCTAGGGGCAAAATCCAGAGTAACTACGGGGAGTCCTTGCTCTGATGTAAGAACAACTTACCATACTCTGGATTGCAATATGAATTTCCCATAGGTTTCCACTAGGTGGTGCAGTAACTACGGGTGGACATAAAGTCTCTTACGTGCTCCCATAGTTACTCTGGATTTGGGGGTAAAACTTGGGGGTAAGGCTGCAATCCTAAAGACACTTTCCTGGGAGTAAGACCCATTAACACAATGGGGCTCACTTTTGAGTAGACATGGTTAGGATATTCTAAGTGCAGAGCAGTGAAGCATGCTTCTTCCTCCCCCAAGTAAGCTTACCCCAAAGCCATAAGCATACAAACTAAAATTGACAGAAGCACCATCCATTTAGGATTTCCTCATTGCCACTTGGACCAGATCCGCAGTTCACTCCTTAATATTTTTTAATAGGATGGAATTATGCAAAGAGAAAAATCTGGACTTTTCTGAAGGGTAAACCTGGAGATCCTTGAGTACAGAAAGGATTCAGAACTGAGACATGCGCAGGCACATGCGCACCCTAACTCTAGAGTAGATATTGCCCATACCCGGGCATAAATTCAGGGCAGGATGGGTAAAAACTGCATTTAAAATGAAATATGGGTTTGTTTTAAGTGGTGAAAGGAGGAAGTGTCATCTAGGAGGAATTTCTCTTTTTAAAACAAATCTGAATTTCATGCCAATTGATGACCCTCATCTGCATTTCTGAATTTGCTTTATGGGAAAAGGCCAGAGGACAGAACATCTTTGTCAGTCGTCCGACATCACAATACAGCTGTCACCCTCTGAGCCATCTGAGTGCCCCGAGTACTTGAAATTGGGTCAGAGATAATACTCTGATTATAAATACGGAGTACTCCACCATCAAGGAAATGGACGTTGAACGTCTTACCAAGTACACGGATCGGTCGATAACTAGACCGGGCAGGCAATTATTTGCACTCCAACCCTAAAAAGAGGGTGGAATGGAACAGAAAGGGACCCACGTTCAGAAAGGCCCTCATCCGCCAATACGTGACATAACAGATTATGAAAACCCATCA
Source organism: Cryptoblepharus egeriae (assembly GCA_030015325.1). NCBI lineage: Eukaryota > Metazoa > Chordata > Lepidosauria > Squamata > Scincidae > Cryptoblepharus > Cryptoblepharus egeriae. The sequence goes on from JAREYC010000022.1 coordinate 332,891, forward strand.
CTAGTGTTAAAAATTTTTTAAAAGGAGAATGGGAAAAAAGGTTAACAAAGCAACAATGGGTGCAATCCAGAGTAACTATGAGGTGTCCTTGCTCCGGTGTAAGGACAATTTACTCTGGATTGCACCAGGTTTTCACTAGGTGGTACAGTAGCTATGGGTGCACGTAATGACTCTTACGTGCTCCCGTAGTTACTCTGGATTATAGGGCAAGTGTTGCAGGGACTATTGCTGGAACGAGGCAACATTAAATCATCCGCTTTTTATGGTCGCAGCAGCCAATTACTCTGCACTCCTATTTAGGAAATATCTAAATAATAAATGGATTTTTCAAAACAATTCATTCGGTGATTTAAATCTGCTTTTCCCTTGGTGACTGAGAGCAACCCACTCTGATCCGCCATCAGCCAGGTTTGGAAGCACTGCAAAAGCAATAGGGGAAACCAAGCTGGGGGTTGGGGGGGGGGGGGGGCGCAAGAAAGACGGTCTGCATAAGTGAGTGGCTGGAGCGTCTTCCCAGGCAGGCGCTGCAAAGAGAACAGGCCATTTGAAATTGTGGTTCGGGCTGGGTGCAGGGGTGATCTATTCACATCTCTCCTTTTTCAACCCGCAAAAATGGGGCTTCCTTCAGGCCTGATTTATCTTCTGATGATTCAGTCCCCCCCCCCCAATAAATAAGACACCATCTTCGCTCCTCCCTCCTCTCTGTGGTTTGATTCAAGGCCACACTGAGCGGAAGGCTCTGCAAGCCAAGTCTACATCCAGCGTACACACATACGGCAATTTGTTACTGTGAAAAACCATCTGTTTCTCAGTATTACAATCCTCAGAGGGCAAATTATAGCCAGCGCTCAACATAAAACATCAATTTAAACCATCAACTATTCATAATTTCAATTCTTTATTGGAAACCAAGGACATAAATGTCAGGGAATCAAGCAATATTTCTTTTATTAACTGTTCCATTCATCTGGCTATTAAATAAAACCAGGACCCTAATAAATAGCATTACCCTCCGTACTGACAGCCACCCCAACCGATTCTGTAATTTCTCAAGATATTTTTTTTCCCTTTCGTATGACAAAAAAAAAATGCATTCTTTTCCTTCCAAAAACTACTGGAGAAAGAGGAGGAAAAAAAAATAGCGCCAGGGAGAAAAGTGCTTGAAATATTTATAATGCCTTCACAATTTCATTGTTCCTCAACCATTTAACAGGTTGCCAAAGCACAACAAATGCATTAAAAACCCAGCTTGCTTTATATTAAAGTTTTCCCTGATCCATCCTGAGCCTGAACACTATATTTATGACGGGCGGAAACAGGCAGCGTGCGTCTGATCGGTGCAAAGTGGGACAGTCCTTCTAACCCATGGGACGGGCCGGCTCAAGCTTTGTCCGCCTGCCCTTCTCCGAAGCCCGTTGGCACAAGGATGGCAAGTGGCCACAGTCATGGCAATGATGTGGAGCTCCTTTCTGGGTCCTCAGGGCTCCCTCTGGCTAAGCTGGATGACTTTGCCCACCCGCTGCACCCGCCTGAACAGGTAGGGCTATGGAGGATGCTTATTTGGGGTAACCTCTTGCCTGGGAAACCATTGCCTCCTGGCTGTGACTTTGGACACCTGACCCTTTCCTTTGGGCATAGTCACCCCCCCCCCCCCCAGTGATGCCCACCACAAAGTCCCCACTCTCACACAGCTGCCTATTATAATACCAAGTATGATGTGACTTAGGCTACAATCCAGAGTTTTGAATTCTGAAATATTAACATGAACTAAGGGAGGCGAAGGCTACAATCCAGAGTAACTACGAGACCTTTTACACCGACGTAGTTATGGTGCCACCTATGGGAAATTCGTAGAGCAATCCAGAGTAAGTGCCTCTTACATCTTCCCGTAGTTACTCTGGATTGTAAGGTATGTGGTTCTTGAGCACTTCAGCTGGGACCCCATCCTGAGAATGACCCCCCCACCCCAGTTGATATGTGATATTATCAATCTGGAAGTGATGTCACAGAAGTGACATCAGACAGGAATTGACATCACTCTGATGCCAGAGCTCCTCCCACTGGTGGGCAGTGCCCGGTTCGGGCCAAATCGTCCAAACCAGTTGTTAGTTTTGCCCCCACCCCCCGTTACCGATCCGGTAGTACGGAGGGGCCAGAAAACTGGGTGGACTGGTTCGGCGGCCATTGACACGCACAGTGCGTGTGCTGAAGCTGGTCGACCAGCTGGTTGACCAGCTTCAGGACACGCACTGTGCATGTGCCAACCTTAGCGCCCGCCCCTCACCCCACACACCCACACCGCGCTGGGGTGGGTGGTGTGCCCTCCCCTGCCCCGCCCCCCTGCCTCCTGACCCCGGCCTGGCCCACCCACTTCCGGCGATCCGGAAGACTGGCTCCTCCATGTCTACTCAGAAGTAAGTCCCATTGTGTTCGATGAGACTTAGGGTGCAATCCAGAGTAACTATGAGGAGTCCTTGCTCCGGTGTAAGAACAATTTGCTCTGGACTGCAATATGAATTTCCCATAGGTTTTCAGTAGGTGGTGCATAATATATCTTATGTGCTCCCGTAGTTACTCTGGATTTGGGGGTTTCTCCCAGAAAAGTATGGATTGCAGCCAGCATGCCTAATTTCAAGATAATCACTGCAATCCTAAAGCTGGAAGTAAGATACAATGGAGGCTTACATTGGAGTAGACATGGTTAAGCCTGTGTTCAATGGCACTCAGTGTCAGATTCTAAGATGGCAGTGTCCAGCATTTCATGACCCCTCACCGAAACATGGGTCCCGAACCCTGCTTTGAGAACCACTGTCGTGTTCAGTTCAGAAAGAAAACGAAAGTCACGCCTTTGCATTTTGTTGCTAGAGATTTCCTACAGCTCCTCTCCCCGCCACATGGCAGGCATTCCTCCCTTCGCTCGGGACGGAAGGACGCCATTTCCCCATCCTCCTCCCGCCTTTAAGTGTATCGGGACGAGGTCTTTAAGATAATCACTCCGGGGAAGGGGCGCAACTTCCATCATCTCCTTAATCACCGACCCCCAAGTGGATGTAAGAACAGTCAGGCAAAGAAGAAGTGAGAAATTAATCTGCTCCCGTGGAGATGAAGCAACGGCAACTTCTCCGGTTGAAAGTATGGTATGGAAGAATTTCTCCGCCGCGGCCGCCTCCTCCTGCTGCTTCCCCAGCCCTCCCCGAGGTTGAAACACACATTCCACACGGCTTTGCGCATTTCAATTAATGCATCAGTAATCATTGTTGTGATTATGACTGCGCTTCCTTCCGCCCATAACGGCGCTCTTAAAGACCCCATGCTGGAACGTTTCAAAAGACGAGGAAATACTCTTAAGGAGAGTTAATGGACAGGGTGCAAGCGGCGAGAGCGCATAATGTGTTGAAGCCACGTCCAGACTGCTCCCCGTTTTAAAGGGGAACGTTTAGCAGGGCCGTTGCAACTCTCGCTCTCTTTTCCCTTTTGTCAAACCGTCCACCGAATCAGGGCCCTAATAGGCACGAGACCTGGGAAATGATGACACTTTTCATAAAAAGGATCAAAAGCAGAGGACGTATCACAACACCTGAAAGGCTGCCAATTATTCATGTAATAAAACGTACCTGCAAAATGTAACACTCAACCATCAAAAGGCTGGAACGGTTCTTTGTTCCCACACATCCCAGCACTTGGGGATATCTTGGAGGTGTGGGCGCTGCTGTAATCGTTCTGGGAAGGGATCTCCCGTCAGCTTCCCTGAGCCCACATGCGCGGCTCCAAATTATCAGCCTCGCTGAATCGGATCCACAGGTATCAACTTGACCATGGAGAGGAAAGCTGCTTCACTCTCATTAGGACTTGCTATCCAAAGACCTTGGGAAGAAGGTGGCCTTCCACAACACAAGCCGACAAACCTTACCAGGCAGAGATGGAAAGCGGGACACCAGTGAATACCAGGCATCTCTACTGGGCACCCCTACCAAGCATTGGGTAACACTGGACAGAGGGCAGCAAGGAAGAGAAAGCAGGGGCACCAGTGGGGAGTGGTCACTGAGCATTCCATCCGGGCACCAGTGGGCAACACCAGGCACCAAAATTGGTTCTTTGTGGGTCCTTACATCACAGAAGGAATAAGCTCCCCATATCTAATGTTTCTAGGGCCAGGGGTTGGGGCTGGGAGTTGATAAGTCAGTCTTCAATGTTAAGTATAGGGAAAAAACCGCTATATCTTTTTCCACCTCTTTATGGGGTAAATTTCTAAAATTTGGTTCTTAGTGGGTATTCACAATGTGGAAGGAATACCCTCCGCCAATTTCACACTTCTAGGTCTGATGGTTTTGACTGGGCGTTAATGAGTCAGTCAGTGACCCTTTGATTTTATATACAGTATATAGATAACTGCTTTAAAAGTGTACTAAGCAATAACATTAACAAAGGGCACAATCCAGAGTAACTACGGAGAGTCCTTGCTCCGGTGTAAGAACAACATACTCTGGATTGCAATATGAATTTCCCATAAGTTTTCACTAGGTGGTGCAGTAACTATGGGTGCACGTAATGTCTCTTATGTGCTCCTGTAGTTACTCTGGATTGTAGGGTAAGCTTGATTTGACTGAGCCTATCAGCCCAAACATTGTTCACTGCAATGTCACTAATGCTAGGTCTGTTCTATAGGTGGTATACTGTCAATCAATACAGTCACAATTCCCTAGCATTACAGAATTGACCACGTTTCCGTTAAGGTGGGCCAAGTCCTGAAGACCCTTCTGAGAAAGAAGCAACTCAACAGCCACTGGGGCCAGAGGAGGCACTGGAGGGGCTGCACAACCTCAGGTCCTCCAGGCTTCCTTCCTTTCCGCACAACCATCCTTCCTCTGTTCATGTCTGCTGATCAGCGCCTACCACCAGGCAAGGACACAAAGGTGGGGGTGCTGGCTGGATGTGCTACTGGGGTGATACCATCAGATGCCTACCACCAGGCAAGGACACAAAAGTGGAGGTGCTGGCTGAATCTACTTACCGGGGTAATGCCATCAGACGCCCACCACCAGGCAAGGACACAAAGGTGGGGGTGCTGGCTGGATGTGCTACTGGGGTGCTACCATCAGATGCCCACCACCAACAGGGACACAAAGGAGGAGGTGCTGGCTGGATGTGCTACTGGGGTGCTACCATCAGATGCCCACCACCAGGCAAGGACACAAAGGAGGAGGTGCTGGCTGGATGTGCTACTGGGGTGCTACCATCAGATGCCCACCACCAGGCAAGGTCACAAAGGAGGAGGTGCTGGCTGGATGTGCTACCGGGGTGCTACCATCAGATGCCAGGCAAGGACACAAAGGTGGAGGTGCTGGCTGAATGTACTACCGGGGTGCTACCATCAGATGCCCACCAGATGCCATCAGATGCCCACCATCAGATGCCCATCAGATGCCCACCACCAGGCAAGGACACAAAGGTGGAGGTGCTGGCTGAATGTACTACCGGGGTGCTACCATTAGATGCCCACCACCAGGCAAGGACACAAAGGAGGAGGTGCTGGCTGGATGTGCTACCGGGGTGCTACCATGAGATGCCAGGCAAGGACACAAAGGAGGAGGTGCTGGCTGAATCTACTACCGGGGTGCTACCATTAGATGCCCACCACCAGGTAAGGACACAAAGGAGGAGGTGCTGGCTGAATCTACTACCAGAGTGCTACCATTAGATGCCCACCACCAGGCAAGGACCAAAGGAGGAGGTGCTGGCTGAATGTACTACCGGGGTGCTACCATCAGATGCCCACCACCAGGCAAGGACACAAAGGTGGGGTTGCTGGCCGGATGAGCTGCTCTGGGTCCTTGGGAAAAAGAGTGGTCAAGACCTGCGCAATCTTCTCCATCAGATGTCCGAGGATCAGAAATGTGTCATTTTAAAAAGGCACCTTTTTTGGGAATGAAACATTCAAATGAAACACCACTTCTCAGGAGCCTGAAACCAGCTCACCTGAGGCCGCTACACTTCTCAGAAATGCACCTCCTGAGCATGAATCATGAAAGCCAGGCAGCCACGCCATGACCTCATGCGGCAGACAGGCTGGGAGGGCAGGAGGAGCCCCTGAACTGTCAGGCTGGCTCCTCGCTGCGGTGCACTCCCTGAGCACCCCCGAAGGGACTCTGATGCTATCAGGCCCAGCAAACAGATAACGGGCTTGAGAGCAGGAAAATTAAACCGGGATTCTGTGGGAAAACGACACTTCTCCTGCTGGTCATGGCTTGTGGTTTGCAGTTCTCTTTTTAAATGCTGCAGATCTGGCTCCTCGTGGCAAGCCTTGCTGTCTACACCTTTCACTGCAGGCATAGAAGAGATGAATAATGCGATCTGCGGAACTCCCCGCCACTATCTGAGGCACCCGAGGCAGCTACTTCAGAGGATGGGGATCCTACAACAGAGTATGGGGATCCTACTGCTGATACAACCTCCTTCTAGTGCAAATACTGTATTTATTCAAATATAACGCTCACCTTTCTCAGCCAAATTCGGTCTCCAAAATCAGGGTGCGCATTAGATTCAATGTTAATTAGAATCAAGTAAATGCAGTGTTTGGATTCTAATTATATGGTGTGCCTTATATTCGTTGGTGCCTTATATTTGAGTAATTGCGGTATTTCATTACGAAATAGGAATTGTAAATTCTTGTTCAATATTATACAACAGTATAAAGGCTGCAATCCAAAAGACACTTTCCTGGGAGTAAGACCCACTGAACTCACTGGGGCTTCCTTTTGTGTAGACATGCTTAGGATTGTGCCCATATAAACTTTCTTTTTAACAAAGTTTTGTTTACAAGGAGTTCCAGAGGCTTCAGTATACATTATTTAGGTTATCTTTCGACTTAACCCATGCTCAGTCTAGAGGAGATACCATCTGAAAATTTGGCAGTTCACAAACTAGGTTTGGGTCTCCTGAGATAACACGCTTGGCAATGCAGATACCAAGGTGAGAAATAATTGCTCAGCCCTATTTTCAAACTCTTGCTGGAGTTATCCCCAGATCCCCCCTATCTCCCCCCCCCCCCACATATAATGTTGGAAATTCTTAGAAGCCCTATTAAAATCTCCAGGATGGCTTTCACGAGCAACTTTGACAGGTACACCTGGACAGAGGCAGCGGTATTAATCCCCCCCCCCAAAAAAACAACGGACGTCCACCACTGCAAGGCACACTCATATCCAAAGTTCTTAGGAGGAACTTGCTGATTATTTTGAACCCGTTTCCACCACCTTGGACTAAATGTTGAGAAACAGCACTTAATTGCTGATACCACTGGAATTTGGAAAACCAGGCATCCATTAGTCTATATTCCAGGGCACACCAACCCTATAGTAGTAGATCTTAGTAGATCTACTTTATTCTGGGACACACCAACTCTATAGTAGTAGATCTAAGTAGATCTACTATATTCCAGGACACACCAACTCTATAGTAGTAGATCTTACTAGATCTACTATATTCCAGGACATACCAACTCTATAGTAGTAGATCTTACTAGATCTACTATATTCCAGGACATACCAACTCTATAGTAGTAGATCTTACTAGATCTACTATATTCCAGGGCACACCAACTCTATAGTAGTAGGTCTTACTAGATCTACTATATTCCAGGACACACCAACTTTATAGAAGTAGATCTTAATAGATCTACTATATTCCAGGGCACACCAACTCTATAGTAGTAGATCTTAGTAGATCTACTATATTCCAGGGCACACCAACTCTATAGTAGTAGGTCTTACTAGATCTACTATATTCCAGGGCACACCAACTCTATAGTAGTAGATCTTAGTAGATCTACTATATTCCAGGACATACCAACTCTATAGTGGTAGATCTTACTAGATCTACTATATTCCAGGACATACCAACTCTATAGTAGTAGGTCTTACTAGATCTACTATATTCCAGATCACACCAACGCTAAAGTCGTAGATCTAGTATATTCCAGGGCATGCATTGGCATCCATCAGTCTCGAAAGACTATGGTATCGTGCTTGTCTCTGCTTGTGAAGCACAAAGTCGATAGGCTGTTCCCCAAGCAGCAATTCCCCCCTCTCCACACCACTGAATTACTCCAATGGAAAGGCAGAGCCGATATGATTGGTTCCAGCTGCGTCACAAAGCTGGGCTAATGACAGGAGCTCACCCCGTCTTGTGGGCACCCGGAACTCAAATCCAGGCCTGCTGGTTAACAGGCACAGTGTCTTAACCACTTGCACCACCCACAGCCCTGGAATTTGGAAAAGGGGATCTTAAAAAAGAGATACAGTAAAGAGCATTAAAATTGCAGACATTTAAAAAATGTTGAGACTCAACCTGGATTAGGAAGTCCTCAAGTTCAAACTTTGCTTCTTCATGAAAGTGCTTGGTGGTCTGAAGTACGCCACTACCATCTTGCCTCAGTTTTGCATCAGCCTATTAGAGGGATACCACCCCCATTTTACAGGGTTGTTGCAAGGAATGGTAATATAACAATGCAATGTGCTGTCGAGAAGCTACCATATTTACTCGCATCTAATGTACATCAAATCTAAGGTGCACCCCAATTTTGGAGACTAAATTTGGCTGGAAAAGGTGCCCATTAGATTTGAGTGAATGAGGTATGTAGCTTTACTGGAGTGTGTAGGATCCCTTACTGGGGTTGCGATCCTAAAGACACTTTTCCTGGGAGTAAGACCCATTGAACACAATGGGGTTTACTTTTGAGTAGATATGGTTAGGATTGTGCTCTGAGTCTTGTCCTTACTGCCTAGCAGAGCACACTTGTTGTAGTCCCAAGCGGGACTACACTACACAGTCCCAAGTGGGACTACAACAGGACACATGCCCTGAAACATAACTGGTGAACTAATACCACAGACCTTAATTGGGAAACTCAAGCTACAAGCCATGAGGGATGTAAGCAGATGTGGACAAGCTCAAAATGCCAGGTGAAGCGGGGGCACATGGATGCAGGTGCCATATGTGCTTCTCGAGGCATCTGGAGGGCCGCTGTGTGATACAGGAAGCTGGACTAGGGTTACAATCCTAAACATGCTTTCCTGGGAACACAATGGGACTGACTTCTGCGTAGACATGGTTAGGATTGTGCTCTAGGTGGGCCTTGGGCCTGATCCAGTGGTGGCTCTTCTTATATTCTTAAGCATGTCTTGTTTAAATCCCACACGAGTAGCATTACAAATCACGGGCATGGAGAATTTGGGAGATGACGGCAGTTGGGATCTCTGGAAAACCACGTCAAGTGGCTGTGGGCGTTCGCTTGCACAACACCGTTCCGATCCGTAGAAGATGCTGCTGCCTCCCCAGTGATGACTGAACCGAAAACTGAATCTTTGCAATTTTATCTGATAATAGTTTCTGAATTTTATCTCTTTCAATAACGTCTTGTGCAACTCTCTTTCTTTCCTAACGGCGCTGCTGGCATTATCAGCTGAGAAAATCTCTTTCTCAAAATGTATTTGGGGTGATGCTCTCTGTATATGGGAACTTTGAACACTCTGAACACTAAGTCTGAAAATTTAAAGCAATTTTATTGGAACACATTTCTATTGTATAGTGTTTCTTAAAAACAGAATTATTATTATTATTATTAAGACGATAGGGAGACCATAATAATATATAGTATATTATTAAGACTATATGGCTCAGTAACGGGGCAGAGGCATTGAAGGCCGAAGTTCCAGGTTCAATTCCTGCCATCTCAAACAAGGCTAAGAAATATCCTTTTCTGAAATGGATACCTAGATAGCTTCTTAGCATAATCCTAACCATGTCTACTCAAAAGTAAGCCCCATTGTGTTCAATGTAATTAGCCCTGTAAAGTAAGCCCCTGTGTACTCCCAGGGAAGCGTCTATAGGATTGCAGCATCTATCCGGGATAATTGCTGAGTCAGCAGAGACCTCTTGGACCATTTCTTCAAGTCTCCTAGGTACTAGATGTGACCAAAAACTCAGACCTGGGAATGTCTACTCAGAGCTAAGCCCCATTATAGTCAATGGAACTTACTCCCTAAAAAGTGTGAATGTTGCCTCAGACAGATGAGGAGTTGGAAGACTCAAGCAAACCAAGATCCATCCAAATGGTGAAATTTGATTTTCTTGGAAATTGCCCACCTAAGTTATTCTAGGATGACTCAGCATTTCTTAGGCCGCAATCCTAAAGACACTTTCCTGGGAGTAAGACCTATTGAACACAACAGGGCCTACTTTTGAGTAGACATGGTTAGGAGTGTGCTCTCTGGCAAACTAGTTCAGATGATCCAAGGTGTTTCAAGGAAGAGGGGCAACCCAGGGTGATACTGCTGAACGTTCAGGACAGATGCTCGGCCCCATTGAGTGACCATTCGCAGCAGCAGGACAAGGACTGGTCAGAAGCCCTGCTCTGCTGTCCAGCATTATGGCAGGACCGAGATCTACCAGCATCAGTTATTCCAGGGGATGCCAACTTTGGCTCCGGACCTTTATGCGCATGCATGAATGCATGCACACATGCACTTTCAGTCCTCGGCATCTGCACTTAAAGGCATTGGGGATCAGTTATGGGAAGGCCTTCTGTCTGGAGGAACTTCTGCCCATCAAGGTGGACAACCCTGGGCAGGATAGACTAATGGTCTGACTCACTGCAAGGCAGCAAAACTGCCAACCAGTCTGCCGGTCTGACTCTCGACCGAGATCTCCAACTCCACCTTTCTTTACTCTATCGTTCCTCACTCATCACTTTTATCTGCTGGAAAATCCAGTTGATGTTGTTGGCCCACAAAACTAAAACATGCAGTTATTTTAGAACGGGAATCAATGAGATGAAAAGATGATTCATGCTATGAAATAATTGTTCAAATGGCAACCCTTTGCAAGCTGAAATCTGAACAGATGGGAAATCAAGTAATTATTTCCACACTAATAACACATGAGTCCCTTTACCTTGTTTTTGAGAGCTTTGCTATCTTATAAAAAGCTCTCATGTTAAGCAGTTATTCTTTAATGTGATAGCCAAAAATTCAGATTTTTTTGGAGACGGAGAGACAGAGACGGCATATATAATTACTCCAAATATATGTCTCAAATTGCCAAATTCCTCGAAACTGAGAAGAGCATCTCTCCAGGAAGGTTAAAGCTCTATGTATGTGTTCTTGATTTGTGTGCTTTACTCTGAGTAGCCAATATGGAATCAAGTTAAAAATATGTCCCGAAAAACAGGGCCAGTCCCAAGTTTTGGGGATTGCGTTCACACATGCTAGTAAATGGGACAGAGGGTCCTGGCAAATTATGGCAACCCTGGTTAAGGAGGATGATACCACTGCTCGGTACCTCTTCTAAATGCCAAGCTGGGATGCTTCCAGTTTAGTGAGTTGAACTACTCGGGAGAGGAGTCTGATGAAGGCTGAACTTCCATGGCATGACTGCAGCCGACTTCCAACTAGCCAGGCGACACTGTCATTAAGCAAGGCAATCTCCGAGGACGGAAATGAAGAAAATCTAAACTGATGCCACCGAGCAGCTTCTTGGATGAGGAAGGGCAAAAGTTAATCTCGATCAGCTTGGCAGGATCTTAAAGGTCTTCGACGACAGAAGGAGCTACCTTGGCAGGCAACTTGCCTGGTTTATCTCCTAGGCAGGCAGAATGACTGCATTGCAAAGTCTGTCGGAAGACAGGGTGGCACTTGTTCTTACGCCAGTCTAGGAATCTCACAGGGACTCTGGCAAGACTAGGGTTTCTAGCTCAACCCCATAACACAGACATTAGGAAAGGGGTACTGAGATATCTATTCTGCAACGCAAGTCGCAACACGGAGATCCTTCCAGCATCAGGAAGCTCAAAAACAGCATCAGTGAATGCCAGTAAATCCATCAACACACTTAAATAGTGGTCATCTGCCCATCCCTTGGCTATCCAAAATGTAAACCAATGTATGGTTTATCAAAAGCATAGCAAACCAAAGCCAGTTTGTACTTACTCCATGATGGAATCATAGAATCCTAGAGTTGAAAGGGACCAAGTAGGTCATCTAGTCCAACCCCCTGCCTGCAGCAGGAAATCCTCCTATTACCATATTTACCTATTTACCTCCTATTACCATCAATTACTATATTTACTCAAATCTAACAACTGCCTTTTTCAGCTGAATTTCATCTCCATAATGGGGGTGCACATTATTTGATGGTGCATTAGATTTGAGTAAATGCTCAAATTTTGATTATACATATAGGTCAATATTTAGCTTATAGGTCAATATTTAGCCAATAGGTCAATATTGATTATTTTGATTATAAGTACAGGTCAATATTTAGCTTAACAGTTTCCTACATTGTAATAAAAATGTAACATAAACCTATAGTTGTATAAAGTAGAGCAATAAGGTAGAAATCATAATATGTCATATTATACAATTGTCATATTATTACTGTCGTTATATAACTTTGTTATATTGTTGTACTAGCAAAAAGCGTACCTGTGTTGCGGGAGTAAAATTCCCCCGTACGCCATCCCCCCATGGTGCAACATCCTCCCATGTGCAACATCCCCCCATGCGCATCAGTCCCCAATGTGCATCAGTCCCCCATACGCAACATCCCCCCCATGAGTATCAACCCCCCAAGTGCAACTATCCCCCATGAACATCAACCCCCCCCCCAAAGTGCAACTATCGCCCATGTGCATCAACCCCCATGTGCTGTCATGTCCTCCCCTCCCACCCTCCGCCCGATCAGAATTTAGTTTGGGGCAGGAGCCGGCAATACCCCGATATAAATGTCATACGACATTATACTGTTGCCCCGCGACTCAAATCCTGTTCTGATTCCTGCCGGAGCAGCAGCAGTAATAAGAGAGTTGTGTTTTGTGTCTATCTCCAAATGAGAGAGTGGAAAACGGACGGCGTAACCCTGGGGTCTCTTGCGCTTCCCACGGAATCATTACAATTACAAGCCGTTCTCGGAGAAGTCTCATCAACCAATTTCACGTAGCCAAAATAACGGGAGCAAATATCGCAAATAAAAGAGGACACAAATGGTAATTTCTGACGTACTGGATGTTGGGACTTGCCATTTCAAATTAGCAGGAACTGTGAAGTGGGCATTACTGACAATGCGAATATAGTAATTGGGGTTGATTTCATGGCGCCTGGCCAAATTTGGCTGACTAGCGCCTTGGCGAGTTAATTATAGCTCTCATAACAGAGCGGGGACACTTTTGCAGCGAGACAGAGACATAATTGAGCAGCAAAGGGCTCCAACAAAGCAACCTTGGTGTGTCATGGGAAGCGGGGAGGAAGAGCTAAATAAAATAAAATAAAATATTTTTTAAAAAATTAAAAGCTGCTCTTGTTGGTCTGGCGTCTCCAAGAAGAACAGCGCACTTGGCACAGCCTCCGCGCAATGCAGATTATCCAAGCGCCGTTTGTCTTATTGTGTGAAAATTGAGACCATCAACACATCTATTAAATGGAGAGTGTCCCGCTTGAGCAGGAGTCAGCCGGAGCATCATTTATGGTGCTGTAGGAGGAACAGAGTGCATGGGATGTGAATGTCATGCGTTCATATATGAGCAGCGTACGTACATACGAAAGGTGTGAGGAGTATTTGAGAGAGTTAAGGAGGAACGGATGTTGAAAACTGGAATATACGTATGAAAGAGTGAAGCAGGAATGCTGCTTTAAGCAAGAAATACCCAAACGGCAAGTGCTGGTACACAAATATGAAAATACAGTACCATAGTAGGGGAAAGTACATTACCATATACCAGTAGGGGATATAGATTTGGGGATATAGGGGATATATAGCAGGGGATATACCAGTACCAGTAGGGGATATAGATTTGGGGATATAGGGGATATATAGTAGGGGATATACCAGTACCAGTAGGGGATATAGATTTGGGGATATAGTGGATACATAGTAGGGGATATACCAGTACCAGTAGGGGATATAGATTTGGGGATATAGGGGATATATAGCAGGGGATATACCAGTACCAGTAGGGGATATAGATTTAGGGATATAGGGGATATATAGCAGGGGATATACCAGTACCAGTAGGGGATATAGATTTGGGGATATATAGTAGGGGATATACCAGTACCAGTAGGGGATATAGATTTGCGGTCTGCAGATAACTAATACTGGACTGGGGCTGCAATCCTAAAGACACTTTCCTGGGAGTATGACCCATAGGACACAACGGGGCTTACTTTTGAGTAGGCATGGTTAGGATTGTGCTCTGGATCTCTTGGGGATGTGTAAGAAATGAAATATGCAGATGCCAGACATGATAATAAAAAGGCTTTATTTTCTATATGAGCGGGAATACCTCTCCCAAGAGACAACCTGCCAAAATATGTGTACCACCTAAAAATAAATAGCCCCCCAAAACAGTGTGTTTGGTCATATACTAATTTTAATTGATTTAAAAACTCATTTGATTAATTAAACAACCACCTCTAAAACAAAGGTCTTAGAGACACCAAAAAGTTTTGATTAAATTGGTTTGGTTAGTAGATTGTTTCGAATTGGCAAAAAGGGTATTTTCAATCAGAGGCAGCAATCCTACTGATACAGACTCCCCGCTATAGACCCCCCCAACATGCTTCCTACTTCATGCCAGATCTCTAGAGAGGTGGGCAAACTCCGTCTTGCAAGGGTCTCAGATCTGACCCTCCAACCTACACTTCTGCAGCCGGACAGGCACGCAACTGTACACAGAATTGATGTCAGCTGAGCAGCGCCTGCTTCCCTGCTGCGTTTCTTCCAACGTGCTGCAAACTTGGTGACGGATGTTACCCTTTGACGTGGTTCCCGCCTGCATCTCTCCTGCAGAAGCACATATTGAACACCCCCCTCCTCTAGCCATGCCCTCTTCCCAATGCACTTCAAAATCAAACCAGTGGTGAGTGTGACTATCGAGAACCATACTGGGGATTCCTGGAGAAAAAAGGATGGGCTCTACAAGTGTTAAGGAAGAGCAAATGATAGGCGCTTAGTGATTTTAACTCGGACATACGATAGTTAGGTTATGTTGCTTTTACGGCTTCCTATGCGTCGAGCACCGGCTTAGGCAAGTCCAAATAACGAAGCACCCACGATGACTCTCCATGTGATTGACATACCTCTGTAGGGTGAGCTAAAAGGTTTGCCCGTTGACAGCTTGGCAGAGGTTCCCTTGGCCAGGGATGGTGCCAAAAATTAAATGGAGTGGACGGCTCGCTCTGTCAACCCAAAACCGGGCCTGATCTGATTTCTCCAAAAGCCAGTCTCGACACATTCCTTTCAAAACCTGTCTTAAAACCAGTCCCACAATATGGGTGACTGTCAATTACAGACTTGATTTCTGAAAACATGGATGTTGAGTTATCAAAATGTCTTGGGGCTCTTTTCATCCTGGGAATCAACTGAGACCGGTCTGGGTACCCTGGTCTTTTTAGTTTATTTAGTGCAAGTCTTAAATACTGAAGTTAGTTAAATTAAATTAATACTTAAATTAGGGCACAATCCAGAGTAACTATGGGAGCACGTAAGAGACATTACATGCACCGGTAGCTACAGCACAACCTAGTGAAAACCTATGGGAAACTCATATTGCAATCCAGAGTAACTTGTCCTTACTCCGGACTCCCCTTGGTTACTCTGGATTTCACCCTTAGTCTTAAATACTGCAGCCAAAGGCAAGGGTCCAAGAAACCCTGCTTTGGAAGATAACTCTGTCCTGTCTTGACTTTTTTGAACACCTCACCGTCATTTTCCAAACCAATCAAAATTCCTCACCCCGTCAAGATCAAAGCAAAAGGTGATTCCACAAATTTTATTTTTCATGTCCAAAAATGTTATCCTTGTTTTGGAGAAAAGCACAATCCTAAGCATGTCTACGCAAAAGTCAGCCCCACTGTGTTCAATGGATCTTACTCCCAGGAGAGTGTCTTTAGGATTGCAGCCTTAATGGTCAGATCAAAAAATCCTTGCACCTTCTCAAGCAATTCTTACGCTGGAGTTATTTCTGCCCACCCCAGAGGTGTACGCATTTTATCCCTGCCGTACATATGCCACACTGGGCAGAAATGGTTAAGGGAAATTTAAAAGGGAAGCCCAAATGCCCCAACTTGATCTAGCTCAGAATAAATAATATGCAAGAAGTATTTAAAATGTCCCATATCTAATGAACTTTCAAAAGCTAGCCTTTCAAGTTATAAGGATTTGTCACTGGAAATCTAAGAATGCTGCCGGTGGTGGGGAAGTTTTATACTTTGCGTCCAAACTTTTTAAAGTGAGCGCATTAAAAACGAGACTCTTTGAAAAGATAACAGAGTCCAAATAACAGAGTCACAACGTTATCGCTTTGTAAGGAGTCAACAGATCTCGGATTTGAAGACATCTCGAGGTTTAATACATTAAAACGTTGTTCAACTCTGATCCCTGGCATGAAATTTAAAAGACCAGGTTCAGGAACATCAAAGGCAGGCGTATTATGGGACATGAATACCCCACTTTGAACAAAAGATGAATTAAGCCAAATCCAGCCCAAAGATTGGATTATCAGAATAATAATGTGACAATTCGCATCCTCAGCAAGCAGGGGGTTGACGGAAATGGCCCAGGCGTGACGGTCTTCGTGGCACTAAAAGATTGGTGTGGCACTGCCACGACCAGCAGGATGGTTAGTGTCGCTGCTGGCATCTTCTTCTTCTCCCTCTAATAATCCAGCAATGGAGTAGAAAACGGTCCCCATGAAGGAGTTTCATGCAACCAGACACACACGCCGTTACACACAACCAGACACACATGCCGTTACATGTTCGGCCTAGTGAGTCCAGTCATGCCAGTCAAAAATATTGTTCCCGCTTTGTGAACTTTTCATTGAAAAGTGGTATATAAATACTGTTGATTGATTAGTGGGTTGATTGATTGGTTGGTTGGTTGATTGAGCTGTCATACTTGGATGACTTAAAATGCCACCTCTGTAAGCAAAGTCCCGCTGGACCTTCTCAACATGATGAATAGCTGGGCTTGTCCCAATTGCAGAAAAATCAATGGAAGAGGAACTCAATCGACACAACCAAAGGTGTGCTTGGAAAACTCAAAAGAGATACCCCAAGAAAAGCAAGGGGTGGCCGTTTAGGGCTTTGGACCCCAGTGAACTGAACCAAGAGAGAGAACAGCGTCCCGTGGTTGGGGAGTGAGCTTGCTGTCCATCCATCACACATCAATGGACTCATCTGCACAGGATGGTGCTGAACCCTTGCTCAAGAAGTCATGAGAAGGACAGCCCTGAAATGGTGGAGCACAAATATAGAAGATGGTAGGAGGAAAAGAACAGTACCAAGGGTTAAAACAAATAAAGCCTTTTGCTTTTCGGTTCTGGGGTAGACACCAGGCCAGCAAAAAGCCAATTCCTGCCTTCTGATCCTTCAAGTGCAATTCAAAGTTCACCCCTAAGGGTGACTACCCAGGCAGCTTCTTTCTCCACTAGATATGGGGCTGAGAAGATGAGCCTTTGAGTGATGCATCCAAGCAGCACCAAACGTGATGCTCATTCCCCTCTTTGGCACGGAGCTGCATTCAGCATAAGATATTCCATTAAACTTACATCAATAACCCACTTCTACTTGACAGTCCGGCGTTGTTTGCTGCTCCTCGTTGCGAGGAGATCTGCTGTGCCGCCGCCTTACAACGTCTGCAGCGTTGGACCCTCTTTCTTTTCAAGTAATCCAGGCTGCTCCAGGCACCTCTTTCCCATTTACAATAGACAGGAAAGTTTGAGATGTTGATTGCGTTCAGAAAGAGATGCGCTGGAGGGCTGCGCTGTACTCACATAGGCCTGGCGCTGTCAAATAGGTCCGCTATGCACATACCTGCTATAGCTACTAATTCATCTTAAAGTTTTAGCCTCCTTGAGCTGATTCTCCCCCCAACCATATAAAACCTAAGTGTCAGCAACACATGGAGGGCAGTTTTGTTTGCGGAACAGCAGAGCGAGGAGAGTCTTGCCAACTGAATCCAACTTCCAGAACCAGTTTGATAAATCTAGATCGGCGTTCCTCAACCAGTGGTACTGGTGGTTCCTCAACCAGTGGTACTCCAGGTTCCCTGTAGATATCAAGACCCCACCTGTACTATCTTGATATTATATAAGATCTCAATCAGGAACAGCTTAGTAAGTAGTGTTAGTAGAGCTGGGAGGAACGGCTCCGGCACCCGGCTCTGCTAAACGGATGCTGGTATTTAAGGCTGCATCTTCTCGGCACATATTCACGCCAAGCAGACAGCAGCCTTCCACTCGGTTGAGCAAGTCCCTTCTATTTTAAGCCAACTAAATATGTGTTTACAGGAGGAAGTGCAGCCAATCTTCCCATAATTAGTTTCCAAATCAACTAAATAAAGCCGAGGAATTTTTTAAGGCATGATTATTTGCTCTGCAGGGACACTGGAATATTCTGATCATTACCCAGAGAAGGGCAAAAAAGAGTCGTGCGACACACAACTATGATGTGCTTCTGCACCAGCCCATATAACAACGGATGTTCGGTTCAGTTGCGGCGCAGCGACAGCAGTGATGTTCCAGGAGCTTCCCCGGACACCACGGGATTCCTGCAGGCCTAGGCAGGGCTCCTTGATGGCAGACCAGTTGCCCGGACAGACAGCTCGATCAATGCTGTCAATCTTTCTCTGCAATCTACAGTCACACAATGCATGCTCAGTACACAAAATGGACCAAAGAAGGCAAATCTAATGTTGGGGTCCCGTTAACCGAGCCTAGCACATGTCCCAGTCTTCCACACTAGCAGGGAGTACACAGGAAGCACACACTTCATTAGACTCCATTTCCCCATCCTATCATTATAGCTCCAATTGGGTTTGGTCAACTGGGTCAGCGGACCAGAGCCTGGCTGCGGTCCAGTTGGAGGCTTGAAGCGGGTCAGATCTGACTCCTGGGCCAGGGTTTGGAGACCACTGCACTAGATGGACAGGCAAGGTCCTAAGCCCATCCATTGGCCTGGTAAAGAGAATTAGGGCAAAATCCAGAGTAACTATGGGGCGTCCTTGCTCCGGTGTAAGAACAACTTACTCTGGATTGCATTATGAATTTCCCATAGGTTTTCACTAGGTGGTGCAGTAACTACGGGTGCAAAGTCTTTTAGTAGTTACTCTGGATTTGGGGGTAAGGATACCACCACCAAACCAATGTACATGTACCTCCAGTGATCACATTTTCTGCCCTTTTCCTTGACTTTGGCATCCTTGTTCTGTTGTCTCCCTCCCAGACGTGGCTTCTTTTGGGAACTCTCTTCTTATTCCACACACAGAGAGCTAAAGAACATCAGCATTATTGCAAACAAACAACAAAGGTATACTCAGAAATGCCACCTCTGGGGTCACCCATAATTCTCAATTTTCCAGAAGTGGCCCCAGAAACTAAGCACCTGGCCCCCATTATAACCGATCTCTCCCAGTGTGATAACTGGGCTGCCTCATATCATGAAATTGCACATTTTCTGTCATTTGCTACTAATTAATTTCTATGTCGTTATGTCGGGCAACCATCTGCTTAATGGTGGCACTTCTTGCTTAATAATGTCATTCCAGCCCTGAGCTGATGCCAATTCGGTGGTGGCATCGCTAGAGGGGGAAGAGCAATCTGTCTTGGTGGAGCCTCTCTGCCCCTAGAATGGCACATTCCCTTGCGTGCGTCCCTCCAAGACTGACTGCTCCACCCCCTCTAGCTATGCCACCACCATTCAGGCCACTCTACGAAACGAGATTGATGCCCCTGTATTGCCCTATCATGCAAAAAAATATGCATACAACCCAACAGAAGTTGTTTGCTATGCACCTGCATAGTGCTGTGAGCTCATAACGTCAGAGGAGGTCTACGTATATCGTTATTTACCACTTGTGTTAACTAAGCGGGGGTTAGATATCAGGAAAAATATCTGATGGTGAAGGCAGTTTGGCCGTGGAATAGATTGTCAAGAGAGGTGGCGAACTCTCCTTCACTGGGGGTCTTCAAGCAGAGGCTCAACAGCACCTGTCAGAGAAGCTCCAGGAGGTTTCCTGCTACAGACAGGGGGTTGGACTAGATGGCCTCTAAAGTCCCCTTCCAACTGGATGAGTTGATAATGCTGAGCAGTTCCTTGCTGATGAAAAAGAACTTGGTTAAAATGACAGTAATAGCTTAGAGGTGCGGTGGGGAAGGACATTCTCAAACCCTGGAATTATGTATCACTCTAACCCTACAATCCAGAGTAACTACGGGAGCACGTAAGAGACATTACGTGTACCTGTAGTTACTGCACCACCTAGTGAAAACCTATGGGAAACTTATATTGCAATCCAGAGCAAATTGTTCTTACACCGGTGCAAGGACTCCCCACAGTTACTCTGGATTGCACCCTAAGTTAACTACCACACACACAGCACTGAGAGTTATGTCTATGTAGCTGCATAGTGTATCACCGCATGGAGCAGAAGTGTTCAGGGTGGTGGTGGACTCTCCCTCGCTGGGGATCTGCAAGCAGAGGCTTGACGAGCACCTGTCAGAGATGCTCTTGGGGAATATCCTGCTACAGGCAGGGGGTTGGACTAGATGACCTACTGGGTCCCTTCCAACTCTAGGATTCTAGGATTCTATGGCCATTCTCCCCGAGATAAAAGGCAGGGGGCCTTTGGA
This sequence comes from Cryptoblepharus egeriae, assembly GCA_030015325.1. NCBI lineage: Eukaryota > Metazoa > Chordata > Lepidosauria > Squamata > Scincidae > Cryptoblepharus > Cryptoblepharus egeriae. Next base: position 353,574 of record JAREYC010000022.1, read on the forward strand.
ACCTCTTGGTTCCTGAGAACCGCAAGCATCAAATCCTTCCTAAGTTTAACCGCCACCGCCTGAGAAAATTAATCAACTGAGCACGACCTATAAATTCTAAAAATTAGGACTTAAAGAGCAGAATTTTTGAAATGGCTTTTTGAATGGTATTTTTTAAAGATTCTTATTAACTATTTAGAGATAAAACCTTGCAAAGTGGCTTACAAGGCATGGACAAGTCCGGGAGGGCAGCAAGCAACGGGGCCCATATCCAAGCCCCACTACTTTGCATGTATCCACACACCCAGACCCCCACTTTGCCTCGTGCATCTGGGCAGTGGTCCGTGGCACAGGAAATACATATTTACTCAAATCAAACGCACCCTTTTCTCAGTCAAATTTAGTCTCCAGAATTCCATTAGTCAAATGTGGTATTTTGATTATAAGTATAGGGTTAGGGTTAGTTTAACTGTTTATTGTAATAGAAATCTAACATAAACCCATTCTTGTATAAAGTAGTGCAATCCAATAAAAATTGTAACACAAACCTATTATCGTATGATTATCGTCATATAATTTATTGTTGTATGCAGTAAAATTAAATTTTGCCCCTCGTTTGCAGCTGTGCTTCACATCGCCAGTAAACTTTAAAATCTCAAGCTTTTAAAAATCAGGATGCACATCAGATTTGATGGTGCTTTACATTTGAGTAAAAGCTAGGAATTTCTTACCTGGAAATGTCCTATTCTTAGATGATGGAAGGGGGGGGGGCAAAAATTCTAAAGCTTTTAAAAATCAGGATGCGCATTAGATTTGATGGTGCATTTGATCTGAGTAAATATGGTATTATAGTACGCCTGGCAAACCTGAAGCCTGCTCACTCCTGCTCCATGGAGGACTCACAGGCCTTCCTGAGCTCACTTTGTTCCACAGACACATGTATTGTGAAGCCAACACAGTCAGGAAATGCCACACGGGAAGGAAAAATAGGGTTGGCATCATTCTAGCCACTGGTCTATTGAATGTTTGCCCACCATTTCCAGTCACTTCAGTACAGGATTCCCAATACGCTTTGAATGACTTCCAGAATCTCCCCAAACGTAGCCTGAAAAGCAATATACTAGACCCTGTTCAACAGGTCCTGCAATAAAACTTGGAGATCTTGCTACCGTCGTGCCAACTATTTACCATCTATTACAAATAAAGCTTGTACGTTTTCTCTTACAACAGCCACAAGCCATGTCAGGACATAGGATCCTAGAATCCGAGAGTTGGAAGGGACCCAGTAGGTCATCTAGTCCAACCCCTGCCTGTAACAGGAAATCCTCCTAGAGCATCTCTAACAAGTGCTGGTGGAGCCTCTGCTTGAAGATCCCCAGTGAGGGAGAGTCCACCACCTCCCTTGGCAATCTCTTCCACTGCCGAACCACCCTCACCGTCAGGACTTTTTTCTGGATATCCAACCGGAATCTCCTTCCTTGTAGTTTGTACCCATTGGTTCTAGTTCTGCCTTCAGAGGCACCCAAGAACAAATGAGACCCTTCCTCCCTATGACAGCCCTTCAGGGATCTGAAGAGGGCAATCATCACATTTATACTGCAATCCTAACCCCTTCTGAGGCCAGCACAAGTCCTGGCATAAGTCCTGGCACAAATGATGGTCTGGAGGTGTCACAAAAGTGCCATAAGACACTTCTGTACCACTTGGGGAGGGCGTATTAGTCCACGGCTTACACATGCGCTGGCTTCCCTACCACTTAATGGGAACTAGGAGAAAAGTAAGTTGCACTGGCCTAAAATGGTTAGGATTGCACCCGCAGATCCACAACGTATTTGTTTTAATTGCCAAGGCAGAGACTGGAAGCAAGCATGTTTGAGGAAGGGATTCCAGATGTTCAGGTTTTAAATTGCTGGGCATGATCTGAGCCTGAATTCTTCAGTGCCACAAAGCAGATCTTTCTTCCAAAGTCTTATTGGGCAACCCAGCAGCGTCTCTACTAAAGCGAAGGCCTATTGATTGCCAAACAGTGGCCTGCGTGCAAGGAAAACAGACTACTTTTCCCAATTAACTAACAAATCCCACAACTACATTTGCATTTTTCCATGCTTAATTCTGGCAGAAAACAAAAGCAAGAGTATTTTTGAAAAAGTCTTTGCAGTTCTGCGATTGTGCTTGCCAACTAAAACACCTCCTCTGAATTCAGTAATGGCCGAAGCAAACATAAATTACAAGCCCCGGACATTTTAAAAGGGGGAAAAATTGATTTATTGTCACACTGGAGACACACAGGGTAGCAGCCTCATTTCATTTTTCCATATATTCATCAACACTGAAAGTGCGTTAATTCAACAAGAATCCAAACATAAAAATTGGTCTGTGCTGCTCACATGCACTTGAAAATTACTTGAAAATGGCGCACAAGGCGCAACTCCAATGCACAGAGGTGGTCGGGGCCAGGAAGTGGAGGCTCTCTGGTTGAGATGGACGTGGTGGCCCATCAGTGGCCTTCAAGCCTTCTGATCTCCAGCAGTTCTAGGCAGGCTCAATCTTTGAACGGGGGAAGCTTCTCCTCTTGGTAGCAGGCAGAGCACATCACCTTAGACACACGGCACAACTCCAATGCACAGAGGTGGATCAGGGCCAGAAAGTGGAGGATCTCTGGATGAGATGGACGTGGTGGGCATCATTGTCCTTCAAGCCTTCTGATCTCCAGCAGTTCTAGGCAGGCTCAGTCTTTGAACAGGGAAGTTTCTCCTCTTGGTAGCAGGCAGAGCACATCACCTTGGGCACAAGCTGCAACTCCAATGCACAGAGGTGGATCAGGGCCAGAAAGTGGAGGATCTCTGGATGAGATGGATGTTGTGGCCCATTATTGTCCTTCAAGCCTTCTGATCTCCAGCAGTTCTAGGCAGGCTCAGCCTTTGAACTGGGGAAGCTTCTCCTCTTGGTAGAAGGCAGAGCACATCACCTTGGGCACAAGGCGCAACTCCAATGCACAGAGGTGGGTCAGGGTCTGGAAGTGGAGGATCTCTGGATGAGATGGACATGGTGGCCCATCAGTGTTCTTCAAGCCTTCTAATCTCCAGCAATTCTAGGCAGAACGTGGGAAGCATCTTCTCTTGGTAGCAGGCAGAGGACATCACCTTGGGCACTCTGAAGTTATTTGCAACATAGGGCAACAGCAGCACCGATGGGCTCTGGATCAGAAGGTCGTATCCAGATTGGAGTCAAATATGGTTATTATGTAGCCCACCTCTAACCCTAATCCCGCTGTTCATGGTTATAATGTCTACCACTTTGAACCCCTAGAAAAAAAGGGCTAGCGCCAATTCCATTTCCACCTTTGATACCCCCAGCTCAAGGCTTGAAGCCCTTCCGCTCTGTGGTCTCCGTTCTATCATCCAAACTCTCGCTTCTGACGCTCTGGCTGGCAGGCAGAACAAAGCCCTTTTTAAATTTCCAGCCGCATTTCTGGGGCCGATTTGGAGTTCTTCAAGAGCGACGGGGGCGATTCTAAACGATGGAGATCCAACTACATTTTTAAAAATTAATTTTAAAAAATGCTCCGATGAAGATCTACGGGGCACTGAAGACATTACACAGCTGGCAAAACAAAATGGCCGTTAATTAGGGCTTTTTCGGATTTTAACACAGTATATATTTCAGGCCACCTTAATCCTAAAATGGCCAGAACACCCTGTAATTAACTATTATATTAAAGTGAGTAAGTGCAGAAAATTCAAACACATGATATCACCGTTATGTAACTGAAGCAAAACGTACAGTCCCTGCAGAGCCCCGTCCAGAAACATTACCTTTTGTCACTTATACGCAAACCCTCCCTGCGAGGTTAACTCATAAATTCTCCCTTGGACCGAGAACTCCCCAGGGGCCTTCAGAAATACAAAGATCTCTTCTGGGTCTACTAAAAAGGAGAGGCCCTGCTGGAACATGGATGGAAGAGAAGGCACCAAGAACACATCTGGGTCTATTGCAAAGGTAGGTGAAATAGTAATTAATATTAATATTAATTTGCTTAATATGATTAAAAGTTTGGAATTCATTTGAGCAAATGAATTCCATCCACCACCACCCCATTAATGTAAGATCAGTGATAACTTTAACCCAGACTAGTATGAAATCTCAGGCATGGGTTCCTGCACCAAGATCAGAGTACCTTCATCTTCATCTGACCAAGCAGAAATATATGGACTTAGGGCACAATCCTAACCATGTCTATGCCAAAGTAAGCCCATTTTGTTCAATGGATCTTACTCTCAGGAAAGTGTTTTTAGGATTGCAGCCTTATTTAAAAATGTCAAGTGGCATCGCTCGAGAAGTGCCACCCAAACCAGATGGCGCGCATGGAGGTGGTGATGGGCAAAATCCAGAGCAGTTATGGGTCTACGCGGTTACGTCATCCTCTAGTGTTATCTTATGGAAAGTCACCTTAACTGCTCCAGAGCAAAGGGCTTAATTTGACTTTAGGATACGGGCCGATGTCACTAGTGACAAAAACTGCTACAACCACATTTTAGGTACCATTTGATGCATTGCAGCACAATGCAATGGGGAAAAAACTGGAATAAAATATCTCCTATCAAAAGTTATGACCCAAAAAACCCAGAACACAAAAATGTAACTGCCTTATGCGACTAAGGACAGAATCCTAACCATGTCTGCTCAGAACTAAGTCCCACTGTGTTCTATAGGTCTTACTCCCAAGAAAGTGTGTTTAGGATTGCAGCCTAAAAAGTACACTTCCATAATTCAAAATGGACAAGTGGACTGTTTAAATAGCTAATGATAAATTATTATGACACAGCATGGAGCCAGTAAGGTATTGGTAAGGCGATACTCTCGGGGAGGTAGGAGGTGACACCATTAATAACCAAATCACATTTTTATGAAACAAACCCTATTCTATCAAAAGATTGACCAAAAAACCAGTGGGGCAGAGCAATGGGATATCACCATATCCACCATCAGGACTTTTGCCCTGCCCACTGCATCAAGAGGTCCATAAAAGGTCATAGATCATAGAATCATAGAGTTGGAAAGGACCCAGTGGATCATCTAGTCCAACCCCCTGCCTGCAGCAGGAGATTCTTGCCTTGTGGGGACCCGGGTCTCAAACCCTGGCCTGCTGGTTAACATGCTGTGTCTTAACCACTTGCGCCACCGGAGGTAATGCACTGCCCTTCCACACTGTGTGGTGCAAACCTTAGTTTCACCAATGAAAGAGCCACAGAATTATAATTGGAAGTGACCCACAAGGCTATCTAGTTCAACCCCTGCCTGTAGTTGGAAGACCTCCTAGCTTATCTCCAGCAGATCAAACCTCTGCTTGGAGATTTCCAACGGGGCAGAAATCAACACATCCTGCGACAACCTCTTCCATTGCCGAACCACCCTTACCATCAAGATGTCCTCCTGGTGTCCAAACAGACACAGAAGTGTAACCAATAGCGGAGGCAACATAATACAATATAATGCAACCGACGGTTTTAAATACTGTACTTACTCAAATCTAACGCTCACCTTTCCCAGCCAACTTCTGCCTCCAAAATCAGGGTGCACATTAGATTTGATGGTTAATTAGATTTGAGTAAATGCAGTATTTTGATTATACGTATGTGGAGCACATTTGATTCGACGACACATTAGAATATGGTATTCCAGGTGCAGAACAGAGAAACAAGTTGAAGATTCCTCAAGCATCCCTGCCAAAACTCCCAACACCTCGGAGACGCCAAGTCACCAGGGTCTCCCTGAAAAAAGATGTTGTGTGGGTAGCAAATTGCCGTCAGATTTTTGTTTCAATCTGCTGAAAGATGTAGCCTCGGGCTGTGATTGCCGACACTATGCTTCACAGAGACAGTAGTCCTACAACTTTTGGAGGAGGCACCAGATGTTCTCCAAGATAGGACCAACAGGAGGTGGAAGAAGAGAAAGAAGAATCACTGAACGCAAAACGTTAAGAAAAATTCTCTACTCCCAGTGCCAGGAACGCCGAAAACACTTTCCACTTTGCAAAGGCGTCCTCATAAACAAGTCCAAGCACACAAGAACCAAGAGGAGCCCTGGCACATCAGACCCAAGATCTCGCTAGTCCAGCGTGATGCTTCACGCAGCAGACAACCAGAGGCTACTGGAAAGCCAAGCGCCCAAAATGAGGGAAAGACTCCACTTTTGCTGGGGCACCCAAACCTGGGGCACCCAGTGTGTGCCATATGGAGCATGGAGGTTTCATTCAGCCATCGGAAGGTCCTCCAGCAACCCACCAGATCCCTTTTTGAAAGGCCTCTAAGTTACCACATGTCACATTATAATGTAATCTGTGGATGAATTATGTCAGTGTTCAGCTCAAGACCCTCCTCTCAAACTTAAAAATCTATCCAGGACCCCCTGTCAAACTCACCAGGATCTGATCACTGTGATGTGTTTGATCACTGTGATGCCAGAGCTCCTCCATGTCTACTCAGAAGTATGTCCCATTGTGCCCAATGCCAGAATCCAAGATGGTGGATCCCCAACCTCTTGCAACTCCCCTAACTTGAGGTTGCAATCCCCCCAAAGGGGTCCCAACCCCCAATCTGAATACCACCGAATTATCCAACATGCAGAGAACGTACCCTTTATGGAAAGAACATACTCTTTCTGACCTGAATCCACTCGAATGAATTCTGAAGCTATTAGAGGAAAAACTCCCCACTTCTCCAGATCATGCATATCTTCACCTGACTCCATCACACCCTCGCCCCTAATATGCTTCCTAGCCCCAAATGCTTGAGCCTCTCCTGGGAAGAAAGATGTTTCAGCTCCCTAATAAGGCTAGCTGTCCCTGCAGCCCCCTTTCTTCATCTCTAAAGGATCTATTTTGAGAAGCCAACCATCCTAGGTAGCCCTGATCCCACTGACCTTTCTTTATCTTGGAGTTCACAGGCTGTGCAGGGGTGATCCAAAGCCCCAGGTAACCACCAGCATCATCACCACTGAGCTCCAGAGTGGTGAAAGGGAAGCAGCCCCAAGGCTTCTGTTAGAAGTACATGGAACTGCTAATCATTGGCTGCATACATGAACATACATGATTTGTAACATATGAGTGCTGGCATCAACTCATGTGCAAAAGGTTTGCCACCACCAGGGACCATTAAGGCCAATCCAGAACAGTTGGAGTTAATGAAGATGGTCCCCGCCACCATTGGGGACACAGTTCTAAGGGGTCCAAGAGAAACAGGCTGCTCGCTGGTGGTGCTGCGCTTGCGCAACGCCCTCTCTGCCTGCCTTCCCTATTTTGTTAAAGATTCAGTTTTTCAAACAGCGCATGGAGCATTTGCTGCTGCTTAGAAGTTTTATTTTTCTACGGAAAAGTGGGCCTCTCCGGATAATAAAAGTAGTTCTAATAAAAGAGGGTTTTAAAAAAATCTGCTCAACAAATTAATTCTACACTTAAAATTCAAGTGGAGATTTGGGAGAATCTCCCATGTGACTCCAGAACGTCATACCATTGCGCCGTTGACGGCAAAGGAGATGGAAAGCGGGGCCTTGGAGCAGCCTTCCTTCTACTACCACTTTGCTCAGCTCAGCCGAGGAGACTTGGCTGCTGTGCTTGTAATCACCTGAGAGAGCACAAGATGGCCCTATAGGTTCTCGCTGCTTGAGTGACAGCCTCTGTCCCGACAGGCAGCAACTGCACTATACGAGCACACTGGAGCTGATGAGAGGAACCGATGTCACTAGTGACAAAGTAAGCCATTTACTTCCATTTAAAAAATAAATACTTACTCCTGGGAAAGTATGTACAATAGTGACAAATGCGAGAACACAAGAAACCAAAAAGGGATCCCTGCGTTGCAACGAAGAGGACTTGGCTGGCAGTGATTTACCCTCAAATTTCAGCTCTGGATTATCTGAACATCTCTTCTAGGATGCATGCTTTTTTAAAGTATATGTTAAAAGTAATACCTATATAACATAACATAACCTTTATTGGCATAAATACCTATATATATATACACACACACTTGGCATCCATCAGTCTTGAAAGACTATGGTTTCATGCTTGACGCTGCATATGAAGCACGAAATCCTGGGTAGATTGATAAGGAGGACAGGCTGTTACCCAAGCAGTAAATCCCCCCTCTCCACGCCACTGAATGAGTCCAATGGAAAGGCAGAGCCAATACAATTGGATCCAGCTGCGTCGCAGAGCTTGGCTAAGGACAGGAGCTCGCCCTGTCTTATGGGGACCCAGGTCTCGAACCCTGGATTGCTGGTTAACAGGCACAGTGCCTTAACCACTTGCACTTACCCTGTCTTGTGGGGACCTGGTCTCAAACCCTGGCCTGCTGGTTAATAGGCACAGTGTCTTAACCACTTGCCTGTCTTGTGGGGACCGGAACCATGACCTGCTGGTTAACAGGCACAGTGCCTTAACCACTTGCGCTCACCCTGTCTTGTGGGGACCCGGCCTTGAACCCTGACCTGCTGGTTAACAGGCACAGTGCCTTAACCACTTGCGCTCACCCTGTCTTGTGGGGACCCGGCCTTGAACCCTGACCTGCTGGTTAATAGGCACAGTGTCTTAATCACTTGTGCCACCCACAGCCCTTACACACACACACACAAACGTGTGTGTTTTTGTGTTATATATATATATATATGGGATATATTTATACATCCCGTAACTGAAGCACCTTTTTGATTTAGCTAGTTTTTAGAAAATCATTAATTCCACCAATTCAGTAATATAGTCCTCCTTGCTAGGCAGAGATTTGTAAAACTGCCCCTATTTTTTAAAAACGATACCCTCAGGAGCTTCTACGCCTACTGCAGGGAACTATTCCAATTTTACAGCTGTTGATTCCATATCCTCAGTGTCTCCTCATTCCACATCCCAGTCCTGAAGGTGCGATAAAGATAATGCAGCAACGTGACAGTATCGACCACGCCGATCACCCCCTACATTTCCAATTTGTCCGACGCATGGCAGGTGTTACTCTGTCCATGGCGACGCATGGCCACCACCTGCCTTCCCAGCACAACCTGCATCAAAAACTCCAAGCCATTCAACACTGGTCCAAACCGGGTTGGATAACCTGGAAAACCCAAGATGTTCCCATTTGTTCACAAAGCCACAAAAAGCGCATGTCGGTTGCTGCGCAAGGCAGGCAGAGACTTCAGAAGGGAGGATCACAGCTCACCTCTGGAGTGTTTTTCTTGAACTCGCGGCTTTGTTCAATAAGCTTTTTTCTCGATTGTTCACTTTCATCTTGCCGGTTCGCCAACACTGTCGCGGTGGCGTCAAGCTCCCTCTGCGAAGAAGGAAAAAAATTCATTTTAACCGTAATATTTCAAATTGGCTCACAATCTCTTTTTTAAAAAATAGTCTCAAAAAAATAAATGGTGCTGAAAGGCAAGAGATCTCATGATCAAGTATCTGATCCCCCCATCGGAATCGTTCTTCTCCTGAAACCTCTTCTTAGCCACCCAAACTTTCCACAGGCCTCCCCTTGAAATTCCACACCATCACACACCTGTTTTGTAGGGTGAGGGAAAGCAAGAAAATAAACTTTCTTAAAACAGTGGTTCTCAATGATCCTAACGCCGTGACCCCTTTATAAGTTCCTCATGTTGGGGGGACCCCCAACCATAACATTATTTTCATTGCTACTTTATAACTGTGATTTTGCTCCTGTTATGAATCGTAAAGTAAATATCCGATATGCAGGATGTATTTTCATTCTTACAAATGAAATGTGTGTTCTATGCACACATTCAACACAATGGGATTTATTTCAGAGTAGGCATGCATAGGATTGGACCCTGAGGCTGCAATCCTATCCACATTTACATGGCAGTAAAGGCCCCCCTGACAATGATGGGATTTATTTCAGAGTAGGCATGCATAGGATTGGGCCCTCAGGCTGCACTCCTATCCACATTTACATGGGAGTAAAGTCCCCGCTGACTATAATAGGATTTATTTCAGAGTAGGCATGCAGAGGATTGGGCCCTGAGGCTGTCAGTCAGCCCCAGTGCACGCGCAGCTACAGCTGGAGGTCTGGCAAGCCTGACTTGGCCCCCTGCACCAGGGGTCTTTAGGCGACCCCCAGGAAAGCTCTAGGCGACCCCCAAAGGGGTCCCGACCCCCACTTTGGGAACGCTGTCTTAAAAGAAAAGAAACTCTCTCAAAAGTCTGCAAGTCTAGCCCTACGATCCAGAGTAGCTACAGGAAGACGTAAGAGGCACTTACTCTGAATTGCTCTATGCATAGGTTTCTCATACGTGGCACCGTAACTACATCAGTGTAAAAAGGTCCCGTACTTACTCTGGATTGTAGCCTAAGGGCAAAATCCATAGCATTTATGGGTCCATGCAGTTACATCACCCTCTAGTGTTATCTTCTGGAAAGTCTTCTTAACTGCTTTGGAGCAAGGGGCTTAATTTCACTTTAGGATATTAAACCTGAACATTACTGTGTTCTTTGACCCTTTTCCAGAATAATCCAGAAAAGCCTTAATTCCACTACCCTTGCACACCATGTCCATTTCCTATATCCATTTTCCTTGCAAAGTATAGGAAGTTCTTCCCTTTGAAACAACCGCTCCCTTGGAAAGGTGGTCAGCAATCCTGCAATGTTAAAGATGCTTTCCTGGAAGAAGACCCACTGAACACAATGGGGCTTGCTTTTGAGTAGACATGATAGGATTGTTCTCCAAAACATTTCCCCTTTCTCAAGCCAGAATTTTTCCCAAAAGTAAATCCATCATCTGCTAATCAAAAATCAGGGGCGACTGGAATCTGCTTGGTCAGTCTCTGGGCCTGTGAGTGGTGCAGGTGGTTAAGACACCGTGCCTGTTAACCAGCAGGCCAGGGTTCGAGATCCGGGTCGGCCCCACAAGACAGAGTGAGCTCCTGTCCTTAGCGCAGCTCTGCGACGCCTGCTGGATCCAATTGAATTGCCTCTGCCTTTCCTTTGGACTAATTCAGTGGTGTGGAGAGGGGGGATTTGCTACTTGGGTAACAGCCTATCCTCCATATCAATCGAACCCAGGCTTTTGTGCTTCGCGTGCAGCGTATGCAGCGCTGAGCACGATACCATAGTCTTTCAAGACTGACGGAGGCCTGCTTAGCAGTGTCTGGGAAAGAGCCCCCAACTCCCAATTCTTCGGCAAAAAAAGGAAGAACCAAGCCCTTCACCGCTGTGATGTTCACAGTTCCCCAAAACTGCTACTGGCTCCAGGGGAGAAGGGTTCAGTTAGTACCAATTAGCTTCCCAGGGCTAATAGCAGCGTGGAGGGTGTGATCTTCATCAAGGTGTGCAGCAGTTCGTGTCTCACACCCACACATCCCATACCTACTACTTAAATTAAAAAAAACCCACAAAGGGCCACAACTATGTCTTTAAGTCGACAGTTTAGCCCCGAGATGCTGAAGTCTGAATCCGGGTTCTTATGCATGCCATGTATGTTCTCCGTCGCAAAGCTCCAGGTTCTCGTTGATAGCCCTTGGTTCATAAAATCAAGCAATGGCTTGACAATACAGGACCTGGATCTGCACAGGAAAGCAGTGGCGCAAGTGGTTAAGACATTGTGCCGCCAGGGTTCGAGACCCAGGTCCCCACAAGACGAGGATCTCCTGCTACAGGCAGGGGGCTGGACTAGATGATCCACTGGGTCCCTTCCAACTCTAGGATTCTGTGATTTCTAATCATAGCATTAAAGGAAGTGATCAAATCCATACATTTTCTCCATCTCACCCACATGACCCACCATGTTCCCATGTTTTACATTTTACGCACCCTAGACTGAAACCAATGACCCTCTGCCACTCATCTTCACCAAAGACCTTAGCATAGCTTCCACCTGCATCCAACAGCATCCTCCGAGTTGTGTGCACATCAAAGAGCATGGGCTACGGATCAGCGCCAGTGTGCCAGCTGTGCTGTGATCCATTTCTACATCACTTTGATGCGCCTCCCCGATCAGTTCATTCAGTTTAAGCACTACATTCAAGCACATGCACCACCTTCCCTTGAAGTCAATCCAAGTTGTGTTATGTACCTATGGGGAGGAGCGCCTCGAGATTTTGCTTTACTTTTGATCGATTTCCTTTCATTGTGAATAAATCTGATGCTCATGAGAAGGGAGAAAAACAGCGCATGAGAGTGAGGGAAGATGCATGAGAGGGACGAGGCCTCATCATCCTGGATAACTCAAGCATCACAGCACATATTCCGGCCTGAAAGATCCAAAGCTGCCCCACTCCTCCTACAGCTACAAACCCCCAATCCAGAGTAACGACGGGTGCACGTAAGAGACCTTACGTGCACCCGTAGTTACTGCACCACCCAGTGAACACCTATGGGAAATTCATATTGGTATCCAGAGTAAGTTATTCTTACACTGGAGCAAGGACTCCCCGTAGTTACTCTGGATTTTGCCCTATGACAGTAAAAAAGATCTCAAGACAGAGATATGGGTTCCTCTAATGGAAGAAAGGAATGTAGAAGGACTGTGCATGCCCTGAAATGGGAAGGGTGTCTTCTACTTGCGTGTTGGAGCAAAGCAGGGATGTTCCTTTACTTTATGGTTATGTGAAGGGGTGTCTGAGGATTTCAAAAATGGTACAGGCACCCCCCGCTTATTGGACAGGTTAGGAACCGGAGCAGCAGAGAGAGGTTGAAAGAATGAAGCATGTGTTGAATAAAATGAGCTTTGGGTGTTGAAAGAGTGGTAAAAATCATACCATAAACCCATGGTCAAATTATGATGATGATTTAACACATTATTATTATTATATATAACTTATGGTTGAATGCAGTAAAGTTAATTTTGCACCTGCTATGCAGCTACGCATTACATTTGCCTGTAAACATTTTTATCTCAACCCTTTTAAAATCAGGATGCAGATTAGATTCAAGTAAATACAGGGACTGTATATCACTAACTTTTACTATCGTTTTATATTCTTTTGTAACTATACATGCTCTGAAACGAGAGCGAGGAACCTTCCAATCATGTTCCTACTGTAAAGAAGACATAGGCTGCAATCCTAAAGACACGTTCCTGGGAGTAAGACCCATTGAACACAATGGGCTTACTTCTGAGTAGACAGGGTTAGGATTGTGCCCGTACCCAACTATACACATACAAAAGTCAGGTGGCTGTAAGCCCTATGGAACTCAGGCTGCAATCCTAAAACACTTTTCTAGGAGTAAGACCCCTTGAACACAATGGGGCTCACTTCTGAGTAGACAAGGTTAGGATTGTGTCCATACCCAATTATACACATACAAAAGTCAGGTGGCTGTAAGCCCTATGGAACTCAGGCTGCAATCCTAAAAACACTTTTCTAGGAGTAAGACCCACTGAACACAGTGGGCTTACTTCTGAGTAGACATGGTTAGGATTGTGCCCATACCCAATTATATGCATACCCATACCCTAACTACCTACAGTAGTTAGGTAGGTGCAAGCCCTATGGAACTCAGTGGGATTTAATTCCCATACAGACACACAGGAATAGACTGACCCTACAATCCAGAGTAATTACAGGAAGACGTTAAGAGGCACTTACTGAGAAATTGCTCTATGCATTTCCCATAGGTTTCCCATAGGTGGCACCGTAACGATGTTGTTGTAAAAGGTCCTGTAGTTGCTCTGGATTGAAGCCTAAATTACATTGCACCAGAATGCCTTATTTACTCTGGATTGTAACCTGAATACTAATAAAATGAATCTAACATCGGAGCTAGAAAATTGTGTATCCAAATGTCAGGAAGACCCCCTGCACAAATAGGGGGAAGAGAGTGAAATCAGGACGCATGTCGACAGATTCTGGTTTCTAGTTTTCCAGCATCCAGGAACACTTCTCTAAAAAGAAGGAAATCCTTAACAGTTGGAGAAACCACATTTGAAATTCATCCCAGTGTCAGGAACGAAAAAAGAACGAGTGTGCGAGAGCACGGAACAGAAAGCAACGTGGCTAATAGTTCAGCAGAAGGTTTCTTAAAAATATCAACAATCCAGAAATACTCTCGCTAATCCGAACAGCCCAAACCACCAGATTTCGAGGAAGGCTCCGACATCAAGAGATGTTGGAGTCTCACGCTGCAAATCTGCAAGAGACAGAACTGGGTAGGAATTGGGTAGATCAAAACAGCTTCACCGTCCTACTTGGGTAGCGCGGCAAGGATCCCTTCCAAAGATCTGAGCGGCACCATCCAATGCCCCCGTGATGTGAGTTAACCCACTCAAACTTGCACACCATGCACATGTGTAGGAGCGACATACCCTACCCAGTTGTTTGGTATAAAACCAGCTTAAAAACGGAACCGGAAACTGCCCGTCTCCTCGATGCCCTTGAAATCAGAGTGGACAAGCGATGCTTACTATTCATTAGAGAGTTTTACACTGCCTTTCCACCACAGCGTGGCACCAGAGGTGACTTACATACAATACAACCACACCATCAATATAATATGATAAATAATCAAACTTCAGCATCACATTCTAGAAACAGTAAGAACTCCTGGTATGTATGGACTTACACAATGTAATGCTCCCTTGCTTCAGAATTCAGAATCCAGTAAATACTGGATTTACTCGAATCTAACACTCACCTCCTTCAGCCAAATCTTTCTCCAAAATCAGGGTGAGCATTAGATTCGATGGCACATTACATTTGAGTAAATGCATATTACTTTTATACTGCAAAGTTGGAAGTACTTCACCTCCATAGAACAGCCTGTGGAGAGTGTACTCAGGGTAAGCCCCTGGAAGCCTAGTGGATCAAATCGGACCTGCTCCAGTAAAGGCTGGCGCTAATCTGACCAATCTATGAAGTCTGCACTGAACAGGCCTGGCAAGGTTAGGATTTGATGGGCACCACTGCTACAAAACCCATCCCTGTCTTGGACCAAATCGGCCCTTTTGCTCCATCTCCTCCACCCACCCCATTCCAACCCATCCCCATCTCCCTCCAAACCTTTACCTGCACAGGTATCCTCAATCAGTTATTGCACCTGGTATTAAAGGTATCCCCGATCCAACACTGCAAGGGCCTGGCTGCATCCTGAAACTCGTTTCTACCAAAAATGGACTAGAAATTTCTACCCAGGTGGGCCACAAAAATTAGTCCTCGCTGTAGAGCAAGCCAGCAACGGCAAGCCATTAATCCTTCCTAGTGCTCCGGGGTAGATTCCAGCACTGCTTGCAACACTCATGCGTGAAGTCTCCGGATCCGAATAATTTTCCTGGTCTAGATTCTGCAGCACTTGCAACAGAGAAAGGCCACCCAAACTCGGCAAACCAGCATGTCGGTAAGCAAAAGAGAAGTTCCGGGAAAGAAGTTTGGGAATCCCTTGCAACGTCTACTCTTTGTGCATCCAGAGTCACGTCGAAGCAACCAGAGGGCACCAACTCTGCTCGGCAGAGAGAGGAATGTTCCCAATCACTCCCCGGAGGAAGCAGCTGTCTCAATCAATGCTGATTGTCTCTTAATTAGTTCGGTTTTACAAGCTGATGGAACAGATGACTTCATTCCTCCTCCTCCTCCTCCCCCCCACACCAACATGGAATAATTCCTACTACCAGATGCAGTCACCTACCACATGTGAAGGGGGTGCGCTCAGGCCAGAAATAGGGAGAGAAACTGCTTCTCCTTCTAAAGCACCTTCTGAAGACCCTTGAGTGGAGGCACCCCAAGGTCAAGGCTGTAGCACCCAAGAGACAGCCGGTTGAAAGATCCACACATGCTTCTCCCTAGTGGGTTCAAAGGTGGTGTGAACAACTGCAGACTGCCACAGCGAACAGGCACAAGTGGTGGCGCAAGTGGTGAAGACACTGTGCCTGTTCACCAGCAGGCCAGGGTTCGAGACCCGGGTCCCCACAAGACGAGGATTTCCTGCTACAGGAAGAGGGGGTTCGACTAGATCAGCGTTTCTCAAAGTGGGGGTCGGAACCCCTTTGGAGGTCACCTAGAGGTTTCCTGGGGGTCACCTAAAGACCCCTGGCGCAGGGGGCCAGGTCAGGCTTGCCAGACCTCCGGCTGTAGCTGCTCGCGCACTGGGGCTGACTGACAGACTCAGGGCCCAATGCCTAAATAAATCCCATTATAGTCAGGGGGGCCTTTACTCACATGTAAATGTGGATAGGATTGCAGCCTGAGGGCCCAATCCGATGCATTTCTACTCTGAAATAAATCCCATTATAGTCAGGGGGGCCTTTACTCTCATGCAAATGTGGATAGGATTGCAGCCTCAGGGCCCAATCCTATGCATGCCTACTCTGAAATAAATCCCATTGTGTTCAATGTGTGCACAGAACACACATTTCAATTGTAACAACAAAAATATATCCTGCATATCGGATATTTACATTGCGATTCATACCAGTAGCAAAATTACAGTTATAAAGTAGCAACGAAAATAATTTTAGGGTTGGGGGTCCCCACAACATGAGGAACTTATCAAGGGGTCACAGCGTTAGGAAGACTGAGAACCACTGGACTAGATGATCCACTGGGTCCCTTCCAACTCTATAATTCTATGTAAAAGGATTCGCTTTCATGCATGTCCAGCTTCAAACAACTTCACTACACCTAGAACCAGCACCGTTTTTGCTGAATTTAAAAACTCAGACCCCAAAATAGTGCTCACTGCAGAGCGCATAAGAACGAGCCAGCTGCGTTCAGAGGAGCTCACCTGTGATGCTTCAGAGACAGTCACTGTCACTACTTTTTTGTGAAATCACCAATAATATTGACACAAATCAGCAAACTGGCCCCCAAATTCTCTCCAAAGCCCTTTGGGGATCAAAAGGGACAGAGAGGCTGGGACCAGTATTTGTGGACCCCTGACTGTGGGATGGGGATGGACAGGCCGGTCACATTGGAATGGTTTGAAAAAGAAACAGAACCAACAAGCAACATCTCAAGAAGGTGACCAGATGACCCATTGATTTTACAGCCAAACATGTTCACCACTAAAAACACCTTCCCGATGAATCCACTGTCAACAGATTGAGCCCAGTGATCCTGCACAGTAACAGGCTGGAGTTCAAGTGTGTAAGACACAGAAGACACTGCGCACTGCTCAGCGCGCATTTTACTCGCTCTTCAACCATCTGCAACCGGCTCTTCCCTTGTGCAGTCCAGGCCAGAAGAAGAATCAAGCTTTTCATACATTCCTTAAGTTTCCTTGCTTGAAAGAGAGACTCGGCTTCACAGCTCCAAGTTCCACCCCAAGCGCCAGCATTTATAGTAGAATCATAGAAGCCCAGAGTTGGAAGAGACCCAGGAGGTCATCTAGTCCAACCCGCGCCTGTACACACTGACTGCTGGATCTCCCCACCACATGACCACATTTTCGAAAACAGGCGGTAGAGCAGAATTGGGGATGGAGGAAGGAAGAGTAAAATCTACTAAATCTTCAATGCAAAACTGAAATTAACTTCATGGGTTAGCAGTTACACGGGGCTAGTTGGGCCAGTGGAGGAACGATGGCCCAGGATGTAAGGCATAGATAAAGGAGCAGCGATGGGAGCAAACGGGCAATTCCAGAAATATTAAGGCCACCATTAAACATCCATCCCAAGTACAACTGGAAGCTTGCCAATGAATGCCATCACATCTCAACCCGCTTTACATTTGGCTTTCTAACAGGGTTGATCCGGTGTGATCAACCAAAGAATGTGCTGCTGCTGCTGATGGTTGAGAGTGAGAACCCCAAAGGGAATAGAGCTGGCTCTACTTCCAACTCCAATCAGAGGTTGCACCTCTCAATGGTCAGGTTGGAATGCCATCCAACTGGCTATTTTTATGTAATAACAGAGGTTGTATATCATTATCTAGTACAATAGGGTATAATAATTAGTCCCCATTCCTCTTTGATGCACTTCTAATGAACAAATCTGCCCATCAACCCATATTTCTCCAATGTCACCAACACAAGGAAGAGGAGTGTCTCTCATGAACTTCCTCCACCATATATTCCCCGAATCCAAACTTAACACATACAGTACAATCTGTTCCACAGGTGCGCTCATGCCCATTTTCATGCGCAGCTGCATCCAATTTCCTGCTGCAGCAAGAGAACTGTACGGCTTACGACATAACCATGCAACACAACCATGGATGGAGGAACGGAGCAGGACATCTCCAGCCACCCATGCAAACCACATTTAAAAAACCCGGAGATGAATCTGAGCACCCTTCTTACGATTCCATAACCCACAATAAAGCAAGGAACTCCCTGGCTGCCGGCCTGCAAGGAGATGTGCAGAACAGACGGAAGGTGGACATCGATCCCCCATAAACGTCTTCGTCCCCAAATACTACTCCACACAAGACCAGAGCTCATTTCAAGTCTCAATCTGTTTTATACACTTATATACTCTTGACTGCTTCCTTAAAATGGCTTCCAAATTAAAGCAATCATAGTAATTTAAATTACTGCACAGCATGAAAATAAAGCAAATACATGATATATTTATCCAGGTCGAAAAAGTAAAATCTTGGAAGTCCTGGAAAAATGGTCTTTACAAAGCAGGTGAAGGGCAGGCCTGAAAGTAACGAGTGAAAAAGCCACGTTGGAGAGACAGTCACCAGCACCCCAAACCTCCCTTGAAGTCTCCACCCTCACTCTTTATCGCCTTTTATGTCCAGATCTATGCGAGCCGTTTCATGAACTATAATGTCCTATAATCTCCACTTCAGTTTCTCTCTGTTGAATCAGGACATCTATTGTCCCAGCAAATCTGCAGGTAGAACTGGGTTTCCTTCAACCGTGAACGTCACCATATGAGAACACACGAGAACGCACCACATGAATCATAGAATCCCAGAGTTGAAAGGGACCTGGTAGGTCATCTAGTCCAATGAGGTGATGAGTACATCATGAGAACACCAGAGGGAAGCCAAGATATGAGTCCTAAATGGTGATCTGGGGTTCGAATCTGTGTTCAGTTTCAACTGACTCCAGGTCTTAGGGTGCAATCCTATTCCTGACTGCTCAGAAGTCCCACCATATTCAATGGGGCTTACTCCCAGGAAAGTGTCTTTAGGATTGCAGCCTTGCCCCCAAATCCAGAGAAACGATGGGAGCACGTAAGAGACTTTATGTGTACCTGTAGTTACTGCACCACCTAGTGAAAACCTATGGGAAATTCATATTGGAATCCAGATCAAGTTGTTCTTACACCGGAGCAAGGACTCCCTGTAGTTACTCTGGATTTTGCCCTGAGTTAGCTTTCCTCAATTGCCACAAAACAGTGGAACAGCATCTGCTTTGCATGTCAAAGGTGTCAGGTTCCACCACCTGGCATCTCTATGCAGAAACCGTCAGAAGCCATCTCCACCAGAAACCCTGGAGAGCCTCCACCAGTCAGCAGACAACGTAAAAGGCAGTACCAGTAAACGGACTCAGTAAAAAGCAGTTTCCTATGTTCTTACACCAATACCTTGACTTGCATCTGTTTTGAATTATAACCACATTTCCTATGTTGTCCATCTGTTTTCCTCTTTCATAGGATGTCATCCCACCTTCCAACAACACACGGCAATGTCCTTATGCTTACTTTCATTCAGTTATTTTATTTGGATTTTGAACACAACTTCTGTATTTAACACACTTTCTATATTAATACATTTTTGCAGGCCAAAATGAATTTGCAAGCTGAATAAGAGTATGGGCAAAATCCAGAGTAACTACGGGGAGTCCTTGCTCCGGTGTAAGAACAACTTACTCTGCATTCCAATATGAATTTCTCATAGGTTTTCACTAACTGGTGCAGTAACTACGGGTGCATGTAAAATCTCTTACGTGCTCCCATAGTTACTCTGGATTTGGGGGTATGTTTTTGACATTCATCCGCTTTTGAGTTTCATCCACACTCCGGTTGCTAACCAGACTTCCCAATCCTATAGAATAAAATCGCTAGTGACTAATCCGACATGCTCTAGATATAGGAATTCAGCCACATCTAGCAATGTCTCCAACCCATTAAAACCATTTGGGGAAGTTCTGCTCTGGAATGTCCTCCATGTATGGACATCAGTCAGCGATGGAGCAGCAACTGCTCCCATTCCCTGCCCAGGGAAAACAGATTGATTGATGGATTGATTGATCGGGTTGGGATGGGTTGACTAATTGGTTGGTTGAGGGCTGTGGGTAGCGCAAGTGGCTAAGACACTGTGCCTGTTAACCAGCAGGCCAGGGTTCGAGACCCGAGTCGGCCCCACAAGACAGGGTGAGCTCCTGTCCTTGGCTCAGCTCTGCGACACCAGCTGGATCCAATTGTATCGGCTCTACCTTTCCATTGGACTAATTCAGTGGCGTGGAGAGGGGGATTTGCTGCTTGGGTAACAGCCTATCCTCCATATCAATCTAACCCAGGCTTTCGTGCTTCGCATGCAGCGTATGCAGCGCTGAGCACGATACCATAGTCTTTCAAGACTGACGGAGGCCTGCTTTTCAGGTTGACTGATTGATTGGGAGGGAGAGAGGGAGGGACGGACGGACAGACAGACATATATTTTGGGTGGATTTTTGAAGGAAGGTGCCTGGATGTAAATTGCCAATGTTGCTTTTTAGCTCCCAATATTTACTTGAAGTTGGTTTTTACCAACTTATTTTTAATTTTCATTGTTTTATATTGTGCCATCAACCATCATGTATTTTTTTAAAGTTACAATTAGGATAAAATTCAGGATAAAAATTAAATTAAATATGAAAATGAATGCAATAATAATTTTCACCAAATTCATTTGAAATAGTCACAAATGACACACAATTTCTGTTTGACCCCCAACGCATATCCTCACCCACCCCCTCCGCAGCCATACTCTGCCATCTATCTAGGGGCACTACACTCGAGTAGAGATTTTCCAGGCAGGAGGATCCAAGGTAACAGCCCCCGTTACCTATTTAAAGCAACCTCCAAAGTGTTTCCAGCTTCTAAGTTGAGGATATATTCCACGCAGCGCCAAAACTTTTAAATATCCACAAGAAGATTTCATTTTTATAGGCAATAAACATTAAATCTAAAGGACTGGAACGTAAAAAGTGTTTTAATACCAAACAAATCACCTTTCCCTAGACAGAGTAAACCTCTGACAGTTTTAAGGACTGTAATATAAATTTTTATGGCAAATTATCTGCATAGAAATTATCTGTCTAAGATGCACTTTTCAGTAGCCGCCCTCATTTCCATAAGGCTACCAATCTTTCCAATTGCCAGCTCCTAAGCCAGTCTAAAACAGAAGGTGTCATCAGGTTGGTTAAGTCCCTGCAGAGTTAAGTCCTTCCATCTGAGATCTGGCTAACTTCACCATCTCTAGTTTTAGTCATCGCAAGACCTCAACCCTGGACTTGACACTCTTCAAGTGGCGCTGGTGCAGCTCAGTCTTTGCAATCAAAAGATCTCCAAGGAATGACCCACAAAGGGCAGGAACCGAACCACCAAATCCCTGAAGAAATCAAGGTAGATGGTGATAGACGATTCCTAGATGTGATCGATGATAGATGGTTCCACAGTGATAGATGGTAGATGGTTCCTATGAGGAACCCAAGGCAAGTGAGCCCCACTGATCAGATGACAGTGAAAGAAATGGCCTTGCACAAGGAGATCTATTCCATGGAGATCACATCTTCATCACATCTCCAAAGCCCTGGGTGCCTGGTCCACTGGGGTCAATAAGAACCACGTCTGATCTCCTTCCAATGGACCCATGAAATCAGAAGGAAAGTGGGGAGGCTTCCAAGGTCCCTAACAGTCATGGGTGGAACAACACATTGATGTCAAAGGACTGCATGAACTGGTCCATTCGTAACAGGGATCTGACAACCATCATGTACCACTCATAGTGGTTGAAAACCTGTTTGCTGTCATACTCCTCTCTGCAGGAGTAGGTTCTGTTCCAAAACACAGGTGACTTTTCATCCAGTTGAAGAACCTGCTTGCCTCCTTGTGGAGAGTCGGAAACCTGATCCTTCCCCGCCTATTCCCTGGTCCCTGAGAGAACCAATGCTCCTGGACACCTTGAAGGTGGACCAGAAACCTTGGGATGACAGTTCTTGTAGGTGGCTTTCCCTCTGTAAAATGTGGCACTGGAGAAGATCAGAATTCACAATGATTTCTGAATAGGGGACCCTAATGTCAGGAAGCCACTCAGGAGCCACCACTGAAGGTCACATCACTGGCTGAAACCCAACCTCATTCTTGCTGGTTAATAGGCCTTGAAACTGATGTAGCAGATACTGAATCCTCATCCATGGGGTTCCTCCTGGCACAGTTAATGTTCCCAGGAGTTGGGATAAAAGAGGTTATTAGTCCAAGGAGGCTTCAGGACGGTGAAAGAGAGGCCAATGTTCCACAGGGAGGGAGAATCTGCTGATCCTTGTTCCCCGATTTCTCCCAGACTCTCTACCCTCTTGAGATAGTGCTAGGAAATCCCAACAATAAAAACAAACAGCCATCTTTTAAAGCATCGTAAAAAACCCATGTAGCAAACAGCCAATTTTTAAAAGTAGCATCATATACTCTAAAAAACAAATGCCTGGCAGCTGGATCGGTGCCAGATTGCCGAAACCAAGTCCTGCACTGAATCCACCCATCTGTCCTGATGGATATTCAGGTGACAGCAGAATCGGCTGCGCCCTAATGACGACAATTGGTTTTCAGGATACTGCCCAAATTGGTCAACCCCAGATGCCACCCTAATAAATATGCAGCAGAATGGGGGACACCTACATGCAGTTAAGGGGTGTGATCAACCACCACAAAATAAGTCTAGGGGCGCAATCCAGGGGAGTCCTCACTCTGGAGTAACAACAAGTTACTCTGGATTCCAATATGAGTTTCCCACAGGTTTTCACTAGGTGGTGCAGTAACTACGGGTGCACGTGATGTCTCTTATGTGCTCCCATAGTTACTCTGGATTGTAGCCTCTGTTTACTCCCTTCCTTTAGACTTGGTGCTGGGAAGTTGGGACCGTGCCCTAGATTATGTTGCTTATAATTATACATATTCAAAGGCTACATATTTACTTGTCACAGTCTTGTAATCTGCAGGTGAAAAATTGTCCTTGCATATCAGGATACCGGGCTTTGTCCTCGCCGAGTCCTCAGAAACGATCGCGGGCATTAATTACCCAAACATTAAGGGTACAAATTATCGCAGTGCCAAGAAATGTTTTAATGAGGTTGAGGTGGTGAGGGACTAAGTGCTACTTAAGACTGATTAAAATCTATGTAGATAAATGCATTCTGCATGAGAGAGGGGGGTGTAAACAGCACTATCGCTCTTAGGCACTCCGCTCACCTTCAGTCCACTCGGCAGGACCTGGATCAGTTTTACGGGTTCCGCAAGTCACACAATTGCAAGCAGACTTTCAATCACAGTATTATTATTATCATCATCATCATCATCATCTATTAGGCCTGATACTGCCAATGCACACATGCTCGGTGGACATCCATGCTCATTTGGAATGAGGTCACAAGATGCTGCCGGGCTGGGAGTGGTGTAGAAAGATGAAGGAGAGGAGGAAGAGACAAGAATCTGGAAGAGGGGAAAGATGGTAGGACAGATAAGAACAGAGAAGAGGTGGATTTCCCTGGAATCTGGTGCCTAACCTAGAATTTGGTGCCGACTCGTAACACAAAAAATGTACTTCGGAATCCTTACATACAGCTTATAAAACCAAACCGAGCAACACAACTTGTTGAGGGACTTCCTAAATAACAGTTTAACCACTAGGCTTCGCTCCAAGAATCCTGGAAGTTGCATAAAGCATAACGTATGGATTCCATAAATCCTGGAAGTTGCATAAAACATAATGTATTGCTTTTGGTGAGGCTCTGGTTAGTGCTTTTTATTGATTATTGATTAACTGATTATTGATTTCCACTACGAGAATGTAGTGTCTACGAGACAGCACTACGAGACAGCAAGTATTCTGCGTGGATGTAACCCCAGCGGCTGTTGGCTGTCAAATGTGTCTTCTCCCCCCAAAAGCAACCACCCATCTTACCCTGTACCACTGGAAAGCCAGCTGGAATCCTCATCCTTGACATGCTAGTTTTCTACTTGTGGGTGCTGGAGTGAGTATAAAGGTGTGCTGTACAGAAAGTCCCCTACTTATGAACGAGTTCCGTTCTGGAAGCCCGTTCATAAGTTGATTCATTGTAAGGCCAACACACTGATGTCAACGTATTTTTGGTCCAGTTTGACCCAATGAAAAAGTGAAAAGAGTGTAAATTGTAATTAATTTTACTGTTAAAAAAGTACTGTTTACTCTTAAATGCTGTTTTTGTGCTTCTGATTTATCTATATGTTTGGAAGTTTGTATCTTGAAGGTATGTTTGAACGTATGAAACTTTGCATCTCAAATGTTTGTAAGTAGGGAACTTAGGATTCAATCCAGAGTAACTACGGGGAGTCCTTGCTCTGGTGTAAGAACAATTTACTCTGGATTGCAATATGAATTTCCCATAGGTTTCCCGTAGGTGGTGCCGTAACTACATCAACGTCTCTTACATGCTCCTGTAATTACTCTGGATTGTTGAGTTACTGTTTAAGGTAAAAGTGCTGGTTGTGATAAAATCTCAGGGTGGTGCTCATCCCCGTTAGAAGGCTGAAGAGCCAGCATTGTCTTCACGGTCATGTGGCTTCATGGTCATGGTCATGGTCATTTAGCAGGACTAAATGCCTCAGGCGTGTGGAATACCAAGGTGAGTACAAATCCAAGTACAATCCAGAGTAGTGCGATTCCCCGATTCTGCTGTATCGAGTGGCCCCTACCAAAAAGTTCTGCATTGAGAGCTGCCATACCCTTAGCTTAGAAACACACATCCTTCCTGCCGTACCCTTACATTACAAACACACATCTGGCCTCCACGCCTTCATTCATACAAGCTATGTTTTTCAGCCGTATTATGGCTGCAATCCTGAAAACACTTTCCTGGGTGTAAGACCCATTGAACACTATGGGGCATACTTTTGACCTGGTTAGGATTGTGCTCTGAGACAAAAAACTGTATATTTCTCTAAAGTGATTTGAAACTTACTCAAATTGAATGCACCATCGAATCTAATGCGCACCCTACACGTATAACCAAAACATCACATTTACTCAAATCTAACTAACCATTAAATCTAATGTGCACCCGGATTTTGGAAACTAAATTCGGATGAAAGGGGTGAGCATTAGATTTGAGTAAATACAATACTTTGGCTCTTCAGCCAGAAGGATTTTCAGATTCTAGGCACATCTCCCTCTTCAGTGAGCTGCAAAGCAGGGATCCCAATCCCGACTCAGCAATCAATCAGGAAGACACAAGGGAAAACCGACAACAAAAGCGACACGCCACTCTTTCAAACACACGTTCTAAGCAGCTTGCGGAGAGCCGGAACGCTGGTCAACTGACGCTGGTCAAACATTGTTGACCATGATGAGCCTTTGGATCAGTTTGGGCATCACAGGGTTAATAAGGTTGAATCCTGGTTGCGTGCGGCATGGTCGTGGAGTGATGCTCACTTTTTCAGCCACATTGTAGCTGCAATCCGAAAGACGCTTTCCTGGGAGTAAGACCCATTGCGTTGGGATTGTGCTCTTAATCTTCAAAATAGGGGTGTGCATTACGTTCATTGGTACATTAGATTCAAGTAAATACAGTATTTTTTATTTTAAGTATAGGTCAGTATTAAGTTTACCATATTGTAATTAAAAAATGTAACATAAAGCCATTGTATAGGTTTTATTACCTAGCGCAATTAGGTCAAAATCGTTACATAAACCCAATGTCGTATTATTGTTGTCATATAACTCATTGTTATATGCAGTAAAATTAACTTTTGGGGTGCGCTAGTTAACTTTTTTAGTCTCAAGATTTTAAAAATTGGGGTGCGCATTAGATTCAATGGGACATTAGATTCGAGTAAATGCGGGGATAGGGGGAAAGGTTTCCTCTGCCGGGTCAAGGTGACAGGCTGTTCTTCCTGGGGAACGGCTTTGACCCTAGATGGCACTACAGATCATCCTTCACAATGTACCTCTCCTCTGAGAGCACATCAGTGCTCCCCATTGCCCTTGCCCTCCTTCCAGCTCAAGCTCAGTCCCTTCACCGGTGATGATCACTAAGTCAAGAAGTGCTGGCACGCGTTCCTAGAAAGCAACGGGGTTCACAGCCCACTAGTGGCAGAGATCAGTCCCATCAGGGGTCATCCAAACCCCTTCCAGGGCTCTCCGTAGTGGTGCTGAAGACTGGAAAGGGAAGGCAGCTAAGGTCCTCCGTGCCCAAGGAGCATGTGGCACCTTCCCCAAAGCTGTGGCAAAGAGCACCACACCAATTCTGGGCCTGACGGGTGCTTCTTATAGCCTCTGCAAAGCTTGACGCCTTCACCAGAACTCCTACCGCCCAGCAGGATCCAGGCATTGCCAGGGAGGAGCAGTGCCACTGGCAGGCCACTTCTTCTGCACATGGCTTTGCCTTTGCAAACGCTCCAGAGATGCTGCAGAAAGGAAGATGCAACATCAAGAAACCTGCTGGGGCTTTTGCTTCTGCGGGATCTGCGCAGGTTTGCAGGCCGGCAGCAGTCAGGAAAACGACGGCTCGCAACAAGGACCTGCCAGCAATGGGAGGAGGAGAAAAAAAAATTCAATGGGAAGCCAAGGATTCAGTTTGGATGCTGGAAAGGCTCCAGTAAAAACTGGTTTGTACATGGGAACATGGTGTCAGACTCAAAGAGAATCAGCTTGTCTGACTTGTGGTTTTCTTGACAACATTCATCTTCTCTTGGCCCGATGCAGAGCAATTAGTGCTCGTCAGTTGAATCATGCGTTATTAAGATCATCCAGGCATTTTTTAATTATGGTTAGCTAAACAGACAGCCAAGGAGAACTCGGGCAACTTAACTTCACACTTCCTTTCTCTCTGCGAGCTCCAACTCCCTCGCCGCCTCGCTGGCTTCTCTTTTTTTTCTTTTTGGCCATTTCTGCAAGCAGGTACACGCACCTTCGCGGAGCCTTCCCTCCCCAACCTTAGGCAGTCTCAGACCGTCTCCAGTCTCTTTATGCAACGTTGCAGGATTAATGACTCTTGAGGAAAGATCCTTCGGTCCTTCCTTGTACTATAGCAATAAAACCCATCACGCAGGTCCCCGAAGAGACGGAGGGGGAGCAAGCTCCCAAAGGGGCTGCTACTCCCGTTCTCCGCCTACAAAACGGGAAAACTCTCAGCCGCTCCCACCACTTTATTTCAGAGGAGAGGCATTGCTTCATACTGTTAACCAATGGAACTCACCACCAAAGGATGTGGAGCTAACGGCTGGCTTTTTAAACTGACAAATCCTAGAGAGTAGTCAGATTGGATCATACAGAGGATACAATCCAGAGAAGAGATACAGGGTATCTCCTCATATCTTAGTTAGGATGAGGTAGATATCCCATCCTGTTTGCTGCAAGGGTCCCGGGTGACCACCTTTCCTAAACACTTAGAATCCTAGAGTTCGAAGGGACCCAATAGGTCATCTAGTCCAACCCTGTGCCTGCAGCAGGAAATCCTCCTAGAGCAGTGGTTCTCAATCTTCCTAATGCTGTAACCCCTTTATAAGTTCCTCATGTTGTGGGGACCCCAACCATAAACTTATTTTCGTTGCTACTTTATAACTGTAATTTTGCTACTGGTATGAATCGTAATGTAAATATCCGATGTGCAGGATGTATTTTCATTGTTACAATGAACACATTGAACACAGTGGGATTTATTTCAGAGTAGGCATGCATAGGATTGGGCCCTGAGGCTGCAAGCCTATCCACATTTGCATGGGAGTAAAGGCCCCCCTGACTATAATGGGATTTATTTCAGAGTAGGCATGCATAGGATTGGGCCCTGAGGCTGTCAGTCAGCCCCAGTGCGCGCGCAGCTACAGCCGGAGTTCTGGCAAGCCTGACCTGGCCTCCTGCACCAGGGGTCTTTAGGTGACCCCCAGGAAAGCTCTAGGCGACCCCCAAAGGGGTCCCGACCCCCACTTTGAGAAACGCTGTCCTAGAGCATCTCAGAGAGGTGCTGGTGGAGCCTCCGCTTGAAGATCCCCAGTGAGGGAGAGTCCACCACCTCCCTTGGCCAAAACGCTCTCACCGTCATGAATTTTTGGATTCAATATTTGGATTCAACATTTTTGGAAATATTTTCTTAAATTCAGCTTTCTTGCCACTTCCAATTTTCCCAGGTCTCTGTGTTTCCAGAACACGCACCACTGAGCACATGTCATTCAGGCCTGTTTTCCTTATAAAGGCAGCCAGAGCAGGAAGGAGAGCATTCTACGGAGTGCCCTTTTACCAAAGATACGAGCCGTGCAAGTCAGGGAAGCATTGACTCCCAGCAAAGAGATCCTGCTGGCACACTGCAAATCCTGCAATCTTCCTCCAGGAGCAAGGCGTTGCATGGGACGCAAACATGCATGTGCATACACGAGTCCTCCACCACCCACCCATCCTGTCCCAAAGTGAACTATTTCATGACAAATTAGGATTGTGACAAATTCCCATGGGTCTAGTTTGAAAACTGCAAGATGTGCATTTTTTGCCCGTTTCCAGAATTTAAGACTGCGTAGCAAACAGGAGCAACCACAAGCAGCCCTTTGCTTTGTACCCTGTTCAATAAAGGTGAAACCAGACAATATTTGGGAGCAGCGCCGAGATAGAAGCACTAACTCTGCCATTAGATTTACTAAGGGCGCAATCCAGAGTGACTACAGGGACTCCTTGCTGTGATGTAAGAACAAACAGTATTTAGTCTGGATTGCAATATGAATTTCCCATAGGTTTTCACTAGGTGGTGCCATAGATACGTCGACGTAAATGTCTCTTACATGCTCCCGTAGTTACTCTGGATTATAGGGTAAGTCTGACCAACATTATACTGCCTGGACTGCACTGAAACCTAGAGTTGGAAAAGACCCACAAGGTCATCTAGTCCAACCCCCTGCCTGTAGCAGAAAATCCTCCCAGCCCAGAGTATCTCTGACAGGTGCTTTTTAATCTCTGCTTGGAGATACCCGGTGAAGGAGAATCCATCACCTTGTTTAGCAATCGCTAACCACTCAACCTAGTGTATCGTCATCCTCAACATGAACCAATATTTATATACTACTTTTTCAATAAAAGACGTCCACAAAGAGCCAAATGACCCTCTCCAAAATACTTGCAGACCACTGGTGGCACACCAGTATGCCACGGCACACTGGTTGAAAACCACTGGGCTAGATGGTCCTTTGGATCTGTAAGAGCAGGGCTTTCCTTACAAACTAGAATGTTTAAAAAGGGAACTACAGCATAAAACCAACCAAAGTCTGAACTACTGAGTGCCCTCGTTTGGTCCCTCTGTCTTTAATTAAGACCACAATCCACTCAAAAGTAAGCCCCACTGTGTTCAATGGGTCTTACTCCCAGGAAAGTGTCTTTAGGATGGCAGCATAAGTAACACAAATTTTGCAACATTTGCAAATTTTGCAACCCTTTTTTGCCATTTCCAAAAACTGAGCATCCACTCACACCTCAACTCCACACATGACGCACCCTGTAGAAGATACTTTTCGTCCAATGCTCCACCATCAAAAACACTCCCCAGTCCAATCCTATGCATGTCTCCTCAGAAGTAAGCCACATTGTGTTCAATGAGAATTAATCCAGGAAAGCATGATTGCAGCCCCGGGGACTTGTGGATTTCTGCATTCGATTCTGCTCTTCAGTACAAATCCGACAACATATGACATGATGGGATCCTGCACACTATTACAAAGTTCCAAAATGAAGCCAAAATGGAGGACAATAAAGACTTTTTGGAGGACTTCTGGACAGGAGGCTAAAAAAGAGGAGAAATCTGGAAATTTCTGGTCATATGATCACCCTGATCAGAACAGAGAAGGAACTACAAAGGCAAGAGGTTTGTTTGTAACATTAAAGGAAAACCCTACCTACAGCCATGAATTACATCGTATGATTACATCATTGCGTCATGATGATTACATCAGAGTCGAGCTGCAGTTCAATGACGGCTGCTTCCGGTTCACCTCCAGAACCAGGAAAGGCTGCCCTTGGAGAGGCTGCCTGCAGGAGGCAGGAGAAGGCTTTCCCACATCTCCGTGGGCATTTACAGCCTCTTCCCTCCCCATTTTCCCAACCCTACAATTGAGATCCTGGAATTTTACCATAAACGGCGGTTCAACTGCAGTAGCCGGTGCACGGTGGAGAAGGCTGGGCGGAGAAGGGTTTAGGTAGGCCTGGAAAAATGCCAGACATCTGATCAGGAATATTTGCTCAAAGCACTCCAGGCCGGCTGATTTGACAGCCTGGGAGTCGGAACAATATTTCCAACCCAATACAAGCAAAAATTAAGCCATACAGTGTTGGGTGCTCCATAAAATTCCAGGTGGGGGAATATTTGATGCACACTTCGCTTGTAAAAAAGCCTTCCAGCGGGTCACTCGTGGCATATGAATATTGCCTCCAGGCAGCGATGCAAGGAAGGCTTTGGAAACTGGAAAGGGATGGGCTTCAAGGCAAATCACAAGATGGACATCCATCGATCAATCGTATTTCTATAGTGCTTTTCAACAAAAAGTTGAGAAACCGGTTTACGGAGAAAATAAAATAACTAAAAAATGGCTTTTTGTGCAATCCCTAGTTTGGAGATGGGAATCGTCCACCGAGTTAAACTCAGGCCCCCAAAGGCTGCAATCCTAACTCAGTTAGGCCAGCATAAGCCCCAGCACAAGTCTCATGCAGATCTGGGGGTGTCACAAAAGTGCTGTAAAGAACTTCTGGGCCACTCCTATGGAGTGTGGGTTAGACCAGCGCATAGACATGTACTAGCATCCCCACACCACCACCACTGCAACAGTGACAGGTGAGCTATGCTGGGTTAAATTGGTTAGGATTGCGCCCACAGCCTCTTGCAGACTGATGGTGCAGCTTCCAGATCTCACACATGAGCTGAATTCATGAGAATTCATGCGCTGGATGCATTCAGATTTGAGAGACTGTGACGGCTCACATACCCCTTGCTAATCCTAGAATTGGAAGGGACCCAGTAGGTCATCTAGTCCAACCCCCTGCCTGGAGCAGGAAATCCTCCCACAGCATCCTTGCAGTAAGAAAGAGAAATCAAATGACTCAAGTCACCAATGTATCCCCTGAAGAACAAAAATGCCAATTCTAAGAGCAAACCTCTACAATAGTCGCAAGTATACATACTAGAAAGTACATCTAGGCAGATCTCGATGAGCACCTGTTGGAGATGCTCTAGGAGGATTTCCTGCTACAAGCAGGAGGTTGGACTAGATGACCTACTAGATCCCTTCCAACTCTAGGTTTCTATGATCTGCCAATTTTTCGTATGGTGTCCCCGTCTTTTTCCGAGAAAAGTCAGGAGCAATACAGGTACCGAAGGAGGAGATTCTGGGTCCCACAGATGTCTGGTTAACCACTGCAACCCCATCCTTTCTGCACCTTGTGTAGCAAGTCTTTTTGTGACACCAAAGTCAGATTCTTGGGCAACCATGTGGTGAAGCGGCTAGTTCACAATTTGGACGCAAGTAACCGGGAGATGTTTGCCATCTCTCCCACTTTACAGGGTTATCTCACGATAATCCCACAGGTGCAGCCTCGGTTTCCCGAGAGGCCGAGTCACAAAAATGAGAAAACAGCCTTGGTTGCCCAGAACACCAAGAACTGAATGGCACATTTAGTAAAATCACACGGTGCAGTAATTCCTCGACTGCATCGCTTCAGGCTGCGGGGCTGAAAATAAACACATCTTTCAGTTCTCCTTGAGATACGAACGTTTCCAGCAAAGCTAAGCCGTCACGCACCGAGAGGGCAAGGCTCCGACGGACCTGACGTTCTAGGCTTACGAGGAGGAGCCTTCAAATATGAAATCCCCTGCAATCCAAGAGTCCGGTTCATGAAGGACTCTCCCATTCTACTTTGAGG
This sequence comes from Cryptoblepharus egeriae, assembly GCA_030015325.1. Lineage (NCBI taxonomy): Eukaryota > Metazoa > Chordata > Lepidosauria > Squamata > Scincidae > Cryptoblepharus > Cryptoblepharus egeriae. The sequence goes on from JAREYC010000022.1 coordinate 385,554, forward strand.
GTCACTGAACAAGCCACATTTAGGATTGATTTTCCAAAGCTAGATGTGGTACATACACGAAACGTGAAATCCCGTGTGGATCCCTCCTTGCAAAGGCCTTTTTTAAAACCTTCTGCAGCCACAAGGACATGAAATCCAAAGTTGGAGCATTTTGTTTGGAGAAGCCAGCATGGGAAAGCTAAACTTTTCTGGGAGCTAATCCTGTACTAGGTACACGGAACGCAAACTACTCCACATTTGCTCCCCTGACTGCTAACAAGCAACCGATACCGCAGCCTGGATGCAACTGGAGAAAACAGATCTGCCACCTCTGAATTTCTGCTGGCAGCACTTCAACAGGCTGTGATGAATGCTGTGCGCAGGACCTGGCTCTTGGCCAGGCTGCTCCCCGTCCTCACCCACCCCCGTCCGCAAAGCAACATGGTCACCAGATCCTTTATGAACCGAAAGGCAGTATTTCCAATGGGGATTCTGTTACGACAGCTGCCGTGATCATTACAAGGCTGCAGTCCAGCACGGTCGGACTCGGTGTTTTGATGGCAAACTGGAATTTTGGTCTCGGCACCGACGACACCATTTGATTTGATAGAAATATGGAGAGACTCTAAGGACAATCTGTTCCAGGAATGAAATAATTTGTCTGTTAAGATAACAGGCCTAACTTTTTGAATCTAACCGAGAAAATCTGCAGGACTGGCCTTCAACTCACTCCAGTTAAGCAGCTCGACTGTCAACTCCAAATTCAACCTTCACTGGCAACATGCAAGGAGTCCAACCAACAGCAATGGGGATTCAGTTCCCACACTTTGGTTCCAGTTCATCATTAACTCTCTGGTTTAGTTCTGGTTCAGATGCTAACTTTAAACAGTGGTTCAGTAACCAGCCTGGACATGATGAACCAGCTTAAATCAAGTCCAGTAGAATTTCCTCATCCACTCTCTTTACGGTATCAGTCTATATACAACAACTATTGAACTTGAGAAAAAAATGCAACTTATTTTTCAATTTTGTAAAAATTTTGAACACAAAATACATATAATGAGCAGATAAATAAAATTTAATAGTATAGGAGTTACTGAGCCACATAACGTATTTCAAATTAATCACCATTTTTTTGTCTAGGGGTTCTGGTTCAGACTCATGGCTATATGTTCATGCCTCATGGTTATTATATGTTTGGGTTCCGTTCTAGTTTCATGGCTATATGTTCATGCCTCATGGTTATATGTTTGGGTTCCGTTCCAGTTTGCAGAGAAAGACTCTCAGAATAAGGCTGCAACCCTAAAGACACTTTCCTGGGAGTAAGACCCATTGAACACAATGGGACTTGCATGGTCTTCTGGTGGTGCAAGTGGTTAAGACACTGTGGGCTAAATCCAGAGCAGTTATGGGTCCACACAGTTATGTCACCCTCTAGTATAATCTTATGGAAAGTCACATTAACTGCTCCAGAGCAAGGGGCTTAATTTCACTTTAGGATATAGGCCTGTGCTTGTTAACTAGCAGGCCAGGGTTCAAGACCTGGGTCACCACAAGATGAGGATTTCCTGCTACAAGCAGGGGGTTGGACTAGATGATCCTTTGGGTCCCTTCCAACTCTAGGATTCTCCGAGCAGACATGGTTAGGATTGTGCTCTTAGTTCCAGGCTCAGTTTGGCTCCATTGCTATATGGCCCCACCAACTTCATACAGAAAATATAGATAAGCTCATCCAGACCTATTAAAACATCACCGCAGCAAGTAATGGGTATGCTTTCTTTGGTCTTCAGGTTTTAATTTTCAAAGGCAGCCTTCAGCCCTAAGGTGTTGATGAATGTTTCACAATAAGGTATTTTGGTTGAAAGCTGCCCCAAACCGGGCAGATATGATAACCATTTTGGACTAGATGACCTACTGGATCCTTTCCAATTGTAGGATTTTATGATTCTATGAAGCAAAAAATAACTAACCATTTCAGATAATGTAAAAACACAAAGATCTATAAAATGGTTGCGACGCTGCAACAAGAGGCGGACAAATTGACAAGAGGCTGAAAAACAAACCCCACAAGGTATTCAACCGTAAAAACACGTCAGCGATCATGAGATAACTTTCCTGGGATATACCGGAAGAGTAGATAAGAAAAAAATGTACAAGTTCAACACAACAGCCCCTTTTATAAAAGTTAATCTGAGAAGGGGGAAGGTCTTTTGGTGGTTGAGAACAAGCATCAGAAATATATGACCCTTCCGCTCAAGGTTAAGTTCATCATCCCGAAGTTTTAGTGATCGTTCCTTGCCGTGTCTCCCCAGAAAATGAATCCAAGACAATGTTTGGCAAGATGACAGATCCATCTGTGCTCATCCAACATCTGTTAACACTGTACTTCTTATTAGCATTGCTCAACTGTTCATGGAGTGATGGAGCCGACAGATCCACACCCACCATAACAATACGAAAGTCAAGAGTCTGATCCAACAGCACGTGGTTTGGGTTTTTCCAGGGATGACAGTCAGGGAGATTCTGGTGGCTTCAACTAAGAAGATGTGAAATACCAGCTCAGATCTATCGTCTTGCCGTGCGGCCAGAGGCAAACAACTGTTACCTTCCAACAACAATACTGGGGAGGACCAACGTTATTGAGTGCACATCCACAGGACCATTGGGTTTCGACCTCAGGCTACACCAGATCATGCCCAAGCTGGATAGAGTAGCAGGGGCTTGTTCATCTGGTTCCAAGAACTTAGCAATCCAGATGCCAACCCACCCACCCCAGCCTTGGAGCAAGGGTGGAGAAGGGCATCGCTGCACACTGGCAGTACTAATTCCCACTCACCTCTGCCAGTCCAAGGCTGGGAAGAAGACTGGACTTGTCAGGTTCACCAGAGAGTAACGGAATACACCTCGTGGCACTAAAAATGTGCAATGCTGGACTTTGGCCCCCTTGTAAGGATTACCAAGAATGTTATGATACAATTGAAACACCTAAGCAAAGGCTCTCTTGACATGCAAAGTACTTTATGATTACTCTCTTCACTTTCCAGACAGTACAGGAAAGATCACCTGAAAAATAAAGCATTCCTTCCGAAATAAATATGGCAAGGCTGCAAGCCTTACGGGCACTTGCCTAGGCGGAAGTCCCATTGGCCTCAGTGCAATTTACATCTAAGTAAACATTTGTTATGCCAAGCACCTTGGGCTCAGGAGGCAGTTCTATAAACTCTGGTCACAGTGTCACAACCATTGAATTCAATACAGAATACAAGGAAAGCCAATGGGTACAAGGTCCCTATAGCCCTCCATTCCTATGTCCCGCTGCAACAGACTATAGATGTATAACTGTAATACTTGCATATTATTCCCTCTTTGCCCAGCCTCCAATCCCATCCCCTTCCCAGTCTATTTTCTGTCTTCAAGACTCCAAACCGCTCTGGGCAGATCCCCAAATTTTTGTAGAAACCAGTACCACATTTTGCTCCCATTGAATCACTCACCCGCCCCAGTGGCATAGCTTGAGGGGGTGCAAAGCACTCAGTTTTACAGGTGCCTGAACATGGGCTAGATGACCTACTGGGTCCCTTCCAACTCTATGATTCATGCATCCCTCCTCTTTAGAGAGATCACAACTATTTCCCTAAAGGTCTCCAGACCTTTCAGCCACATCAAATCTCTGGCACGGTGTCAAGGACCGCAAAAAAATTAAAATAATACATTTTAATTGTAGACATTAGAGATGGAATTTAATGAATAAATGGGCTCAAAATTCCAGGATTTCCCCCAGGTGCATGAACCCCCGTGCGCAACTTTCCCCCATGCGCATCAACCCCCATAGGCATCAACCCCCATGAAATACAGCCCAGAAATAAAGTGCATGCTTTAATGGACCCTCCGTTCTGAACACCCCATCACAATCCCAGTTGTGCTTGATCAACGCTCTTAAGGAATGAGAGGGTGGCCGCAGGCCAGTTAGAAGGCCAGGCATCTGGCCCCCAGGCATCCGGCCCCCAGGCCAGGGTTTGGAAACTCCTGCCCTAAAGGAAAGAGAGAAGGAAGCAATTCCCCTCCAAAAACCAATGGCATTCCAAATCTGAAACTATATGATCACGTAGGAAACGTATTAGGGGAAGCGTACCCTTGCCCCCTTGAACATCACCCTTCATCCGGCCAGGTAGGACTCTCGTGATCCGGCAACCTGTTAGGGGCGCACCAAGAGAGGGAGCGAGAACTGCAGGGTTCGGCTCCCACAAGCTCATCGCCTGCTCCGAGCCACTGGAGGTTAGATTTCAGGGGGAAGTGCGCCTGCCAGGACAGCATGTAATGTTTCAAAATACTTGTCTCTTATCATCGCTGTATGCCAACAGGCAACAGTAACCAGAAATTCAACTGCACACACACACACACACACACACACACACACAGCGCCAGAAGTATCCTTCATAATCTCGCAGACAAAGGCCTTGGAGCGACGGGCACTCAGCCAGGGGAACAAGAAATTAGAAAGCGCATGAACATGTACTAACCTCGACGTACGTGTTCTCTCCTTACCGCATCTTCCCCCACCTTTCGCCTCACCTTTTCCTGTCTCCTATTTAGTGTTCTTTTTTTGCCGACTGTCTCCAGAATAAATTTGCTCCAGCCTGCGCCATGTCTCTGCTCTTTTCCTTCCATCCCCGTTTTGCCAACAGGGAGCCAACCCTCCGCATTCCTCTCCAGAGCTGAATCAGGCCCCGACCCTAATTGACAAGCACTCATCCGCTCCATTTTCTTCTTCAAAAGAGATGTTTTTTAGGAAACAGAAAGGCAAAAGATTGGCCGGGACAACGACGAGTCCACTGAATACATACTTCATCATCACCGCCCAGCCAAAACCAGCAGACCAAAAAGTATGAAATTTGTGGAGGGTCTCTCTTCTGTGATGTAGGCACCAACTATGCACCCATTTTTGGAAATTCAAACCTGAAGGGGGTAAAAAGGGATGCAACGTGTTTTTGTCCCGATACTTTACATCAGGGGCATCCACACCTCAGCCTAGGAGCCAGCTGCAGCCCACAACAAACCTCAATGCAGTCCACAGCAAGACCAGCTGGCCCATGGGCAAGACTTATAATCCTCTGGATCTGTTTCTAATGCACTCTTATATATAAATTTATGTTAATTAATTCAAATGTCACATATAAATCTGGCTCCCAACACAGTGACGATGTAGACCTCCTGCCAAAATGTTTGGACACTCCTGCTTTACACTGAAGACTGACATATCAACACCCAGTTCAAACCCCTGGACCTTGAAGCATAAAGTGAGGGGAGCATGTTCCTTCTGTGATGTAATGAACTTCTAAGAATGGATTTGGTGTCCACGGGTGTCATGCCTGATGCTCAGTAGGGATGCCTGGTGGTGCTCGGAGGGTGCCCACTGCCCCCAGTGGTGCCCAGTACCCAGGGCCTGTCAGGGACATACAGTCTCTGGGGGCGCTTGGTGCCCTGAGCCCGATAGGGCTGCCGTGTGTTGCCCGCTGGTGCCCAGTGCCTGGTGCTAGTAGCTGCCCACTGCAGAGGTGCTCAGTAGGAATGGGTGGCATTCACTGCCCACGGGTGTACAGTGCCCAGTAGGGATGCCCACTGTTTGTTGGCGCCTAGTGGTCCCCAGCATGGGTGCCTGCTGCCCAATGGTGCCCAGTAGGGGAGCCTGTGGTTCATGTTTGGGGTGTCCAGTGTCCACTGCTGCCCAGTGCCTGTTGTTGCCTGCCAGGTGCCTGCTGCCTGGTGCCAGTGCCTGCCGGTGCCCAACAAAACCCAGGGCTCACAAAGATTCTTTACATTTTTCTCCCACAATAAAGGGTAAATTCTGCAAATTTTTAATATATTAGACTTGATACTTTATTAAATCTGAATATAGTAGACTTGTGTTTTTTTAATATATTAGACTTGAAATTTTATTTTTAATATAGACCATGATAGGTGACTGCAACTGAGGAAATCTGTACTTTTAACAGACCATTATGTATAAGCTTTGAGCAGTGATAGTAAATGGGACTTCTCTAGGTATGTGTGTGGGTAGAGTCGCAGTTTAAGAGAGTTTTAAAAATTTTCTGCTTGATGATGCAACTTCCAGTCATGATAGAGTCTCAATTCTTAAAGTTTCATCCATCCATCCATCCATCCTTCCATCCTTCCTTCCTTCCTTCCTTCCTTCCTTCCTTTCTGGTGATCAGATTTTTTTTTTTAAGTGTCAGCTTTAAACTGCAGGTGCTTTTAAAAACTAGCAGGCGACAAGTGGCTTCTCAGAAGAGGGCAATTTCCTCCTGAATGAGAGAAAGGGGTGGGGAAGGTTCAGACCAGCACCTTGGAACCGGTTCTGGGACCAGTTCTCGGAAATGGAACCCGGTCTGTTGATTCTGCCAGCACTTGTGTCACTGTTCATCAATGACACCAGGGAGGCAGACCGAAGTCAGAAACTAATGTGATCATACGATTGACCGAGGCAGCAACCAGTAACCTGTTCACGAAGAGTCCCAACACATTCATAGAATCATAGAATCATAGAATCATAGAGTTGGAAGGGACCTAGTAGGTCATCTAGTCCAACCCCCTGCCTGCAGCAGGAATTCCCCCTAGAGCATCTCCAACAGGTGCTCATCGAGCCTCTGCTTGAAGATCCCCAGTGAGGGAGAGTCCACCACCTCCTTTGGCAATCTGTTCCACTGCCGAACCGCCCTCACAGTCAGGAATTTTTTCCGGATTTCCAGCCGGAATCTCCTCTCTTGCAGTTTGTACCCATTGGTTCTAGTTCTGCTTTCAGAAGCAGCTATGAACAAATTGCCCCCTTCCTCCCTATGACAGCCCTTCAGGTATCTGAAGAGGGCAATCATGTCTCCCCTCAGCCTCCTCTTCTCCAGGCTGAACATCCCAAGTTCCCCCAACCTTTCCTCGTAGGGCTTCCCTTCCATCCCACTGATCATTCTTGTCGCTCTCCTCTGGACTTGCTCCAGTTTGGCTGCATCCTTCTTAAAGTGAGGTGCCCAGAACTGAACACAGTACTCAAGGTGAGGTCTCACCAATGCAGAATAAAGAGGAACTAGAACTTCTCGTGACTTGGAAGCTACAGTCCTCTTAATGCAACCTAAAATGGCATTTGCCTTCTTTGCAGACACATCACACTGCTGACTCATGTTCAGCTTGTTATCCACGGCAACTCCAAGATCCCGCTCACATGTTGTGCTGCCAAGCCAAGTATCCCCCATTTTATACCTATGTTTTTGGTTTTTATTGCCTAAGTGCAGAACCTTGCACTTCTCCCTGTTGAAATTCATTCTGTTTGTTACAGCCCAGGATTCCAGTTTATCCAGATCCTCCTGGAGGTTTCTCCTGTCTTCTGTTGTGTTTGCTACTCCTCCCAGTTTGGTGTCATCTGCAAATTTGATCAGGCTCCCCCGTATCCCTTCCTCCAAGTCATTGATGAAAATGTTAAAGAGAACTGGTCCCAAGACAGAGCCTTGGGGTACCCCACTAGAAACGGACCTCCATGTTGACACAGAACCATTTACTAAAACCCTTTGAGTGCGGCCATCGAGCCAGTTGCAGATCCACCTAACAATTGCCCTGTCTAGCCCATATTTTTCCAACTTCCTAATTAAAATGTCATGTGGGACTTTGTCAAATGCTTTGCTGAAGTCAAGATAAATGACATCCACAGCATTGTCACTGTCCAGTAAGCTCGTAACCCGATCAAAAAAGGAGATCAGATTTGTCTGGCAAGATTTATTCTTGGTAAATCCATGCTGGGTTGTTTTGATCACGGAGTACTTGTCTAGATGTGCACAAATTGTGTGTTTTATGATTTGCTCTAATATCTTGCCCGGGATTGAAGTCAAACTGACTGGTCTATAATTTCCCGGGTCTTCTTTTTTCCCCTTCTTAAAAATTGGGACTACATTTGCCCTCTTCCAGTCCAGTGGAACTTCTCCACTCCTCAAGGATTTCTCAAAGATGATCGACAAAGGCTCTGCAAGGACATCTGCAAGTTCCTTAAGAACTCTAGGATGCAGCTCATCTGGTCCAAATGACTTGAATTCATTTAGGCCAGTTAAGTGGTTTCGAACCAGTTCTCTGTCAATCTTAATCTGCTGTTCTGCACCATCCATGTTTTCATTACCTCTTTGGGGATGTAAACACATCCCCGAATCAGTCAATGATCCCGCACCCCCATTTGCACAGCCCTCCTTCTGTGAATAGACGGATGCAAAGTAGGAGTTGAGCAGCTCCGCCTTCTGCTGGTTTCCAGACACCTGTTGTCCATCCTTGTCCAAGAGCAGCCCCACCCCCTCGTCTCTCCTCCTGTTCCTCTGGGCATATCTAAAGAAGCTCTTTTTGTTATCTTTGACTCCCCTGGCCAGCCTCAGCTCATACTGAGCTTTAGCATCCCTGACCCCCTCCCTACATGACCGGGCTACCTGCCTGTACTCCTCTCTGGTGATCTTTCCAGTCTTCCACTCCCTATACTTCTCTTTCTTTAATTTCAGCTGATCTCCAAGTTGCCTGTGGAGCCAACCTGGTTTTTTCAGCATTTTCCCCCCTTTCTTTTTTATTGGAATTGTTTCTGACTGTGCTTGTAGAAGCTGCCTCTTAAGGAGCTCCCACCCGTCTTGGGCCCCTTTCCCCATTAGATCATCAACCCATGGGATCCCACCTATGACTCCTCTAAGCCTGTTGAAATCAGCTTTCCTGAAATCCAACATATAAGTTTCACTCTGCACTCTTTTTATTTCCCACATTATTCTAAATTCCAGCAGCTCATGATCGCTTTCCCCTAAAGTTCCCACTATGTTGACCTGATCAACCAGTTCTTCACGATTTGTTAAGATCAGGTCAAGGATGGCCCCTCCCCTTGTCGTTTCCTCCACTTTCTGGACCATGAAGTTATCTTCCAGGCCCATCAGGAATCTACTGGAGCTTCCATGTTTGGCTGAGTTTGTCTCCCAGCAAATGTCTGGGTAGTTAAAGTCCCCCATTACTACTACCTCATATTTCCTTGCAATGCCTGCCAGTTGCTCCAAGAAGACATCGTCTACTCCTTCTCCTTGACCTGGCGGTCTATAGTAGACGCCCACCACAATGTTTTGTTTTTTATTTTCCCCCCTTACTTTTACCCAAACACACTCTACAGGGATATCCGGACCACTCTCCTGGATTTCAGAGCAAGTATATATGTTCTTGACATATAATGCTACTCCACCTCCCCTTTTGCCACTTCTGTTCCTCCGGAACAGCTGATAGCCTTCCAATTGTGTGTTCCAGTCATGGGAGTCATCCCACCAAGTTTCAGTTATTCCTATCAAATCAAATTTCCCTTCACTTGCTAAAAGCTCCAGCTCATCTTGTTTATTTCCCAGGCTCTGTGCATTTGTGTAAATGCAACTTAAGCCCTGGAGGTTGCAACTCAATGCATTTCCCTCCTTTTTTGTAAGGCCAGGCCCCTCTAAAGATTTTTGAGTTACAGCTGTGCCCTGGCAATTTCCATCCAGAGCATTTTCCTTATTCCTAGGTTCCCTTTGGACGTAACCCACCCCCTTCTTATTTAGTTTAAAGCCCTCCTGATAAGGTTGGCCATCTCCCGTCTGAAGACACTCTTCCCCCAACCCGTAAGATGTAGTCCATCCTTTGCTAGGAGTCCTTCCTCAAGGAAGTTCATCCTGTGATCCCAGAATCCAAATCCTTCCCGATGACACCATTTTCGAAGCCAGCTATTGACCTGAAAAATCGTGCTATCTCTCTGAGGACCTTTGCCAATTACTGGGAGGATGGATGAGAATACCACCTGGGCATCCCCCAGGTCCTTAATCTTCCTCCCCAGAGCTTCATAATCCCCAACTATCTTTTGGAAAGTTTCCCGAGCAGTATCGTTTGTTCCTACGTGGATGAGTAAGAACGGGTGACGATCAGCAGGTGTGATCATCCTCGGTAGCCTCTCCGTGATATCCCGTATCCTAGCACCAGGGAGGCAGCACACCTCACGGGAAAAGGGGTCTGGTCGGCATACAGCTTCCATGCCCCTCAGGAGAGAATCTCCAATCACCACCACCCTCCTCCGTGTTCTCCTTCTGTGTCTAGCTTCCCCCACACTAACTGGTTGTGGCTGCTGTCTATGAGGGGGATCTGTAGGCATGCCAGTATGGGCAATGCCAGGATCCGGTGTAGGTGTGCTAGCAAGAGGAACTTCTGCCAGCATGGTGGAATCTGAGAGACTCTGGAAACGGTTGTATAGCTCCAGTGGTTCTCGACTGCTCCTACCCTTTTTTCTCCTGACTGTCACGTGTCTCCACGAAGAGACATCGTTGCTGGGGTCCCCACTGGTGTCATCTCTCTGGAGAAGTTCCGTGTGTGTTGTATCAAGGAACTCCTCAGATGCCTTAATTTGACGAAGGGTGGAAACTTCACCCTCCAATGCTGCCACCTTCTCCTCCAACAGTGCAACCAGTTTGCACTTGCAGCATTGATAATCCCCGGGGTCCTTGGGCAAGAAGACAAACATGGCACACGTGGTGCATGTCACGACAACTGCGCCCTTCCCTTCCATCTCCTGTCAACTTCACAAGTCCTCCTTGCTCACAGGCTCCGGTCCACAGGATCGCGCCTCAGGCCCTAATAAAGCCTTTGAAAGCTCCTCCCACCAGACAACCAGCCAATGAACACCTAGCAGCAATTAAGCACTCAGCTAAGCAGCCCCCCTTCTCCACTCACCTGGGACTCTGTGTTCCTTCTCACCTCTCCTCTGAAAAGGAGGCTGAACCAGGAACAGGCCCTAATAAAGCCCTACAAAGCTACTCCCACCAGGCAACCAGCCAATGAACACCAAGCAGCAATTAAGCACTCAGCTAAGCAGCCCCCCTCCTCCACTCACCTGAGACTCTGTGTTCCTTCTCACCTCTCCTCTGAAAAGGAGGACCATTCCATCAAGAACCTCCAAGTACTTGTCACACAAGTATTTTGCTGGCCAAAGTTTATGCTACATATAAATATAATTTGTGCATTCTCCCTTCCCTAAAACGCACACACACCAACTACTTGGCAAGATGTGCGAACATATATATGTAAAGATATCTTGTATATATGCCTCTCAAATGTGTGTCTTGTCACGCTCAGCACGTTTCAGAAAAAAACCCTACATAGGGTGAAATCCAGAGTAACTATGGGGAGTCTTTGCTCCAGAGTAAGAACAAGTTACTCTGGATTGCAATATGAATTTCCCATAGGTTTTCACTGGGTAGTGCAGTAACTACGGGTCCACGTAGTGTCTCTTATGTGCTCCTGTAGTTACTCTGGATTGTGCCCATGGATGGGTTGATATCCTTGGCCAATTAGTCAGCAACTTTTTTGTATCTCTGTGCAAAGATGGTTGCTTTGAACTGTCCAATCAAATATTCCACGTTCCGCTACTCAGTAAATGGAAGGGGAGGTTGAAAACCTGTATGGGGGCTCTACTGATGTTCAGTATTAGACATATCTTAATTATTAGCTCATCAAATTTGTTTTGATGAAGCCCTAATTTTGGATGATGTCTCGGCAAGATGATCTAGAAGACTTATTGTGTTTTATTGCCACAAAGTTTCTTTTACACACAACACAAACATAAAACTTGATGGTTATGACCGACCCACAACACCTGTCAGATCTGCTTGGTTCACACAGGTCTCTAATTATATTTAACTAGACCATGAATGATCTAATTACTTTGCATCTTCCAGCACAAACTACTTAGGACAGCTGGTTCAACCACTGGCAACTGGAGTCAGAAAAGGCTTCCCAGAGCTTCAGAAAGTTGTCCCCTTCTCTCCTTCCCATGAAATATTCTCCCTGGCCTACCACATTAAACTGTCTTTATCCAGTTTCCAATAGACATATTATTATTATTATTATATATGATTTGAATTAACTGCCCAAAAGTGGCTTTGAGGCCTCTCACACCATTAGAAACTCCAAAATCATACCACGGAGCTCTCACTTTGCCAATCTGGGGGAAGAAACACACCCGTTTGCTCACATTATTCCGAATGTCCTACATAAAAAGGACACGTTTTAATATTATTTTGCCTCTCGGGCGATCCCACGAGCCCCAAAAGACACATGATAAAGTGAAAAGGGCTGCACATGAAGAGTGACGGAAAACCAAAAACCAAACTGGAAAAAAAGTTTTTTTAAAAATTCAGACTCCAAGTTGCTGGCTTACACTAGGTGGAAAAAATATTACAAAAAACCTTAAGAGTCACTGCCACATATAGAAGTCCTATGGCAGGGCACACATGGTTTTTCAGCACCGAGAACATTGCTACCAGGAATTTAAGCATCATGGTATAACACTGTGCAATGTTTGCAGCTATCACTACCAACCTCCTTGACCCAAGTACTCCGGAGCATACAGTTTGCGCCAGAAAGGCAGGGACCAATACCAACCCCAATACTGATCTCAGAATACTGACCCCAAAATATGGAGTAGTTAGAATGAGAGCACAATTCTAACCATGTCTACTCAAAAGTAAGCCCCATTATGTTTAAGGGTTCTTACTCCCAGGAAAGTGTCTTTAGGGTTGCAGCCTCGGTTGGAGTTTTGCCCCTTGCCTCCTCCAAACAGCCCAAACTTTGAGTATATCTAAGAAGGCTTCCATGGCTCCCACTGCAGGATGCCACACATGCCCCACTGGCACAGCTACGCCAGACAGCAGTTTAGGACTGAGCCCTGAGATCTCAAGGAAGGGAGTGTGTGCTGCTTAACAGGGGCAACTGCCCTTGGTGATGATAATAACCACATGGTGGCTCCTGGTGGGTCCATCTGGTTGATAGATCTGGCAATACCAGGCAAAGAAAGGGACAGCATTACAGGGCAAGGAGCAATAAGAAAGCCATCTCATGCAGCTTCCTGATGGGCCTGGACACTAGAAAAGCACAGCCTCTGATTATGGTCAAGAACGTTTCACAAGATGGATGCTACCAGTAGGAAATCCAACTTGCAACTGCTAAAATATCTTTCGACACTCACCCAATCCACCGCTGTTAACATACAAGGCATGAGATGGTGGAGAAGAAGCTCCACCACTGCTTGGGATCCAAGCTGAAGGGTGTCATTTTCAGATGTGTCCACCAAACTCTCCTTTGGAACACCCACCCCAAAGCCGTCCACAGGCAGCGCTGGACAGGCGGGTGATCGTGCACTGCTACCAAGAATTTATCACAGCTTCCTGGGTTGATTTATCTAGCTTCAAGCCAAGTCATTCCACTGAAAGATGAACAAACAACCCCTATCCTACCTGAACCCCCAAACCCCAAAAGGGCTTTTCTGTCCCAGTGACAAAGCACCCCAGTTTAAATGTTCCCACATCACCGGCGGCAAAACCCTTGGTCGGAAAGGCTTTGCCTTGGGCTTGGCCTCCTGGCAGCACCATCTAATCATTCTGCATCCCGAGGGCTGAGCAGGACACGAAGGTGTCTGAAACACAAGAACCTGCGAGGGTGACTTGCGGGCAGGAGACCGGAGTCACCTTTAATCCGACTGCCTTGAAACCACAACCGATTGTTTCAACCAAGGGTCTGTTGTGTCTACAACTCGACGGAAAGGCTCTCAAACCCCAAAGGGACCGGGGCTTTCCCTCTGAAGTCGGGATTTGTTTTCATCTGTCTCCACATTAAGTTAATATGAGGCAGATGGAAGTTAGCAAGAAACACCTGTTGGGAGCAACTCGGAGTTGTATCAACACCATCTTCACCAAAAGCTAGAAAAGTAGCAGAGAAAGTCCCCAAAGGAAATCTCAACTTGACCCTGAACTTCCTGGGGTGTGGTGTAGACGCAATGCTTCATCATCAAACTGGATCATCGTATCTTGGCAATCCAGAACATTCTGAACGGGTTCATATATTACAGCTCGTATGCCTCCTGCTCCCCTCCGATCTTCCCACTGATTCAATGGCAAGCTGTTGAGATGATAGCCATCACCAGGAATTTTCTGCTAAATCAGAGCATGGTTGATTCAGTCAGCACCAACCCATGGTTTGGCCATGGGTACGGATTGACTCTCTGTGGGATTGTGGGCTCCTCCTGGTTCGACTCTGGTCTCCCATAGGCAAGCTTCTCTTCTCCCCATTTCGGAGCCAGCTATGGTTAGCGTTAACATCTGCACTGACAATTTTGTTAACCACGGGCTTGAGAAACTGTTGTCAGAAGTGAGCTTGCAAGGCATGGGTTGACGCCAACAGTGGTTAGAGAAAATGTTGGCACAGACACCATGCTCACCACACCTAGTCCTAAAGGGGGGAGCAGGGGCAAGAGATTAGTGTGTGTGAGCTTGAGGGCTCTCCTGGTTGCCAAACCACGGCATGCTCGCTGTCGAGAAGATTGGCCCGCTTCAAATGGACTGGCCCGTGAAGACCGGGTCTAGATGGGTTTACAGGAATTCCTATTTCTCAGCCTCAGCTGCATGACGAGTATAAGTAGAATGCTGTATTTACTCAAATGTAATGCTCACCTTTGTCAGCCAAATTCAGTCTGTGCATTATATTTGATGTGAATTAGAATTGAGTAAATACAATATTTCGATTCTAAGTATAGGGTGTGCATTAAATTTGATGGCGCATTCTATGTGAGTCAATATGGTAATACTGGCCAAGCTTACTGCTCTCTGGGAAGGATTATGGAGATGATGGACGAGAAGTACTTTAAAACACTTACAATGTGCTATATAAATGCAAAGCACTGTTTAATATTGTTAAAAAATACAGCCTTGTCAAAGGGCAATCCTCGTACTGCCAAGTGGTCCTTCGACTCCCAGGAGAATGTTAGCCCCGTGGCACTAGTAGTAGTAATAGTAGTAGTATACCTTTATTATACTTTATTATATACTTTATTAATAAAGTAGTATACCTTTATTACTTCATTAGACCAGCACAACACTGGTGGTAGAACATCGCAACGGCTGTTCCGGGGAATCTTGCTCATTTGCACACAATGCTGGTGTATCACCTGCACCACACTGGCAGCTACTGGTGAGCCCTGATCCAAAGTCATCTCCCAGCCTGTTGCCAGCCAGACAGTCCATGATCACAGTTCATGATCTTAGATCTTACATGATCTGCACATTCTTGGCCAGCTCCACCCCACGTTCCCAGAGCAGACCCGTGAAAGGTATCACCTTTGAAAGCACATAGCTCTAAAAATGAGCACACGCTCCAACGCAAACCAAAGGGGAACCAGAGGTTTGCATCACATTGGATGCAACTGAAAGAGGAGTCTGAGGAAAGAGATTGCGCTGACAATACGGGAAGGGGAAGCCCTGGAAGGCTCCCTTTCAGAGGTGCCGGTCAAAGCCAATCAGCAGGTTCAAAAGCTTTCTCCAGGTCCTGCAGAAACCCGACAAGCAGGACAACTCCGAGCTCCACATGCACCATGGCAAAACCGTTTCTCAATCTCTTAACAGACTTATGCAGCTAGGATGGTGCAATGAGTTGTACACAGATGCCAACAGACATAACTTTATTTTCTTATTTGGAGCCACCAACTGGAGCCAGGAGCAAAACGATGCCTTATGGAAGGTGGACAAGTAGTGTCAAGAAACAACATGTCTCTGAACACATCAGAAGGTTCTCCTGATGTTTGCTAAGCCCATAAAGTTTTACCTTCCCTGGACCAAAGAGATGAGGAAGTCCATGCTTAGGTTTCCTTCAAGTTGGGTTCAAGGTTTCCCATCCACTATTGGAGGTCACTTCCAACTCTATGATTCTACTAGGTGACCTTGGTTAAGTCACTCCTTCTCAGTCTTGTAGCTACAGGATCTTTTACACTCATGTTGTTACGGTGCCACCTATGGGAAACCAATGGAAAATGCATAGAGCAATCCAGAATAAGTGCTTCTCATGTCTCCCAGTAGTTACTCTGGATTGTAGGGTTGGTCCATCAGCTGCAACACAGGGATAGAGTCATAGAATCCTAGAGTTGAAAGGGATCTAGTAGGTCATCTAGTCCAACCCCCTGCCTACAGCAGAAAATCCTCCTAGATCATCCCCGACAGTTGGGGATCATCATCCTGACAGTTGGTCATCTAGTCCAACCCCCTGCTAATAACTTAGCAGTGCTTCCCAAACTATTTTTTTAACTTCTGCCACACTTGAGCTAGTGGGCCACAGCTTGTAGTTTGGGAACAACTGCCTTACAGGGTTGCTGTAAGGAAAGAAGCATATTGATCCATGTGAAGGCCCTAAATAAAAGTATTATTATTCCATCTTAGCAGGCAGAGTAGTAAGCAACCTGTTGGGGCTGCCACACGTGCTGACGTATAACTCAATTTTGCTGCGGAAAGAAATGCATGAGCAAATAAATGCTATGAGTAAATGCTCCAACACAACAGAAGCCATTTTCTTGTGAGATATGCTTGCTATCTTACCAGCTTTGGCTTAATACAGCCATAAAATAAGCACTGCTCACATATGCGGTGAAAAAGGAGCATCATAAATACAGCAGTTGCTTACGACGGCATCCAGAGAGACGCACACGCTGAGAAGTTGGGGTGCTATTTCTCCATCCCACTGATTCCTGGTAGGTGCAAGATTAGTAGTGCTAGAGCAATGTAACCTGCACAGGTAAGGGAAGAATTTGATACTCGGCATTTATACCACACTTTAGAAGGCTCAAAGAGGCTCTATGTGTCGTTCAAAAATTCTAATCAAAACCCCATGCGGTGGTATCATCCCCATTTCACAGATGGGAAGACTGAGGCTTGAGAAGGAAAAGTTTGCCTTTATGGGATCCCTCAATACTTGTATGACACAGGCAAGATTCAAGAACGTCCCGCTTCGGCATCTGTTGACTGACAAATAAGTCGCATCATACATGGGATTTTCTACAGAACAGGTGCTTATAGGACTGCAGCCTTCAGCCACTGAAGAATACCAGTCTCAAATACTCAAATTCCATAGCACTGAAAGTCCGCTCTCCAGGATTTCAGGCAGAAGTTTTATCAGCTCTTCCTAAAAATTCTGCCAATTGAACCTGCAACTCAGATGTTGGAAGGCTGAAACCCTGAGCTATATCCTGATATCACATGATTGCACCTTAATGCCATCGCCACCTTTTTTTGATCCAAATAATCATCTGCTCAGTACCAACCTGTTTGGGCTCTGGGTGGCGTAAGTGGTTAAGACACTGTGTCTGTTAACCAGAAGGCCAGGGTTCGAGACCCAGGTCGGCCCCACAAGACAGGGTGAGCTCCTGTCCTTAGCCCAGCTCTGTGATGCAGCTGGAACCAATCGTATCGGTTGTGCCTTTCCACTGGACTATTTCAGTGGTGTGAAGAGGGGGGATTTGCTGCTTGGGTAATAGCCTATCGTCCATATTACTCTACCCAGGCCTTCGTGTTTCGCACACAGTGTCTAGCACGACACCATAGTCCAGGGGTCCTCAAACTTTTAAAACATGGGGCCGGTTCACTGTCCCTCAGACACTGTCGGGGGCCAGACTATAACTCGGACTTTTGGAGGACCTTGTCCTACGATTTTAAAAATGTAGGACAAAATGTAGGGTGCCCTACATTTTGCCCTACATTTTAAAAACACTTCCTGAGGGGCTTACCTTTGGGGTCTATTGGAGCCTCTGGTGTCTCTAAACTCCTCCCCAGTCAGCTCGGGGGAGGCTGCAGAAGCGCGGAGGACCAGTGCGGGTAGCTTTAATCCCCCCCAGCCGGCTGGGGAGAGGCTGCTGCTGCGTGGTGGTGCCACGCAGGCGCCCCTGAGCCCTCCCCGCCAGCTGGGGAGAGACTGCTGCTGCGTGGTGGTGCCGCACGGGTGCCCCTGAGCCCCCCTGGTGAGGAGGAGCCTCTGGGTGCACAAAGACACCGCATGCCCTGGTTGTCCGGTGGGGGCGGGACAGGAATAGGAAGAGGCTCCTGCAGCCACCTCGCTGTGGCGAGGACGAGCCTCTGGGTGCACAAAGACGCCGCACCACACAGCTGAGGGCAGAGCACCCCCGCCAGGTTGTGGGGAGGCTGCAGGCCAGATTGAGGGCCCTGGCGGGTCAGATCCGGCCCACAGGCCGTACTTTGAGAACCCCTGCCATAGTCTTTCGAGACTGATGGATGCCAATACTAGTACCAACTTGTCTCTTCCCTGACCCCAAATCCTCCTGGATTTGGAGAGAAATCCCAGTATACACTGATAGTACCATTCTAGCACTGCGTCACTATTAGAAGTTCCCCCTCCCACAAAGATCTCAAATCTCACTTGCAGAGAAGGTGGGTGAGGATAAGAAAACCAAAATTATTAATAAAGCGTTAGTTAACCTGCGACAGAAATGGCACATTACAACCCTTCCAAAGGTACATGCCAGAGTTTCCTTTAATGCACAGCGATATTAATTCACTCCCTGGACCCTTGCTGGCCTGCTGTGAAACTGTGATCCTCAGACTGCATATGTAATGCACTGCCTCGTTTTTTTCCCCGTTTAAAAAAAAAAAAGCAGAAAATGTGCCTATTTAAAAATAGTTTATACAGCAAGCACGGGCAGAAGGGGGAAGGTGTACTACAGAAGGGTTACTGGGCTCAGATTAATTTCAAGCCAATTAAGGAACAGAGTATGGAAAGTTGACGTCAGCATTATTCCTCATTACAGAACTCACTACAGCACTGTCTGTACTTGAGCTGGAACCCGGAGTGCCAGGTTTATACAGATGTTCTAACCCAGAGGTCTGATCTGCAACGCAAAAGCAGAGCAAAGGAACGCCAGCGGAAAACTGCACATGAAGTTCAGAGAGACCTTCACAAACAGTCGGGCTGTTCAACTGCCCGCTCCACAGACCGCCTTTATTTAACATGATCAAACATGGATTGGAAGTTATAATACTTTGACATACATGTATACAAAAAGCCGTCAACAGACACACTAACCCCCAAATCCAGAGTAACTACGGGAGCACGGAATAGACTGCGCCTGTAGTTACTGCACCACCTAGTGAAAACCTATGGGAAATTCTTACTGCAATCCAGAGCAAATTGTTCTTACACCAGAGCAAGGACTCCCTGTAGTTACTCTGGATTTCGCTCTACGTTAACATGACAGATGTTTTTGTGGGCTACACTTTGTGAAACAGAAGACATGGAAAAAACCTGATATCACAATACATGTGCTGTATTTTTTTAAAGGTGTCCAAGGGCTTTTCCCTCTGGAAAACCCTCTGGAATGTGTATAGAGCTGGTGGGCAGAAGAGAAACTGGATCTAGTGGATCTCCAGCATTCCAGACGCAGGGCAAAATCCAGAGTAACTACGGGGAGTCCTTGCTCCAGTGAAAGAACAACTTACTCTGGATTCCAATATGAATGTCCCATAGGTTTTCACTAGGTGGTGCAGTAACTACAGGTGCACATAAAGCCTCTTATGTGCTCCCGTAGTTACTCTGCATTTGGGGGTTAGGCACATTTGTGGAGATCCTGAGCGGCATGGAAGCAACACGTATGTGCTACCACTGAAGTAGGCCTCCTACCCTCAATTCTGTCTGATGCCCATTTGTTCAGCAATAGCAACAACAAAAAAGCTTTTATCTCCTGGTCTAAATTAAGCTGCTGAAATGAAGAGGAGTTTGGTGAAAAAGCAGGAGTGGATTTTTCCCAAGAAAGAGCCGTGTGCTCCGATCTGGAGCTGCCAACAAAGTTCTGAGTTAAACGAACACTCGAAGTCACCCCCTCCTCAATTCCAAATGTACGTCCCCCACCTGGGCCACCAGCCTGCGCTCAGCTCTGGCTGGGAGCACAAAGCCATGCAGCTATTTCAATAGGGATGCACATCCCAGATTCAGATCATCCCTCTATATATATAGTTTGGATATTCAATTTCCTGCAGCCTCTTGGACAAACCCCCTCCCATAGCACGCCTTTCTTCTACAAAAGCGCAAGTCATATGGAATCCTGCCCCACCGTCAAGGTGGCTTCCTGAATCCGGTTTGATCTTCCTGTTAGCCAACAACTGTGTTGCAAATCTCAAATATGCACACCTCGGCAAGGGCAAAGCTTGCAGGATGCACAGCTAAAGGACGATCACCATCCACTGCCTGAGAAAAAGGGATAAAAACCACAAAACTGAGGCTGGACAACCATTGTGGCCCAAGTAAGAAAGTGTGAGCAAAATAGATGTGATGTGCCCTATATAGACCACCAACTCACTGCAACTTACTTTGGGGGGCTTCAAAACCCAAAGCTGCTTCTGAGAAGGGCTGTCTAGTCCCACACAAACCTGTCCAAGTTTGAAGATGAGCTGTGAAGGGTCTATCTTGCTCGGCAATCACCAGAAGATTCAACAAGCCCCCTCAAAGAGGGCAGCTTCATGGTGTAGCACCCTTCCTAAAAATCAGATAAGTTAGGGTGGATCTGGAGATGTTCTTTTCCTCTCCATACAACACCAGAACTAGGGGACAGCCACAAAAAATTGAGTGTTGTGTTAGGTCAGACAAAATAAAATATTTATCCAAAGTCTGTGGAACTCCTTGCCACAGGATGTGGTGGTGGCATCTAGCATGGATGCCTTTATTGGACAAATTTCTGAAGGAAAATCCAATTAAAATGTTATTTATTCCATTTATATCCTACCTTTCTTCCTTGAAAAGGAAATGTCCAGCCGACCATTTATTATTTGACCAGTCAAATGATTAATCCTAAGGAAAGTAACCATCGCTCCATTGGGTCATTCTTAGGAAACACACCAACGCAACAACAAGTTGGCACTTTTGAGATGGCATCCACGCCAGTTCTGAAAGCCCTTCCACAGCCTTGCTCAGAGCTGACGCTATTCCACCTACAAGAAGGCATCTTTGCAATGCAAAGCAGGACTCTCTGAAGCGCAAGCCAGAAGTGGGACAAGCGCGCCCCAAACGAGAAACCGAACAGTTTGTCCTGCAGAGGCAAACGTTTCTACAACTAGCAGCTGATCCTTATCTTCTAGCATCGAAGCATCATCAAGTTCTCCTGAACTGACACCTCCATTATCGGCTCCAAGCCTTTTTGTTCCTCTTGCCACAAGGCTTATGAATTAAGATTTCTAACCCACTTCATATGTTATGGTGATGGTAGTTCTTGGCCAGCTGGCAAAAGGAAGCACTGGCAGACTGCACCTCGTCCCCAAGAGCCAGGTGGCAGAAGTTCCGCTGAAAAGGTGGCAAAGACAGATAAGAAATACCCAGGCATCAGGTTAACCCAAGTGCCCTACAACAAAACGTAACAGCCCTGAAGGTCATTGGACTATTATTGCTTCGGGATGCTGTCCATACACACCGCACTGAGTTTGTGTGTTCAGGATTGGGTTGCTAAAGCTGCAGTCCTAACCTGCGGTGAGTTTAGCTTTAGCCCTGGCACAAGTCCTGTGTTGACCTGGGGGTATCACAAAAGTGCAGTAAGACACTTCTGCAACACTCCTGGGGGAGGGTTAGGCCAATTCACAGACTTCCGCTTACCTCCCTACTTCACGATATATATATATCCCCCACTCTTGGATCCTCTACCAGAGGCCTGGGAGTCTGAGGGTTCTGCTGCTCCTAGCATTGCGCTTTTCTGGATAGAGTGTTCTGGAGTGTGTGTGCGCATGCGCACACATACAACGCGCGTGTGTGTACACGCACGCCCACACACACAAACATATAGACACACAGCGTATTTACTCAAATATAATGCTCACCTTTTTCGGTCTCCAAAATCAGGGTGTGCATTAGATTCAATGCTAATTAGAACTGAGCATTTTGATTATGGGTATGGGGTATTTTGATTATGGGTATAGGGTGCGCATTAGATTCAATGGCGCATTATATTCAAGTAAATACTGTGTGTGTGTAAAAATAAATAGAAATAAATGTAAATATAAATGTAAATAAATATATTTATTTATTTATTTATTTTAAACAATAACTGCAAAGGAAGAAGTCAGGTGGGGACCTGACTTTCGGAAAAGGGCTGAAACTCTTTCCTCCAGAACCCTTCCCTCCACACTCACACCCCTTTTCCACTTAAAAATCCACCCACTCTTTCTCCTGGGAAGACTTACAGGCACTTGTATACCTTTAACTTCCACCCCAACTCCTGGGGGAAAAAACTTCTGGGAAAGAGCCAGTGCCACGGAGCAAAAGCGCAAGGAAAGGAATTACACCTCCTCTTCCGAAGTCACCCCAGCCTTCCCCCCCCCACTTGTCCATACACAACAAACCCAGCACAATTCATCTCAGTTGTTGCTTTTTAAAGATGCATCTATTTTGACCTTTCCAAAGTGCCGCGCTCCCATTAGCCACCTTCATACCCAACGGGTAGAATCAATGAGCAACAGGGTTCGTTGGCATCATTAGAAGGGTGAGCGGATCTTTTTATGTGTAGTTGAAAAACCAGAAGAGAGAGAAGCAGAAAGAGCTCCCAGCACAAGGTCTCTTCCAAGAGCAAACTTTGCATCACCTGATTTTTCGTCATAATGCTTTAGTGTCAACACCGACGATAACAAGCAGCACTTGCAACATCTTCTTACAGTCACTTGTTAGCAACTTGGAAACTGCTGGCAGAAGTTACAAAGAAGTCCTTCCCCCTCCAAAGAACTTCCCACGCTTCCTCTGCAGCACCAGAGGTAGCCAAACTCAGCTACGGACCAGATGTTAGAACTTTTGCTAAGGTGTCGGGGAACAAATCCGGCTCCTGGCGCAAAGGACTCAGGTACTGGTTCGGTCTGGGTACTTCCAAACACCGTAAGAGGGTCCGTTTCACATCAAATCTTCCACGACGTCAACCCTCGTTTTATGATCTTACAGAGACACTGAGACATGCCACGAAAATGAAGCTGTACCAATACAGGACTTCTGAATGCCGTGCTTGGGAGTTCATCTAGATAAGTGATTTTCAACCAGTGTGCCGTGGTGTGCCACGGATAGTCCTCAGGTGTGCCACGGGAATTTGGGGACTGACATTCATTAATAGGAAAATTAGGGGATTTGACAGGCAATGGTAAAAATGGTGTGCCTAATTTCAGTGCCTTGTTAAGTGTGCCGCAAGATGAAAAAGGTTGAAAATCACTGATCTAGATGTACATTATCTTTACAGAATTTGCAACTAAAAACAACCTTTTTCTAGCAAGTGTTGCAACGCTAGGGACGGAGCACCAGTAAGACCAGAGACGCACTGTTCAAAGTCCCTTTCAACCCAAACAACTAATGGATAACACTAGGCCATCTCCATCAAACCTAGCCCATAGGGCCATTATGAGGACAGAATAAATTCATGGGCAGGTATATACAGGTATCCTCCACTTTCTGACAATCCACTCTTTCAACACCTTTCAATTATACCCAGAACTCATTCATTCAATACATGTTCTGCTCTTTCCATCTGTCTGCTGTTTTAACCCTTATATGACCAATTGGGTCCACTGGGCCCACATTTATAATTTATGCAACTTAACCTATTTTTAGATGGGCATTTAAGGGTTAAAGGCCAAAATTGCCCCCTATGTTGGAGCTCCTGGTCTAATCCCACTGAGAACTGAGAATCCATTTGCAGATATCTTTGTTTGGCTGCAGGAATTTGCAAGATAAAAGGGACATTTGCAATTTGCTAGCTAAAAAAAGCCTTAGAAAACAACATTTACAAACTAAAAAACTGTCTTCACTTTTGGACCTGTCCAATAAGTGGGGGATGCATGTAATTCTGTGACCCTCGAAAGACAAGTGGAATACAGGTGGAAACAATAAAACCCAGCATACCTTTAAAAGGTGTTTTCTTGGGGATGCACACACACAAACCGCACGTGTCTGCCTGCATTAAACCCCTAATAGAGAGATAAAGCTGTACTCACAATACCAGTATAGTTACTGGGGAAGAGTCCAGACAGACAGAAGAGAGCAGAGGTTGCCAGCTGTGATCTCCCCAGGCTCTCCAAGAGACAAATGCTTGACTGCCAGTTTCCAAAAGCACATGGAAGGATGCTCTGGCCTCTGCCAAGTCAAAGGCCTCGGGGGCCACCAGATGGCTGGACCACCCCGACTGCAACAGGAACATCAGCACAGGAAGCTCAACCTGGTCCCCATTAGATCTAAACGCCTGTTTAAAACTCACCACATCTTCACTGCTCCATCATTTGCAGCTGGTTCACAGTGTATGTTTGTTCTTTCATGCAAGCTCATGCACACGCTTGCATGGAGCATCACAGCCAGTGAAGTGGCAATGCGGCCACACTACCGACTGTGTGCACATTGACAATTCACAGACTATAGACTGGGGGCCCAGACCTCACCAACCTTCCAGCACCGTTGCAGCTGCAATGCAGCCCCAAACAGTCCCTTACTTTGATGAGGCGATATCAGGGTATGCTCCCCACCATTGCAGGATGCAACATACACCCCATTTGCATGGCTGCATTGGTGTTGGCTAGGATTGGACCTAATGCTGCAGATAGGACTTCTCACTTCTGCCCTCACTAGTAGCCTCAGTTGCAAGAGTCTTATAACCCGATTTATTCTGGATGGTTATTATAGGGAATATTATTATTATTATTATAGTATATAGTATAGTATTATTATAATATTATTATTACAGGAATATTAAAGGGAATACTATTATACTATGGAATATGTAAAGCACTTTCACAGTCGGAAAGCACCATATACATCTCACATACAACATACTTGTGCAAATTGAAGCATACAGTTTCTGCTCCCTCTCTTCAAAGTTTTTGGTGGGGCCTGAAAACCCTCCTATTGATTAAGGCTTTTAATTGATGTCCGGCTGGTTGTTTCCTGTTTTTAATTGGTCTAACCACAGCTATGTTTTAAAATATTTTTATGGTTTTATGTAGATAAGGGGTCTCCAAACCGCGGCACTCGGGCCAGATGCGGCCCTTGGCAAGCCTCAAGATCCCTGGTCAAGCCCTGTAATCCAGTCCCATACATTCTTATATGGAAATTTATTCACATTTAAAATGTAAATTAGTTTTTTTGGCTCCTGACACAGTGTCAGAGAGATGATGTGGCTCTCCTGCCAAAATGTTTGGAGACCCCTGATGTAGTTCAACGATGCTTATGTATTTCTGTTATTTTAAATTGTATTGATACTGTAATTTTTAAATGTTGTAAGCCGCCCTGATTTCCCTGGGGAAGAGAACCAGGGTATGAATTAATAAAATAAAATAAAAACATTATCAGTTCTCCCAAAACATAAAAAATAAAACAGTTTAAATTATGTCATCAATTCCACTGAAACAATTTATGCCCAGAGAGTGCCTGAAATGGGAGAATGAAACCGATGAGGTTCTCATACCGAGCTAATAGTACTTAAAGAGACAGTACATATTTAATGGCTTTAAGGAAAGTTTGCCTATACATGATGTTGACTTTATGCCCTGACCTCAAAATATAACCCTTGTGTAAGATGCAGGTGTAACTTTATAAATATTATAAATATTAACCCTTATATGACTTCTATAACCCATTCATTATATGAATGTCAGTCCCCATACTACATTTCTCTAAGTGAGGATGAAGAAGCAAAAACTACTCCCACGTGGAGGAAAAACGGGTGAGGACCAACCATTACTTCTGAACATGGATGAAATAAAACTGGGTACAAACTCAACCTACTGACTCTGGATTCACAGAGTGCAGCAAATTGGGTTCACGCCGCAAACGTATTTTATTTTTCGCACTAAAAACAAGACACGTCAGCCCTGTAAGACCCCTACGAATCCTAATTTGGGATTTGGGAAGAATTCTGCCAGTAGTCCCTGATCCCACTCATGGACCCTCCCAGGACTATTAGACCCGTTTAAGTCTGCGGTGTATAGATGTGCCCTCATTGTTTCAATTCAAGGCAGCCGTCAAACAGCATAAATAGTGCAAATGAGATGAGATTGTCTTTTACACCTAATAAATATTCATTTTGCATTTTAATAAGTTACAATGTTTTTCACTGCACAGGTAAAGCTTTTCCACTTCCTTGTCAACTTCAAGTATCTCACTTGCAGGCTTTGGCAGGGCTCGCTTTCTACATCAGCTCCGCCGCCGTTTTCATCCCGTCTCCTTGAGTGAGCTAATCTGCTTCTCAACCAATTAGCTTTCTTTCTAGATGCAACCTTGTCAATTTAGTACCCTTTGAATGGAGTAGCTACCCCTCTAGGCAGATACGCCTGAAGAAAAAAATAAAATAAGGTGATTAAAGTGGAAACGAGGGTGGGAACAAGAGCCAAGATTCTGGCACGCCAGATGTCTCTCGTTCTACGGTCACTCCCCTAAAACTCCGTCATGAAGCCCGTTGGCCATTAAAGGTATTCATTTTTTAAAACGGAACAAACAAAAACACATTATCTCAAGTTAGTGGTCTGATTCAATTGCAACACTAAACCATGGTTTAACATTGCACCAACGTAAGACTCACGCACTCCCAATCACCACCACCACCCCCATGCCGTTAAAGGGGAGTGAAATCTTTTGCTTTCATTTCAGATCAAGCTACAGCTATCTGTTGCACAACCCAAGAAGTTCTGGTTTGTTAATTAAAACAAGCTGGGATATCAAATCAGAGTCACACTGAAGCCTGATAACCGGCTTTTGTAATCCTAGTTATTAATAAACCACAGTTCCCCAAGTTTAGAAATGCAACACTTCTCCTTCATCTTCTCTAGCAGGTAAAAGACAAGCACTACACAAATCCTATACACTCCAATCCAGGACTCCTATAGACTCAACACAGCACAAGTTTGGTCCTTCGTCCCCTTTACATAAGATTTGCTCAAACCACAGTTTATAAACACAAGCCAGAATGGCAACCACGGCCAAAGGAAGCAGCAATTTATAAATCAACCTAGAAAACGGTTCCCGATCAAGTCGTATGTCTCCAAAAACTAACACGTTCGCCTGCTTGCATGCTACACCAGCCTGGTGGAAGCCCTTAGGAAAAGATAGAGAACTGGAGGAGCAAGGTGAACTTTGCAAGGGGACGCTGGTAAACTTTGAGAATCAGTGGAGTGTTGTAGTTAAACTGGACTAGGAGACACAGGTTGAAATCCCCATTTGGCCATGAAGCTGAGTGGGGCTGACCTTGGGACAGTCACCTTTCTTTCTGACCTTCCTCAATGGAGTTGTTAAGAGGATCAAATGAAGTATCACATGTATACCACCTTCAGGAGCTCTCAGAGGAAAGTTGGGTCCCATGGAATGGACTCCCTCCATGTCACAGTACCAAACCTTCAGACATTCTGGGGCATCCAAGAGGGCACATTGATCGATGACACTTCACAAAGCTTCAAGCAGAGAGAAGCACTTCCGGGCTGATTTCAGGTGACTGGCTGTAATTTGGCCCTAGGCGTAGCACCACTAAGAGCAGGAGATCCCAGTTGGTGCCACAACCCAGCACTTTTTAACTGTCCAGCGAGGTATTTAAAAGCTCATCACCATGGCCTTTGAGTGCCTCCAAGGGTCAGTCCATACAAAGTTTATTATTAATCCAATGACTCCCTCCCCTTCAATGGTGATTAAACATTATTTGGCAACCAGTTCCTGTCTCTGCAGCGTCCAATACCTAATTTAGAAAGTGCAATTGTCCCATGGCAGAGCTGGCCATCAGCCTTGATTTCCAAAAGGAGAAGAGGAAGCCCACGTTCTGTATCAGAATATAACTTGTCTGTATATAAACCTGTCTGTAAAGCAAGTCCTTCCTGTTTCAACCTGGGCTTTTTTCACTCCCATGAACTTTAGGTTCAGGAAATTTGAATAGAGATCTCAATCTTGGCTCAGTCAAGGCTGAAGCTCAGTCTTGGCTTAAGCATCTTGGCTTACGCTCAGTTTTGGCTTAAGAAATCTCTCCACGCTGATAGGAGGAAACTAAGGCTGCAATCCTAAAGACATTTTCCTGGGAGTAAGACCCACTGAACACAATGGGGCTTACTTTTGAGTAGATATGGTTAGGATTGTACTGTAAGTTAAAAACCTCTCCTTCTGGCTTTCCAGAAGCAGATCCCCCCAGAAGGACACTCACTCGATAGGGTTAACTATTAAGGTATACATTAATTATTAAAAGGTAATCAAACCAAACCTCAACCTCAAAACCAGCTTAGGCTACAATCCAGAGTAACTATGGGAACTTTTAAACCAACGTAGTTACGGTTCCACCTACGGGAAATGCAAAGAGCAATCCAGAGTAAGTGCCTCTTACATCTTCCGGTAGTTACTCTGGATTGTAGGGCCAGTGTGCTTTCTGCAGTGGATTAGAATAAACCCAAACCTGAAAATCTCTCCATTGAACCAGTACCAGAATCGCACCATGCACACAAAAGTGGCAATGGGTTCGAAGCCCATTGCTTGGTGGTCAGGCACTGAGGGTGGAACTTAGAGCACAATCCTAACCATGTCTACTCAGAAGTAAGCCCCATTGAATGTTGGTCTTACACCCAGGAAAGCGTCTTTAGGATTGCAGCCTTAGTTTCCCATTTTTAATCCTGTTTGCATTGTTTGTAAAATCCTTTTTAAACATGCAAAAGCAAACTGCATGAAAGTCTGCTGTCCTTGCATTGGTTTCATGGAGTTCCACGGCAAGTTTCACATGATTCTGCACAAAATGTATCCAAACTGGTTCAGTATGTCTGAACCAGTAAGGAGGAGACCAGGCCGTTGTACGCTGACTACCCAAAGCCCTTAAAGCCGTGGATGGCAGCCTGCCAGGAAGGTTGATAAAGCTTCTGATTTTGCTGCCTGCTAGAGAAAGGGAAGCCGCAATACATGGCAGGTAGACCACAACAGCACAAACCCCGGCTAACCCAACTCAAGATAATGGAGAACCCCAAAGGCCCCCAAAGCCACTGTTTCCTGAGCTTTCTATGGACAGAGTAAGCATCTGATAACGGCCCCAGAACGCTTGAGAAGCACAGCGCCGAAATTGCTGCCTCGTGAGTAAGCCTCAGCCAGGACAACAAAAGGTGAGCTCATGCAATCAGCACAAACAAGGATGTGTCAGGCCCACACTATGTTCTTGGCTTTTTAAAAATTCACGCTGATAAGATCTCAAGTGTAGGATGGAGGAGCCTGGAGCTGTGGATTATGATGCA
The DNA here is from genome assembly GCA_030015325.1 of Cryptoblepharus egeriae. Classification (NCBI taxonomy): domain Eukaryota; kingdom Metazoa; phylum Chordata; class Lepidosauria; order Squamata; family Scincidae; genus Cryptoblepharus; species Cryptoblepharus egeriae. The sequence goes on from JAREYC010000022.1 coordinate 414,608, forward strand.
GGAGAGGCCAAGGAGTCTTGCAAGCCTGCTTCTCGCTGTCAGGTTCCGTTCCCAGGAAGCCGTCCGCGTACCTGTCTCAGTCTCTTATCTCCCAGCAGCAGCGTGGAGCCAAAAATGCTTCATTTCCACCCTTTCTAGGTTTTTCAGGGAAGGAAGGAGGAGCAACAGCAGCCTGGCACTGATATGGTCTCACAGTTAGGTTTCAAACTAACACCACAGCCTGGGCGAAACCTCTACCTGAGAGCGCCCAAGTTGCAGTCCGTTACTTACAAACTGCGCCATCCTCCACGAACTATGCCGGGACTCCAGCAGGCCACCCTGCGCCCAACCTATGACAACAATAGGAGCTCCAGTTGCAGGAAGTGATATCAATTTGAGTCAGATTCCCCCCATTAAGCAGTCCCAACCAGATATTGTTTTTCCCCCTTTCCCGTCCATAAAAGGAAATGCGACTCCAAATCAGGGCACTTGACAATTCCAAATGCTTCACCGACAGCAAATATTTATTCCAACGAAGGATCCTCCAGAAGGGGATTTGCAGTCTAAGGTCCATGTTCGATGGGCAGAAGTTCCCATACACCGGTAGCACCCACCCGATTTTAGTCCTCCTCTTGCCTCCCATTCCCACAAAGGGGGAGTCCTTGATTTAAGGTTTCTTGAGCAGAATGTTTTCCCCAAAGCTACAGAGAGGTAGTGGAGATAAAGCAGAAAGGGTCAAGTGGGGGAAGAAGGAAGGAGACGCTCCTGGAAGCATTAATTTCTCCTTCATTCTCAGGCTGGTCTAGAAAAAGCAATGAAAGAGGGCAAGCGAGAGTCGCACCCGGCTACACCCGGGTAGGAGGATCTTCACCAGCCACTGCACTTTCAGCATGTCCAAACTAACAGCTACATACCCCCAAATCCAAAGTAACTATGGGAGCACGTAAGAGACTTTCCGTGCATCCATAGTTACTGCACCACCTAGTGAAAAACCTATGGGAAATTCATGTTGGAATCCAGAGTAAGTTGTTCTGACACCGGAGCAAGGACTCCCTGTAGTTACTCTGGATTTTGCCCTTACAGGGGGATAGAACCTTTGGCGGCCCAATGCGCACAAAATGGGTGACTTATGGTTTCCCGACATGCAAACCCAGAAACTGTGGTTCACTTCAACCATAGTTGGAAAAACAAAGTCAGGTTCAAACCCTGGTTTCAGATCCTGGTTTGTTCCACAACTGATTTGGTTCAGACATAACACAAAACTAGTTCAAACTGGGAGAAAAAACTCTACCCCCCTTCTCTAACATGTTTGCAGAGACTCAGTTACGAAGTCGGAAAATAGGATTCCCTGTTACGCCGTCAATCCGCGCACCATTTTGCTGTGAGGGAAAGAGCCCGGCTACTCCGACCTGTCCCACATAGTATTCCACGCCTCTTTGACTTCTCTACAAGGAGAAGAGTTACAAACCACTTTCCCGGCAAGACAGCCGATCAATGCACAGCCTGGATGCGCAGCGGCGTCAAGACCCAGAAATATCAACCGTTTTTGCGAGTCCCTTTAATAGCCAAACGCAGCTCTCCGCCAGTATCGCCAGAAGGTTTCCGCGAGAAATCCACAACTACTGAGAACAAGGTCACATTTAGTTTGACAAAAACAAGATTGAAGTTTACACAAATGTGCCAAACCTAGTTTTACAGAAGGCACAGGAATCGAGCAGAGCTATTTTTACAGAGCAAAGAACAAAAACAATTTATCAAACCGCCATTTGGCTGCAATTTCTTTCTATTCCGGAATTTAATTTACATCAAGTTTGCGCTTTGGTGTGATCAGTTTTAATCAATAAACAGCGACTCGGGCTTTATTTTTTATTTTTTCCTCCCCGGTTCACGAAAACCGTATTTTCCGTAAGTACCTCTGCAGTAGCAAACAAAATATTTGGAGATAATTCTCTCGGGATGTGCAGACACTTTCCGTTCGGTGCAACGACGGCACACGCACGGGCAGAAAAAGTGAGCTCAGCTACAATTAAAGTTGTCAGACCATGTTTAACTACATCTTCATCTAATCCATTTTATTTTATACAATCCCGCATCTGGATCTCATTTCCTGAATTCCTGTAGGTATTCTGGGTCAGTCTTAAGAAGGCTTTCAAGTGAAGAAAGTTCAGCCAAGTCTACCTTAACTTTAAAGCACAGCAAGAAAAGAAAGAGGAGAGCGAGGACGCTTTTCTAGCCGATCCCCCTTTAAGTGGAGGAGTTGGAGCCCCCTTTGCTCAAGCAAGTCCTATAATCCTGACATCTCTGACACTAAAGGTGAAGCGACCAACCCCCAATTCTTGCACACAGGCACATCCCTGTGCAAGGAGGTTGTGAGCATCACCTCTCCCAGCAGGACGGGAAGGCGCCCCAATCCCATCCTTGCACACGTACGCTTGCAGGCATGCATATCGCCCTCACCTCTAACTCCGGTTCAGCTACGCTACACATCTATGGGATCATTACTTCCGGCTTCTTCCAAGCTGCTGCCTCTCTGCTCTCAGCTCCAGCCGTGGGTATTGGCTGAACAGACTACAGTCCTCGGTGGGGGTAGGAGGGGAGGGAGGGAGGGGAAACTGGGAGCTTGCAAGCCAAATTAATTTACATGTCAGGCATTTCAAGAGGCTGGACACCATTTCCACTGGATCAACCAATCCACACTGCGCCAATACTGATCGACAGGTCCGGATGCTCTTCCCCATCACCGTTCATTTCTATTTACACACACACACACACACACACACCCCTACCTGAGCTGTTTTATTAAGCGGTACATCTGCAATCTCATCAGGGAAACACACACCCAAACAAGGCAAGAAATGTTTCACATGTACTCCGTCCCCTCCCAGAACGGATATGACTTCTGAGCATGAAGTGCACATCAGAGAAGGGGGGGAAGAGTAATGCACATTAGCACACTGCAAAAGTCCTGAGCAGACCTGGGGTACTGGGACAGATCTCCGGCCCCCACCAGACAGAAGGGGCCTGGTCAATGCCAGGGATGACCACTCAGGGCTCAAAGGATCTGAACCCCCCCCCCAATAAATGGGCACACAGAGTCTTTCCTGTTTCCCACCCACCCCGCAAATTCTGTGTATGGCAACAAAAAATTATACACTCACTTGGGGGGCACTCCTTACAAGGAGACATAAAGCCTCTAGAAGCACCCCCAACTTCAACTTAAAAGAATCATGTTCCTAAGACCACTTAGGACACAATCCTAACCATGCCTACTCAAAAGTAAGTCTCACTGTGTTCAATGGGTCTTAGTCCCAGGAAAGTGTCTTTAGGATTGCAGCCTAAATCAAGGAGAAAAAAGCAAATCTTGGCAGAACCCCCTCCCCAAAAGGGGGCTTCCACCTCCACGAACACCTCTCTCTAAACCCCAGACCATGCTAATGACAGGGGCCCTCCCAACAGGACCTGTCATCATGGGAAAAGGGGGCACTCCAAGCAGGACTAACTCTTCCCCCCCCCATCCCCACCAGTTCCGTAGCAGGTCAGAAGACCCCCCCCCCTCGCATTCACAGAAACATGGAGAAGAAGAGACAGGCTAGGTACATAGAGCAGGTAAAGGCCAAGAAAAAGAAAACCCACTTCTCCCCCCACCCATACCAGTATTTGGGGAGTCAGGAAAGATTCTCTCCCCCAAGAAATATAAAGCACACAATGGGGACTGCATGAGACACAAACACATAAACACCCAACACACGCAACACACAAACACCCAACTATCCACTGAATCCAAGGAAAAGCAGAAGGTAAAGGGGCAGAAAGTTCTTAGAATTACCACACATATACCCCAAACCCCCAAGAACTCAGTGAGAAGTTTATGGGATGACCAATCCCCCCAGGGCCAAGACGGGACAACCTCCTCTCCCTACAGGGCTGCAGAAGACATACCCCCCCCCCCCCGCCAAGCAAGAATAGGGGCATCAACCCATTAAGGATTCTTGGGTATGGGGCTGAATGCACAGTGTTGCCCCATGGACTAAGAAAGGAAGTTACCTCCCCGCATCTCCTTCAGAATGGTAGCAAGAATGGTGGGGTGGCCTTGTTTCAAGTCCCCGTCCCTACAATTTCTAATTCCCAACACCTCAACACGGGGGGGAGGGACAGCGAAGGACCAAATCCTAGGTTGAAATCCCAAACAGATTCTTTTGGAAGCTCATCTCATTGAGTTCTTGTAGGGACTGGATCCAGAGTAAAGGGATGAAACGAAACACATTTCCTATAAAATCTGTAGGGTGGGAGAGTAAAAAAAGAGGAAGGGAAGCTGATCCATATCAAATTTAAAAGTTAGGCAAGCCCTGACCTCGTGTGCACTCTTCCTCCCCTCTTAACACGTAGTTTGTGGGGGGACTGAGTCACTATGAAAGTGTTCCTCAAACCCCCCCCCCAAGACTTTTGAAGACTTGGCAAGGAAAAGCAATGTTCGGAAAATACACCCACACCCCGAAGTTAGGAGAGCAGGTTTTACTATGGGAGACTCTTATATGTACCCCCTTTAAAAAAACTGGTGTGTAAAGGGCAGCGAAGAAGATATAGTACGAGTAACCTTCATCCCCAAATAATTTAAAAAGGATCCTCTCTTCCAGTAAAGAGTAATATGGGAGTTTTTTACGGCTAGGGGAAAAGAGGGGCACAAGAAAGAGTAAACTCTGGAGTTTCATGAGACATAGGCTGCAATCCTAAAGACACTTTCCTGGGAGTAAGATGCACTGAACACAATGGGGCTTACTTTTGAGTAGACATGGTTAGGATTGTGTTCATAGTGAGACTAACAGGTCCATGTTACCACTTCCAAGGAGACCATCCCCCCAAATCCAAAGTAACTAAAGGAGCACGTAAGAGACATACGTGCACCCGTAGTTACTGCACCTCCTAGTGAAAACCTATGGGAAATTCATATTGCAATCCAGAGTAAATTGTTCTTACACCAGAGCAAGGACTCCCCGTAGTTACTCTGGATTTTACCCTACAGTAAGAAAACTCACAATTAAAAGGCTAGGGCAAAGCTATCGGGACTACCTCCTCCTATGAGAATCTGCCCTACAAGACCTTTTAGGGAGGCTCTCTTATAGGGTCTGGTGCCAGAGGGCACTGACCCATGAAAGGGCCTTCTTAGTGGTGGCTCCCTCACTGTGGGGGCAAACTTAGAAGGCTGGATTTTTCACCGGTCCTTGTTGTCCCCTTTGCAAAACCCTTTAATAATTATGGGGTATTTTAATTGTACCGTCAGCTTTTTAGAGCTGCTTTGAAAGGGATATAGTTGGCAATACAGACTTCGATCCCACCGCCTTTCCTGTTGCAGTGACAAAGTGGGGGGATCTGTGGTCAAGGTTTAAATTGGGGGGAGAGGGAAAACAAGACATCAGAAGCCCCCCCCCAAGATATTGATGCTCTTACTCCCCTGCCCCAAGGAAGACGGAGGAAGCCAGCACACCAGCCCCACTGGATTAAGCCCCACAAAGCTTCAGATTTAAAGGGGGGGCACAGAGAAGTTAAAACTATTTTGCAGGAATACAAGTTTCTGTCCCCCCCATCCCTTTAATTCAATCCTCTGCAACACCAGAAAATGGGGTGACTTAAAATAGGGGGGTTTGGGGGGAGAGGAGTCTAATAACAGAGAAGGGGTTGGGGGGTTCGTTCAGTTCCGATTCCTCTTTCTTTATACATTTACTGACAATCTGGGGTGCAATGAGAAAACAGGAAAGAGCCCCCCCAAAAAACAGTGTCTACGTCCTAATATGCCCCCTTAATAAAGTTAGGGGACTGTTAAAAGGTGGGCGTAAAGGAAGAGTAATGTGGTTGGGGTCAGCCAGTGTCCTTGGGGAGGGGGGGATGGATAAAGAAAACACAGGGGAGGGAACCCCACTTCTGCCTCCATAAAATGGGGGGGCTGTTTTAACACTATTAAAGGAAGGGACTTGGGATGGATGGAAAATTAAGGAGAAAACAAGGAAGAGGGGAAAAGCCCCCCCCCCCACATCACACGCACTTTCCCTTATTATCAAACTGGGGGGGGCAAACTTGTTGGGAGATGGTTAACTAAATATGGGCACTGAAAAATGAGTCACCCCCACTCCCTAATGCTTACCCCCCTTTCTAAGACTAGAGGACACAATTTTTTTTGGGGGGGGGGGAGTGTAACATAGCCAAGTTACAGCAGGCAAATTTAGGTGGGGGAACAGCACAATCCTAACCACGTCTACTCAAGAGTAAGTCCCAAAGTGCCTTTAGGGTTGCAGCCACAGCCAGGTTGGGAGGATTTCTTCCCCCCCCCCGTTAATTTTTAAGTTTATAAAGAGTTGGGGGGCTCATTGCAGGTGAGTTCTGGAGGGGGGGCTGGAAAAGGAGGAAAAGAAGGGCACCCCCAAACACATATAAAATCAAGAGGGTTTTAGGATTTTTAGGGACACCCCCAAATACACATCATAAAAGCAAAACATGCCCCATGTGTGCTTTATAAAGGGGGGGTTCTAGTGTAGAAAGAGGAGTTATGGGGGGGTTAGTAAACAAGCCCCTCACCCTATGAGTTTTAAAGGGGGGAATGGACAGGGTCATGAGAGAAAGGGGGCTCAAGTGGGGGGAGAGTTTATTACAGATGGGGGCGAGGGAGTGGGAAAGGAGAGAAGCAGGAGAAAGTAACTCCCCCCCACACACACACATGGGGGGTTTTAAATGGGGGGAGGAAGTGTGCCAGAATGGACTGGGGGCTCTATGGTGGGGGGGGGGGAGATGAGTCTATCACAGAGCAGTTGAGGGGGGACTGGAAAAGGGGGGAAGTTGGAGCCCCCCCACAGCAGGACTTTATAAGGGGGGCAGGAGTGTCAGGATGGATGGGGGGCTTTAGTAAGGGGGGAGACTTTTTGTAAATGAGTTCTGAGGGGGGCTGGGAAAGGAGAAGCAGGAGCCCCCCCACAACAGGACTTTTAAAGGGGGGCAGGACAGTGTCAGGATGGGTGGGGGGCTTTAGTAAGGGGGAGGGTTTTTTATAAGTGGGGGGTTGGGAAAGGGGAGATAGAGGCCCCCCAAGACCCTGACCACAGGACTTTTAAAGGGGGGGCAGGAGAGTTAGGGTGTTTTGAAGTGGGGGGCTGGAAGTGGGGAAGGAGGAAGGGCCCCCCAGAGAAGATTTAGGGGGGGGCAGGACAGTGTCAGGGTAGATGGGGCATCTCTGGGGGGGAGAGGAGTTTATCACTGACCAGTTCTGGGGGGGTGCAGGAGTGGCCCCCCCCAGGAGTTTGAAGGGGGCAGGACGGGTGGGGGGCTCAGGAAGGGGGTGTGTGTTGCAGAGGGGGTGGGAAGGGAGGGAGGGAGGAGCCCCCACAGGAGTTTTGTGGGGCAGGAGAGTTATGGGGGGAGAGAGAAGCCCCCCAGACCTGGGCACTCTGAGGGCGTGGGGGGGTCAGCGTCAGCCCCTCTGGGGGGAGTTCGGGGGCTGTTGGGGGGCTGTTGTGTGGCCTCCCCTGGGGGAGGTTCCTGGGGGTGGGGAGTGTGGCCCTGCCCTCCCCCCTCCACCCAGGGGGGCCCCGGCGGCGGCGGCGCCATCTTGTCTGATCGATGTATCGAACAAAGAGGATCAATTTCCGATGGGGGGGGCGGGGGCGGGGGGGGCGGGGAGGGGCCTGGCGGGGGAGGGGCGGGGAGGGGGCCGCGGGGGAGGGGCGGGGGGGCTCCTGACCTGCAGCTGCGGGAAGTCAAAGCGCTTCCAATATTGGAACATCGATCCCACATTGGCCGCCATCTTGAGACATATTGAGGGCTCCGCTCGCTCTCCTCGCTCGCTCTCTCCCTCTCTCTCTCTGCGCGGGGCGGGCGGCGGGCGGGCGGGCAGGCCGGGAAGGCTCAGGCTGGCTGCGGAGGAGGAGGAGGAGGAGAGGAGGAGGGCCGGGGAGGAGGAGGAGGAGGAAGGGGAGGAGGAGCAGCACCGGCACCGCCAAAGCCCGGACTGGAGCCCCGGCACCCGCAGACACACAGACAGACAGACACCGGCTGCTCCTCTGCACACACGACTCCCATGCAGGACACACACGCACACTCCACAGACATTAACACACACACACAGGTATGCATATAGTATGTACATACCTTGTATATGAAAGTATATAGAATGTACATGTATGCATATAGTATGTATATACCATGTATATAGTATGTACATGTATGTATATAGTATGTATATACCATGTATATAGTATGTACATGTATGTATATAGTATGTATATACCATGTATATGTATGTATATAGTATGTACATGTATGTATATAGTATGTATATACATGTATATGTAAGTATATAGTATGTACATGTATGTATATAGTATGTATATACCATGTATATGTATGTATATAGTATGTACATGTATGTATATAGTATGTATATACATGTATATGTAAGTATATAGTATGTACATGTATGTATATAGTATGTATATACCATGTATATAGAATGTACATGTATGTATATAGTATGTATATACATGTATATGTAAGTATATAGAATGTACATGTATGTATATAGTATGTATATACCATGTATATAGTATGTACATGTATGTATATAGTATGTATATACATGTATATGTAAGTATATAGTATGTACATGTATGTATATAGTATGTATATACCATGTATATAGTATGTACATGTATGTATATAGTATGTATATACATGTATATGTAAGTATATACTATGTACATGTATGTATATAGTATGTATACACACACATATACATTTCATATCCATTAACATAGGCTACAATGTTATAGGCTACAGTGTAACAGGCTACAAGACACTTTCCTGAGAGTTAGACCCATTGAACACACACATATACATTTCATATACATTACACATTTCATATATATTAAAAATATATGTACATGTATGTGTGCATGTGTCTACATGTGTATGCATAGTATGTATATGTACGTGTATACATTTTTATACACACATACACATATATATACATATACTGTATATACACATGCATACTTTATATGCTGTGCCTGGAAGGAAGCCCTCCTCACCAGCACCACCACAGGTGGACTCTCTTCACATTTCATATACATTAACCTATTGGCCGTGATGTGCACCACCAACCTCAGGATTGGGCTCTTAAGTCCATGATGAATGGCCACTTATGTAATGAATAAGCAGCTAAATAAATAAAGACTTAACAGCTGAATAAATCAGTAGCTAAATGAATAACTACTTATATAAGTAAACAGATCAATGTGTAAATAAGTATCTCAACAGAGCCTGGGTGATGTGGTGGTTCCGGAGATGGATCCAGGTTCCAATCCCTCTCAGCCATGGTTCTTCCTGGGTGGCCTCACCACCTCGCAGGGTTGTTGTGAAGACAAAAGGATAACGCTATGGCTTAGGCGTTTGCTTTAGTGTGGGAAAGCCAATGAATGGATGAATACCCAGAGAAGGTGCAAAGCTCTGAAAACATTTTGAGAACCACAGATGTACACACTTTCCTGGGAGTAACACCAGTGAACAAAATGGTGCTGGCTTCCACGTGGACATGCATAGGATTGCTCTCTATCACAGGATTTGTATAGTTGTGCTTACTCGCAGGGATGAGAGAGAGCGAGGGAAATTGCTTGATAAAATGCGTTAAAAATAAATATGGGCACAATCCAGAGTAACGATGGGGAGTCCTTGCTCCGCTGTGAGAACAATTTGCTCTGGATTGCAATATGAATTTCCCATGGGTTTTCGCTAGGTGGTGCAGTAACTATGGGTGCAGTAACGTCTCTTATGTGCTCCCATAGTTACTCTGGATTGTAGGGTGAATGTCGTAATTATGGGCAAAATCCAGAGTAACTACGGGGAGTCCTTGCTCCGGTGTAAGAACAAGTTACTCTGGATTCCAATGTGAATTTCCCATAGGTTTTCGCTAGGTGGTGCAGTAACTATGGGTGCAGTAATGTCTCTTATGTGCTCCCATAGTTACTCTGGATTGTAGGGTGAATGTCATAATTATGGGCAAAATCCAGAGTAACTACGGGGAGTCCTTGCTCTGGTGTAAGAACAAGTTACTCTGGATTCCAATGTGAATTTCCCTTAGGTTTTCACTAGGTGGTGCAGTAACTATGGGTGCAGTAACGTCTCTTATGTGCTCCCATAGTTACTCTGGATTGTAGGGTGAATGTCATAATTATGGGCCCAATCCAGAGTAACTACGGGGAGTCCTTGCTCCGGTGTAAGAACAAGTTACTCTGGATTCCAATGTGAATTTCCCATAGGTTTTCACTAGGTGGTGCAGTAACTATGGGTGCAGTAACGTCTCTTATGTGCTCCCATAGTTACTCTGGATTGTAGGGTGAATGTCATAATTATGGGCCCAATCCAGAGTAACTACGGGGAGTCCTTGCTCCGGTGTAAGAACAAGTTACTCTGGATTCCAATGTGAATTTCCCATAGGTTTTCACTAGGTGGTGCAGTAACTATGGGTGCAGTAACGTCTCTTATGTGCTCCCATAGTTACTCTGGATTGTAGGGTGAATGTCATAATTATGGGCCCAATCCAGAGTAACTACGGGGAGTCCTTGCTCCGGTGTAAGAACAAGTTACTCTGGATTCCAATGTGAATTTCCCATAGGTTTTCACTAGGAGGTGCAGTAACTACAGGTGCAAGTAAAGTCTCTTATGTGCTCTTGTAGTTACTCTGGATTTGAGGGTATGTCCTTTTGTTTTTACTCTGCTTGTTATTTATTAGGAGCACAGTCCTAACCAATTTAGGCTGGCCTAACTCAGCTGACATATCTTCCCATGGCAGTGTGGGGAGGTCAGTGTATGTCTGTTCACTGGCCTAACCCCCTCCCCCCCCCCCCCACACACACACAAGGAGCGGGGCAGAAGTGACTTAAGGGCACTTTTGTGACACTCTGAAGTTGGCACAGGACTCATGCCAGGGCTTGAGCCAGCCTAACTGGAGTTTAAGGATTGCAGCCTTACAATATTTATAATCCGCCTTTCTCTAGCAGACCCAAGGCAGCTACTTTTGTACTTTAAAGTCCTGATGTCCTAATAAAAGTCCTAAAATCCTAATAAAAGTCCTAATAAATAAAAGTCCTAATAAAACACACACAAATTGCAAAACACAGGAGACACTTTGCAAGAGGTTCTGTAAATGAGTGGTGAAGTCATCCCGCCTTGCATGTGGCTAGTTCCAGATTATTGTTATTGTTATTATTTTATTAATGATTGGATTTAAATCCCATTTTACTTCCCTTCGAGGTGACTTCTCAGTAGCATCTCCAGTTGAGGCTGCCTAAGAGAATGGCCTGAACTCCAGAACATAACCTTTACTTAATCCTTCCTGTGATCTTTTTTATAAGGAACATCATGGCTTGGTAGAACCTCCAAGTTCAGGAGCAGTGTGCTGCTGAATGATCCAGTTGCTGGCAGTCAATCAAAGGATAAGGGCTGTCCCCTAAACATACTGCGTTGGGCCTTCTCTGAAGTATCTCACTGGTCAAAATGCAGGCGCCCCTACAGAGAAGGCTCTGTCTCTAGCCGTCACCCCTCCAGTCTCTATAAGGCTCCAATCCTGAAGGGCACTTAGGCCGGTTTAATGCCAAATAGGCCAGCCTAGCTGCACCAGAATAAGCTTGGGCCAGCTTAAGTCCACTTAGGCCGGCATAAGAGAGATGGACCCTGGCTGATAAGCAGTGGTAGCCTATGGAGCTAAGCAGGGGCATGTGGGGCATGTGCTAGAATGGCGCAGTTGGCACATATCCAGACCTGTTTCCAGACATGCCCCCTCACAGCCCCTCTGATTTAGGCCACATCAGGAGCACGGCTTAATCTGAGTCGGTTCAGTAGGGCTCATGAGAAGGCAGAGTAAAAATGGAAGCAAAGTTCTTAGGTCAGCCTAAGCATCACTCCTGCCTCTCAACCTTAGGATACGGCACTCTCTGCCTTTCAACCGTAGGATACGGCAACTACCACAGCCTGCTCCATTCCCCTTACACTTAGGGTTGCCATAATTATCTTCCACAAAATCCAGACAGGACCCTCTGTCCCATTTGCCAGTATGTGAACACAATCCCCTCAAATCGGGGCTCTCCCTGTTGTGGGGTACATACTGCAACCCTTCCTGCGCTGTAGGGCCTGCTGTACTGCAGTCTCATGCTGCAGCTGTGACTGCTTGTCAGACACTCTTATAAGGCAGGCACCACAGCTGATCCTTGTTCACTGTGATCTGAACAGTGTTCAGTGTTTGTTCCGTGTTTCTCCCTACAATCCAGAGTAACTATGGGATCGACTCCCCATAGTTACTCTGGATTGGGCCCAAATCTCCAAAAGCCTGCCACAAAGTAACACCAAGAATAAGGGCACAATCCAGAGTAACTATGGGAGCGCGTAAGAGTCATGCTCCAGTTACTGCACCATCTAGTGAAAACCTATGGGAAATTCATATTGCAATTCAGAGTAACTTGTTCTTACTCCAAAGCAAGGACTCCCTGTAGTTACTCTGGATTTCACCCTAAGTGTATAGTCTGTTGCTACTTCCAGAAACTTGCCCCCCCAATCCAGAGTAACTACGGTAGCACGTAAAAGATTTTACGGTAGCACGGAAGAGATTTTACGTGCACCTGTAGTTACCGCACAACCTGGTGAAAACCTATGGGAGATTCATATTGGAATCCAGAGTAAGTTGTTCTTATACCGGAGCAAGGACTCCCTGTAGCTACTCTGCCCATAGTAATAACTTACTCTGTAGTTATTTTGCCCATAACCACCATTGGGGCTAAGAGAAAGTCTGGAAGATGCAAGTGGTACAGCTTTACCTGGGCTTTACTAAAGGTGTCCCTCATTATCCACTAAGGTTCCATTTCAGAACCATATATGTTTAAAAATTTTAAATTATTTTTATTGAATGTTTTAAATTTTACTTGTTAGCCGCCTTGAGCTGACCTTTGCCCAAGAAATGCGGAATATAAATGTATTAAATACATTTAAATGTATTAAATGTATTAAATTTAAATGTATTTAAATGTAATTTAAATGTATTAAATACATTTATATGTATTTATAGAATAAAAAAGCAGTGGAGAAATTGATTCAAAGACCAACTTCCGGGTTTCTTGTTCTTCCATTGCTCCTCATCACAGGTGGGCCCAGGCCGGTTCGCACCGGTTCTGTAGAACCGGTTGTTAAATTGGGCCTGATGCTAGCGAACCGGTTGTTAGCGTCGGGCCCAATTCCCAGCGCCCACCGATTCAGGCTAGCTTTGAGGCGGGGCAGCATCCAGAAACTGCTGCTCCGTCTCGGAGCTAGCTAGAATGCGCAAAGACACACTGCGCATGTCCAAGGCCTCCGGAGCAAGGCCCAATGGCATGTCCGAAGTCTCGGACATGCGCAGTGCATCCCTCTGTGGGGCCATTTGGCCTCGCTAGGGAGGTGAAGCGGCAAGTGCCGCTCCACCTCACTAGCGAAGCCAAATGGCCCTGCAGAGGAACAGACCTCCTTCTTGGAGAGGAGGAAGTCTGAGGCTGCGCAGGCACCAAGGTTGGCGCTTGCTCAGTACATCTTCTGATGCCAACTGGCACCAGAAGAAGCACTGCGCATGCGCCAACTTTGTGTTGAGTGGCCATTTGTGTCGCATGGCCATTTGTGTTGAGTCAAATCAGTGTATTAAAAAATCAGCGTGTAACAAAGCTAGAGCTATACCTTCAACTATAGGAAGGAGAGAACAATCTTAAGGGGGGGGAACTAGCTTAGAACATTTTTCTGTGACATGCAAGTTTCCCATAAAGAGAGAGTTTTAGGATTCCACCATGTGAACATCTGGTAATAGTCAATAGTGGTATAATCAGTCCCAAGAGGACTGTACCGTACGGATATACCATACGGAGGGACCTAATACTACATTTTCTCAGTGAGTCCTTGCTTTCAGTGGAGAAGATTCTGGGTTCAATCTCTGGCAAGGGCTGCAGTGCTAAAGACCCTTCCTGGGAGTAAGGGCAAAATCCAGAATAACTATGGGGAGTCCTTGCTCCAGTGTAAGAACAACTTACTCTGGATTGCAATATGAATTTCCCATAGGTTTCCACTAGGTGGTGCGGTAACGATGGGTGCACGTAAAGTCTCTTTACGTGCTCCTGTAGTTACTCTGGATTAGGGTTACTTTTGAGTAGACATTGTTAGGATTGTGTTCAACGGCACGAAAGAGCCCTGTCCAAATCCTCAAAGAGCATCTACTAGTTGGAAATGGCAGTTCCAAGTCGAAACACTCAGTGGTCGGACTCTGCAAGGCGATTCATCCACTAAGGGCACAATCCAGAGTAGCTACAGGGAGTCCTTGCACTGGAGTAAGAACAAGTTACTCTGGATTGCAATATGAATTTCTCATAGGTTTTTCACTAGATGGGGCAGTAACTACGGGTGCACGTAAAGTCTCTTATGTGCTCCCGTAGTTACTCTGGATTGCAGCCGTAATCTATGACAGATACCAGGCCATTTTTTTCCAAGTACTAAAGTTTATTGGGCAATGGAACACATTGTTCTGGAAAATCACAGAATCTCTTTTCCTTCCTGGAGGCTTTTCAAATGAGACAGGATTAGCATCAATCAAAGATTACTTAATTTGGGGAATTCTTTTGCAAGGGGGGGGGGGGGTAGACTGCATGCCTCCCAGGATCCCTGAGTCAGATGAGGAGAAGGTCACAAACAAACCAGGCAATCTATAGAAATAAGTTATGGATGCATGCTTGGGACTGAGAGGCGCACACCCCTGGACAAGCCGTACACCGAGAAAAAGGGAGTAGGGTTGAAGCTTGGGGCAGGATGTTGCGCACGGAGGGTGGATGCGCATGGGGGGTTGATGATCATGGGGAGATGATGCGCATGGGGGGATGATGCACATGGGGATGTTGTGCATGGGAGGATGTTGTGCATGGGGAATGTTGTGCATGGGGGATTTGTGCATGGGGGTTGATGAGCATGGGGATGATGTGCAAAGGGGGGATGATGCACATGGGGTGGATGAACATGAAGGATGTTGCGCATGGGGGTTGTGCATGGGGGATTTGCGCATAGGGGTTAATGAGCATGGGGTTGATGTGCAAAGAGGTGGTGATGCACATGGGGTGATGCACATGGCGTGGATGAACATGAAGGATGATGCACATGGGGGATTGATGCGCAGTGGGGGGATGACATATGGGGGAATTTACTCCCACAACGCAGGTACAGTTTTCCCTAGTTATTATATATGGCTTCAATCCTAAGCTCCAGTTAGGCCAGCCTAAACCCTGGTATAAGTCCTGTGTTGAGCTGGGGGGGGGGGGGTGTCACAAAAGTGCCATAAGGCACTTCTGCCCACTTCAGGGGAGGTTAGGTCAGTGCATAGGTGTACACTGACCGCTCCACACCACTATGGAAAGATAGGCCATGTGAGTTAGGCCAGCCTAAATTTTTTAGGATTGCACCCTTTGCCTTCCAGAAAGTGAGTAAGAGAGAGAGAGAGAGAGAGAGAGAGAGAGAGAGAGAGAGAAGTTACCGTATTTTATTTATTTAATAATAAATTATTGAATAAATTAATAAAAATTATTGAATAAATTATTTTATTTAATTAATAATAAAGTATTAATTAACAGTTTGGGACATCCAATTAACATTGTTTTCTTCTGAGGATAGAGACCTTATCCATAGCATGTGTATGTGTGCGTGGACATTTGCTGGACTCTCTCCAGAAATGGAGACCCTGGAAACTCCCCCCCCCAACTTTCTAGGGTCCCCCGAAGGCTGAGCTGAAGAGCGAGGTTTGCAGGGAGGGTCTTCCAGGCCAGACATGCTGAAACTGGGTTCACACATGATCTACAGCTCTCTAGGAAAAAAATACGTGACATTTAAATTTGGGGATGCCAAGAATACCCTATACCAGCTTTTCAGCTAACAGTCCTCTTCTGCAAATCAGGCAAATGTGGTTGCAAAGTTTTTTTATTTAATATTTCATAAACTTTTGGTGACCCACCAAAAATCATGATCAGCTCATAACAATTTTTCAGTTTGATTTATTTTTATTTTTAAGATTTATACCCCATGATTTATACCATGCTAAAAGTTTGGGAATCCTAATCAAAACCTGCCGGAAAGAGCTCAGCATTTCTCGAGCCAATCTGAATTTTGAGCACTAGTGGTGTAGCGAGAGGGGGTGCAAAGCACTACATTTTTCAGGGCATTTTGGGGGGCATCTCTCCCCCTCCCTTTTAGAGTCATTTTGGGCAAGGGGGGCAAAACATAAATGAATAAAGGGGAGGGGGTGGTGAGGCTCCCTACAAAACGGGATGCTTTGCTCCCCCTCCCAGCTATGCCACTGAGAAGGAAAGATCCTAAGCAGTACGGATCCATCTGGGCATCCACCAGAGAATGCCCCCCACCCCACCCCAAACCGTGTCTCAGAGATAATAAGCATTTCAGCAATCCGGCTGTCCGCTTTTTATTTATATAACTTTCCAAAAAGGGATTATTCATCCCATTGCTTGTGAAACCAACACCAACCTTTCCACTGAATCAGTGCACGGAAAATCAGGGCCGGGATTTCTTCTGGTTGCCTTTGGCTGCGATCCTAACCTACAGTTAGGCCAGCATGAGATCCGGCATAAGTCCTTTGCTAACCTGGGGGTGTCCCAAAAGTGCCTTCTGCCCCACTTCGGGGGGGGGGGGTTAGGCCAGTGCACAGGCATACACCGACCGCTCCACACCACTATGGAAAGACAGGGGAGTTAGGCCAGCCTAAATTTTTTTTAGGATTGCATCCTTTGTCTTCCAGAAATTGAGAGAGAGAGAGGGAGCAAGAGAGAATAAACAAACAAACAAACAAATAAATAAATAAATTGTTTTATTTATTTGATAATAAATTTTTAATTAACAATTTGGAACATCCAATTAACATCCTGTGCTTCTGAGGATAGAGACCTTATGCACAGCATGCACCACCACCCCGGAAAGATATGCCAGCTGAGTTAGGCTAGCCTAAAATGGTTAGGATTTCTCCCTTTGCCGGCAACACATTAAACCTCCGTATTTTGTTTCTCGGTGTTTCATGGACTCTGCATTTCCACTAGACAGGAAAAAGTGTGCGTGTGTGTGTTGTGGAGGTTTACATGTGTATATGTATATGTGTTAGGAATGGATTAAGATGGCATATGCAGGGATGGCTCAATACTGCTGGAGGCTACGGAGCCAATGCTACATCCACATATGGGCCCAGGCCGGTTCGGTCCGGTTCTTAGGAACTGGTAGTTCCCATTTCCCTGCCGCTACCGAACCGGTAGCTGCGGGGGTCCCCCAAAACCGGCCGAACTGGTTCACTGGCGTGGCACGCAGCAGCAGCCAGCTGGGCATCTTTAACTTTTTAAATTTGCTGCTCCTAGCGGCAGTCCAGCGAAGCGCCCCAGAAGCCTTAGCGCTATTCTTTCCGACAGGGAGTCCTTGCTCCGATGTAAGAGCAACTTACTCTGGATTCCAATATGAATGTCCCATAGGTTTTCACTAGGTGGTGCAGTAACAACAGGTGCACGTAAAGACTCTTATGTGCTCCCGGAGTTACTCTGAATTTGGGGGTTATTGTCCCTCTCAAATTCCAGGAGCAAAAAAGGAAGAGGAAGCTGATTGTGTGTGTGTGTGTGTGTGTGTTTGTCCCCGTCCTCTGCCAGTTCATTGTCCCTAAAGCAACTACCTCAGTCGGTTTCATGGACAGACCAGTCGGGTGCATATCATTCACTAGGTACTTTATGTGCTGCAGGCTGTTCCCATTTCCCGGGACCTGCCCCTAATAAATCACTGTCCCCATCTGGCCGTCTGGAACCATTTTGGCACCACTTTAGACAACATGGATCAAAGTTGTTCAAGTTGTCATTAATCCAGGTTGTGTCTTTTGAAGGGCAGAGACAGGATCATAGGCAGGAGATGCACCATTACCGCTGCTGCACTGCACTGATTTCCCCCCACCAGTCGATCTCTGACTGGTATCACTGGGATTCCAGAGGTTTCCAACTAATGCGAAAACACATTGCAGTACATGTAACAGTACTACCCAGGAGGGACTGTACCATGTGATTTGGCCATCCCTGTGATTTGATTCTAACAAGACCAACTTTGTGGGAAAAAGGCTTCAAAAGTTTATAAGCAGCCGCTTAATCAGCCACCCATCTGCTGCTATGCGCGGCACATGTTGGGACATATCGAGACAGCCACTCCCAATGGTGTTCTGAGGGCAGACTTCCCAATAAAGGGCAGGCATTTGCAACTGGTTTGTCATGTGCAAAGGGTCAGTGCGCAGTTGCCGCACGGTTAAACGGTTGCATTAATAAACTCGCAGATCCTGGACAGTATTTCATATGGGAATAGGTGCAGCAGACAGGTTGACGTTCAGTTCATACCCGAAGTCCAAATCAAGTATCTGGAGCTCAATACAGTGGCGTAGCTAATGGATCATGTATCCTGGTGCAAAGATCAACATGTTGCCCTGGAAGTGATGTTCTGCCTGGGCTTTCAAAAAAAGAAAATTGGGAGAAAACCTGCCTCCTCCTCCCCACCCATCTGGGGCAGTTTGGAGTTAAGAAAATCCACTTTTTCTTCCATTAGCAGATGCTATTTTCATTTTCTGGTTAATTGGTGATAATTTTTGATAGAATACATATATTCCAATGAGTTTGTTTCATTACATTTTGCATTAAATTACATTTCCATTGATATATTACATGATGGTATTATTATTATTATTATTATTATTATTATTATTATTATTATTATTATTGAAAATCAAACATAAATCAAATCAAACACAGCAAACAATTTCGTGCTGGTTTCATTCACTTCACTTCACCAGTCAGACTCTTCCCAAGAGTCTAGGACTGTGTGAGGTAGCGGCGTATTATTATTATTATTATTATTATTATTATTATTATTATTATTATTATTATTATTATTATTATTATTATTGAAAATCAAACATAAATCAAATCAAACACAGCAAACAATTTTGTGCTGGTTTCATTCACTTCACTTCACCAGTCAGACTCTTCCCAAGAGTCTAGGACTGTGTAGGTAGCGGCATATTATTATTTTTATTATTATTTTTATTTTTATTTTTATTTTTATTTTTATCTATATATATAAAAGGCATCTTCATCATCATCACTGATTCATCAACACCCAGCCAAAACCGCTGGGCCTATAAGCGTGAAATTTGATGAGGGTGTTCCTTCCATGATGGAGGGATCCACTAAGAACCAGTTTTCAGAAATTCTAACCAGAAGGGGGTGAAAAGGGGTGCAATGCGTTTTATAAAACTAATCATCGTCATTACTGACTCATCACCGCCCTGCCAAAACCGGTGGGCCTAGAAGTGTGAAATTTGGGGTGGGTGTTCCTTCCGTGAGGGAGGGGTGCACTAAGAACCGGTTTTTGGAAATTCCAACCGGAAGGGGGTGAAAAGGGGCGCAACGCGTTTTCCTCCCTATACTTTGCATTGAGAATTGCTGACTCATCAACATTCCGCCCCAACTGCTGGGCCTGAAGCAGGGAATTCTGGGAGTTCCTTCTGTCACCTGAACTCCCACCAAGAACCATCTGGAGACATTTAACCCTTGGGGGGCTGTAAAGGGGGCAACATGTTTCTGTCCTATACTTAACATGGGAGACTGAACCACATCCAGCCAATTTGGTGTTCCGTGCCTGGTGAACTGCGGGATGTTGTTCGGAGGAAGAGGTTGCACTGGAGAGGACGCTGCTCATGGGGGGGTTCCACTTGGGAAGATGCACATTGTGGGTTGATGTGCTTGGGGGATGATGCACTTGGGGGAGGTTGCAGTTGGGGGTTGATGCGCATGGGGTTGATGCTGTGCATGGGGGATGTTGCGATTGGGAACTGATGTACATGGGGGTTTTATGCGCATGGGGGATGTTGTGCATGGGGAGATGATGCACATGAGGAGTTGATGCGCATGGGGGATGTTGCGCATGGGGGATGTTGCGCATGGGGGATGTTGTGCATGGGGAGATGATGCGCATGGGGACATGATGCGCATTGGTGGTTGATGCACATGTGGGGAAGTTGCGCATGAGGGAAGTTGCGCATGGGGACATGATGTGCATGGGTGATGTTGCGCATGGGGGGAAGTAGCACACGGGGGACTGATGCACATGGGGGAATGTGCAGGCAGGGGGTTGGACTAGATGACCTACTAGGTCCCTTCCAACTCTATGATTCTATGCGCATGGGTGATGTTGCGCATGGGGGTTGTTGCGCATGGGCGATGTTGCTCATGGGGGGTTGATGCGCATGGGGACATGTTGTGCATGGGTGATGTTGCGCATGGGGAGATGATGTGCATGGGGTTGATATGCATGTGGGGAAGTTGCGCATGGGAAAGTTGCGCGTGAGGACATGATGCACGTGGGGGAATGATGCGCATGGGGGAATGATGCGCATGGAGACATGATGCGCATGGGTGATGTTGCGCATGGGGGAAGTTGTGCATGCGGGGTTGATGCACATGGGGGAAGTTGCACATTGGGGAGTTGATGTGCATGGGAATGAACATGGGGAATGTTATGCATGGGGGATTTGCACATGGGTGGTTGATGAGCATCGGGGAATGATGTGCATGGGGGTTGTTGCGCAAGGGGAGATGTTGCACATGGGCGATGTACATGGGGAGATGATGCAAATGGGGGACTGATGATGCAAATGGGGGAGTTGATGTACATGGGGGGTTGATGAGCATGGGGGATGATGTATATAGGGGAGATGATGCATATGAACATGGGGAATATTGCACGTGGGGGTGGATGCACATGTGGGTTGATGTGCATGGGGAATTGATGCGCAATGGGGGATGGTGTACAGGGGAATTTTACTTCCGCAACGCGGGTACACTTTTCGCTAGTTATCCATAAATGCACAGCAAACAATTTCGTGCTGGTTTCACTCACATCACCAGTCGGACCCTTCCCAAGAGTCTAGGACTGTGTGATGTAGCGGCATATAATTTGTGCTGATCCCAGAAGAGCGGCTTTCTGCAGTCTAGGACTGTGTGAAGTAGCGGCGTTTATTATTATTATTATTATTATTATTATTATTATTATTATTATTATTATTATTATTATTATTATTATTATCCATAAATACACCGCGAACAATTTTGTGCTGGTTTCATTCACTTCACCAGTCGGACCCTATTTGGATGGTCCCAGTCCCAGGTGTGCAGGTTTGGGAGAAACAAGCAGAGGCTCCATGAACACCTGTCGGAGATGGTCTGGGAGGATTTCCTGCTGCAGGCAGGGGGTTGGACTAGATGACCTTGTGGGTCCCTTCCAACTCTAGGATTCGATGATTCTATGAAACATTCCACCTGAAACGCTGGACAATCCAGACCTAAATGGAATAAGGCAGGTTCATACCAATAAGTACAGTAGTTTTGAAGTGTGGTTGGGGTTCATTTTGGGGCACCTCAAATGTAATTTCTCTCCTCTCCACGAGGCCAGATGGATCCGAGTGTTAAATGCAGGACCCTCCACTATTGACTTTAATGACTTTCATGGCAAAATTCCAATTTGAACTCTATATATATATATATGTATATGGAAGAAGCGGCCCGTCTGACCTGAACCAACTTGCTGAAAACACATCTGGTTAACATTCAAGGTTTTAAATCTGGAGTAATATTTTAGAAATACATTTGGTAAGTATTAAATTGCTGTGTTGTTGCTGGTAATATTTATGACGGCAATGTGTTAAGCAGAGCTTTAGCTCTGTCAGGAGAAAGGAATGATTGTCATATGGCCTAATGCATGGGGCGAGGATGTAAATTACATTTTATTGTATTTTAAAAAAAAACTTTATTGTAATCTTGTTTAAAAGAGCGATGTCTTTGTCAAATCATTGCCTGTTAAAAAATAAAAAGTGGGGGATATATACATATATATATATATATATATATATATATATATATATATATAGACATCAGTACATCTGCCTCTGTACATCAGTCTCCAGCTCTGCCTTCGGCTGAGAAGGAAACACTTGGCCTCGTTGTGGGACTCGGAACAATTTATTCGGGAATAGAAAATAGTTCATATAATCTTGGGAAAGAAAGAGGCAGTGGCATAGCTAAAGGGGGGTGGAGCAGTCCGTCTCGGAGGGAGCCTCACCCCTTCAGTGCCGTTCCAGGCATGAGCAGCAAAATAGAGCCATTGGGCACAATCCAGAGTAACTACGGGTAGTCGTTGCTCTGGTGTAAGAACAACTTACCATACTCTGGATTGCAATATGAATTTCCCATAGGTTTTCACTGGGTGGTGCAGAAACTATGGGTGCACATAATGTCTCTTACGTGCTCCCGTAGTTGTAGGGATTATCCCTACAATCCAGAGTTACTACGGGAAGACATAAGAGACACTTAGGGCGAAATCCAGAGTAACTAGGGGGAGTCCTTGCTCTGGCGTAAGAACAATTTACTCTGGATTGCAATATGAATTTCCCATAGGTTTTCACTGGGTGGTGCAGAAACTATGGGTGCACATAATGTCTCTTACGTGCTCCTTAGTTACTCTGGATTGTAGGGATACTCAGGATTGCTCTACACATTTCCCATAGCTATCCCATAGGTGGCACCGTAACTACGTTGGTGTAAATGGTCCCGTAGTTACTCTGGATTGTAGCACATGTGCCACTGAATCTAATGCACACCCAAATTGAGATTAAAAAAAATGTGTTCTGGCAATCATAATGTGCAGCTGCAAAGCAGGTGCAAAATTTAATTTTACTGCAAATAAAATAAAATAAAAAATAAATAATTTAATTATATTGCAAACAAATAAATAAATATTAATATGACAATGGGTTTATTTTATGATTTTTACCTCATCACACCACTTTATATATAAAAAACTGAAAAGTCACTGACTGACTGACTGACACCCAGCCAAGACCACTGGGCCTAGAAGCATGAAATTTGGGGAGGGAGTTCCTTCCATGATGGATGCACCCAGTAAGAACTGGTTTTTGGAAATTCCAACTGGAAGGGGGTGAACAGGGGCGCAACGTGTTTTTCTCTCTATACTTTGCATTGGAGAATCAGTGACTGAGGGATGCTCTGCCCCAACCCCCAGACCCAGAAGCATGAAATTTGGGGAGGGGGTTCCTTCTGTGATATCAACACCCACGAAGAACCAATGGTGAGAAATTTAACCCTTAAGGGGATGAAAAGGGGTGCAACATATTTTTGGACTATAGTTAACATTGAAGATTGATCAATTCCCAGCCCCAAATCCTGCACCTGCAGATCAGGGTGTCACCATTGTGAGGGGGGTTATTACACATGGGAGAGGGTGTTGTGCATGGGGGGGGGGCCTGATGCGCTTGAGGAGCATGGGAGGATGACGTGCATGGGGGTTTATGCTCATGGGAGGATGTTGTGCATGGGGATTTATGTACATGAGGGGTGTTGTGCATGGGGTTTATGCCCATGGGGGGGTTGATGTGCACAGGGGATGTTGTGCATGGAGAGTGATGCTGCACCTGGGGAATGATGCTGTGCATGGGGTTGATGCACAATCAAAGGTATTGTGCAATGGAGGGATGTGTACGAGGGTATTTTCCTCCTGCAAAGTGGGTACATTTTACTAGTACAAAATGGGTTTATGTTACATTTGTATTGCAATACTGTTAAAATAAAAACTAACCTATACTTATAATCAAAATATTGTATCTACTCATATCAAAGGTGCCATAAAATCTAATCCACACCCTTATTTTGGAGACCAAATTTGGCTGGCAAAAGGTGAGTGTAAGAATTGAGTATTTTCTGTGAAAGTTGTTTGTGTCTTTTCCAGTTTTTCTGTACAAAATATACCCATTCATTTTTCTGGCTGCAGTTTGGCCGGATGTTCTGTCTGGATCCAGCCATTGGTGTTTGCAGAGGCTGATCACCCGAGGACACTATGGGCACAATCCAGAGTAACTACAGGAGCACATAAGCGGCATTACGTGCAACCATAGTTACTGCACCACCTAGTGAAAACCTATGGGAAATTCATATTGCAATTCAGAGTAACTTGTTCTTACTCCGGAGCAAGGACTCCCCGTAGTTACTCTGGATTTCACCCTATGTAGTCATAGGGTGGAGCCTCGTTGCTCGTTGTTGAGGAGGAAGCAGGAACAGGCTGTCAATCAGAGCGTGTGGTCTTGGATTATTAGAGGGACAAACGTCCTGATTCAGCGCAAGGAAAGATCACATGCTAATTTTATATATGGACTGTCCCTAGTAAATAGGGTCTGTTTGGGTGCATGAAAAGATTTGTTCTTGCTGTCTTTCCGCAGGACGGCCCTTTCATGAGATGAACTGAGCCAGGTGCCTCAGGACGCTGATGGGAAGGGTCTTTGCACCTCCCTGCTCCTCCACCCCCATTTTCTGGGTTTTGAAAGGAGATTGGGGAGGAAGTAGAATCAGTAGAATTAAAATGCTGGATGCTCTCAAGGTGTCCCCCTTTTCTGTGTCACATGTTCACTCAGTCCTCTTTTTTAAATTAAATCCTGGGAATAGAAAGAAGACAAGGCTGCCATGGTTCATGTGCCACCTGGTAAGGGAGTGTCTCTGGGGGAAGCTATGGGTCTGATCCTGTTATCCTTGTGGAAATTGGAGTGCAATCCTAACCGAGGCTGGCCTAACTCATCAGTGTTCCCTTCCTGTGGTGATATAGGAAGGCAAGCACATGTCTAAGCTTCCCCCAGGAGTGGCACAGAAGTGTCTCACAGCACTTTTGTGACACCCCCCAGGTTAGCACAGAACTTATACTGAGGTTTAGGCCAGCCTAACTGGAGATTAGGATGGCAGCCTAAGGGCAAAATCCAGAGTAACTATGGGGAGTCCTTGCCCCGGTGTAAGAACAACTTACTCTGGATTGCAATATGAATTTCCCATAGGTTTTCACTAGGTGGTGCAGTAACTACGGGTGCATGTAAAGTCTCTTATGTGCTCCTGTAGTTACTCTGGATTTGGGGGTAAGTCATCCAAAACTCACTGGAGAGCAGGAGGGAGAGGATATATGCAAGCTGGTCCTTTGCACTATTGCTCCGAAGCAATGCCGTTCCATAAAGCAGCGTTCATTTTATTTGTCGGTGACAACTGCTGGTCTTAGGGCACAATCCAGAGTAAGTACGGGGAGTCCTTTCTCTGGTGTAAGAACAATTTCCTCTGGATTGCAATATGAATTTCCCATAGGTTTTCACTACGTGGTACACATAATGTTTCTTACGTACTCCCGTAGTTACTCTGGATTGTACTCTTATGCATAAACCAAAGCGGTTGTTAATAAACGAGAAGATAAAATACGGGATTGTGCAAAGGCGGAGATGCAAAAAAGCTGGACCGGAGATGCTCAAAACACATGAGCGAGGAGCGCATGCGTGAGGAGCGCAGAAGGGCCCAGCGACAGGGTAGCAGCTCGAAGAATCACGGCGAGAAGTTTGCTGATGTTGAGAGAAGCCCGAAAGGTTTCTCTCAACGTGTTCCCAGTTGCCCTGTGCCTTGTTTTATATAGTTGAACACACGGATCACACAAGTGTTTAACAAGGAAAAAGTCCATATTAAATTCACACATAAATTTTTTTTATGAAATATGTGAAACGCATTTCCGTTTTTATAGGCCGTCTATAAAACATTGATCATAAAACCTGGTCTTCCTGCTCCTTTGTTTTCCATTTTAGGTTTTTAAAAAAATGTTTGCATTTAAATGCCGAAGTGGGGAGCATTAATTGAAACGAGGGGGGCACTTATTGCCGATGAATCATTTGGTCACCTGTTAAAATAACCCCTCTAATTCCTTGCAACTGCCCATCCTGTTGGTTGGCGCCTTCGTTCTTCAGCTATGTCCACCCCATAGACCTATCTACGGTATTTATATACCACTTTTCAACTAAAAAGTTCACGTAGCGGTTTAAAAGAAAACGAAAAAAATTTAAGAATTATGTCCGAAAAGGGCTCACAATCTAAAATGCAAAATAAAACCAGTAGAAACCATTATAACAGACCTAAACTAATCTAAGCAAACCAGCACCACCAAAATTAGTCTCGCAGCCTGGTTGCACCTGGATGATGTGCAAGAGATGGGTCTGGAAGAGGAAGGTGGAATATAAATATTGTAAATAATAAATATTGTAAATAAATAAACTTCCCGGCAGCTTCATCATAGTACAGTTCCCCAGTCCTTGGGGCACGGAGCCATGACCCATAACTGGTTTTAAATGGTGTAAGTTTGTGGTTTACAGATGTGAGTTCCAGGGCACAGGAGAAAGAAGAAGATGGATGGGTCCACTAAGTCAGTCAGTCAGTCAGTCAGTCAGTCAGTCAGTCAATCAATCAATCAATCAATCAATCAATCAATCAATCATCACATTTTAGAAGCTCACAAACAAAGCAGAAAAGATGTAGCCTTCTTTGCAGTGACAGCCTCTAACTGTCACCTTTAAGATTTCCTTTTTAAGTGCCATAAACTTCAGTGCTTCTCAAGCATTTCTACCCCAGACCCCCCTTCAGAGAATGACCATCTATCCAAGACCCCCTGGAAGTGATGTCATGGCCAGAAGAGGAACTGCCATCACTATGATGTCACAGTTCCTCCATGCCTACTCGGAAGTGCCAGAGTTCCTCCATGTTCAGTGGTAGGCAGTAGCCGGTTTGGGCCGGATCGCCTGAGCCAGTTGTTACTTGGGCACCCCCTACTGATCCGGTAGCTACGAGGGGACCAGAAAACCGGGCATACCGGTTCAGTAGCCGGGGGAAGCCCTGCACTACGTATGTGCCAACCAACAAAGGTTGATGCACATGCAGTGCGTGTCCTGAAGCTGGTTGACTGCATGTGTGCCCTCCCTTCCCCCTGCCCCTTGCCCTGTCCACCCACACCCGCAGCTCGTTGGGGTGGGGTGGGTGGTGTGCCCTCCCCGGCCCCGCCCCTGACCCTTCCTGGCCCCGGCCCCAGCTCCACCCTGGCGCTCCCCGGTCCTGCTCCCTGCCCCCTGCCCCCAGCCCCGCCCCCTGACCCCAGCCTGGCCTGCCCACTTCCAGTGATCCGGTTGTTGGGCCAGGCTGGGCCCACCACTGGTCTACTCCCATTGTGTTCAGTGAGACGTATAGTACAATCCTAACGATGTCTACTCAGAAGCAAGCTGCAATCCTAAAGGCACTTTCCTGGGAGTAAGACCCATTGAACACCATGGGGCTTACTTCTGAGTAGACATGGTTAGGATTGTGCTCATAGTCCCAGGAAAGCAGCCTGAATACCCCATTCAAGGATGGGAGTGCCCAATACCAGATTCCAGGATGGTGGCACCCCAGCTTTTTGTGAAATGAAGTCGCAACCCCCCAAAGGGTCCCAACCCCTTCTAGTCTTAAGAACATAAGAGAGCCTCTAGGAAACCCTCAAGCAGGACCTGATGTGGCTGTTGTTTCTCAGTACCCGTATCCAGCAGTTTCTGCACAGGGTGGTACCACCTGGACTGATACTGCTGGATACAGGATGCTGCCAGCAATGAAAGCCCTAATTTATAATTCTCTAATCCAGGGGTCAGGGAACTTTTTTTACCGTTTACCCCAAAATATATTTAGATATGCCGACGTTACCCCCTTGATTTAAAGGAAGGAAATAATATATTTTTAATATAGTGCTCCAGGGTTCGAGACTCGGGTCGGCCCCACAAGACAGGGTGAGCTCCTGTTCTTAGCCCAGCTCTGCGACGCAGCTGGATCCAATCGTATTGGCTCTGCCTTTCCATTGGACTAATTCAGTGGCGTGGAGAGGGGGATTTGCTGCTTGGGTAACAGCCTCTCCTCCATAACAATCCAACCCAGGCTTTTGTGCTTCGCATGCAGCGTATGCAGCGCCGAGTATGATACCATAGTCTTCCAAGACTGACGGAGGCCTGCTGCTCTGTGTCAGGTCCTTGTACACTACAGTATTGTAACACAGAGAGCCGAGCATGCATATAGATTCTATATCTAGATTCTATATCTATATCTAGAATCTATATATGCAATGAAATGAAATTCCTGGGTGTAATGGACGGTGACGCTGCCGAGACACAGCCGGGCATGCATATAGATTCATATGCAAGCCCGGCTGTGTCTTGGCAGCGCAACTGTCCATTACCCCCAGGAATTTCATTCTTACCCCATTTGGGGTAATTTACCCCGTTCCCTGACCACTGCTCTAATTAAACTCGTGGTAGACGACTAAGAATTGATCAAGGGACAAAAAACGAGAAATGAAGCCCGATACTCCGTTGATTATTCATCAAGTAATGACGAATTTTGGGTTCTGAGTCAAGAAGAGAGACTGCGCCCTGGCCATAAATCTCTCATCTTTGGATTTAGCTGTCAGACCTTCAACAATTTACGGTTTCACCTCACTTAACGTCACTCCTGGCTGGGCTGAATTCCTTTACCTTCCAAGTTTTGACGGCAAAGTCGAGGTCACAAGGAAAATTAGTCTGCAGTGGGTTGGACTGGTTAATCAGCCTCAATTTTGTTCATGTTCTAGTATGAATATATAGGGCAAAATCCAGAGTAACTATGGGGAGTCCTTGCTCCAGTGGAAGAACAACTTACTCCGGATTCCAATATGAATTTCCTACAGGTTTTCACTAGGAGGTGCGGGAACTATGGGTTCACGTAATGTCTCTTATGTGCCCCCGTAGTTACTCTGGATTTGGGGGTATATCATGTCCATTTTCAATACCCGTATTTACTTAAATCTAATGCGCCATTGAATCTAATGTGCACCCCTACTTTAAAAGACTTTAGATTTTTAAAAAATATGTTAACAGGTGGTTGTAATGTGAGGCTACTAAGCAGGCACAAAATTTAATTTTACTGCCTAGAACAATTAGTAATTTGATGATGATGATGATGGTAATAATAATAATAATAATAATAATAATAATAATAATAATAATAATAATATGACAATGGGGTTATGTTATGAATTTAACCAAGGGCAAAATCCAGATTAACTATGGGGAGTCCTTGCTGCCGTGTAAGAACAATTGACTCTGGATTGCAGTATGAATTTCCCATAGGTTTTCACTAGGTGGTGCAGTAACTACAGGTGCACTTAAAGTCGCTTACATTCTCCTGTAGTTACTCTGGATTTGGGGGATGATTCCACTACTTTATACATCAGTAGGTTTATGTTACATGTTTATTACATAATAGTAAACTGTTAAACTAAATATTGATCTACACTTATAATCAAAATACCATATTTACTCAAATGTAATGCATCATCGAATCTAACGTGCACCTTGATTTGGGAGACGTAAGGGTAAAATCCAGAGTAACTACAGGGAGTCCTTTCTCCAGGATAAGAACAAGATACTCTGGATTGCAATATGAATTTCCTATAGGTTTTCACTAGGTGGTGCAGTAACTAAGGGTGCACATAATGTCTCTTTCGTGCTCCTGTAGTTACTCTGGATTGTGCCTTAATGCTGCAATTCTTACGACACTTTCCTAGGAGTAAGACCCATTGAATACAGTGGAGCTTACTTTTGAGTAGATATGGCTAGGATTGTGCTCTAAATTCGGCTGAAAAAGGTGAGTGTAAAATTGAAGTAAATAGGGGTATTTTTGATTCCATTATTTATTGCAATGTTTTTCTTTTCATCTTACGTTTAATGTGTAATTGTATGTTTTAACTTTCTTTTAATCTTATGTTTAAAGTATGCTACTATGAAGGCTTTTGGAGGAAATGCAGCCTCTAAATCAAAGTATTAACTAAATTCATAAATAATTACATGTTTTTATATCTTTTATATACTTAAGGTAAAAGTAAAGGTAGTACCCCATAGGTTGCCCTCCTAGGTCATCCCCATATACCTAATTATTAATTAGCTGGGGGGGGGGAGTGCGGAAAAAGGTACCGGTACTGAGTGCCCGTGAGGTCTGCCACAAAAAGCCCTGATCATCATCATCATCATCATCATCATCATCATCATCATCATCATCATCATCATCATCAATGTCATCAATGTCATCGTTGTCGTCATCATTGAACCTTTATTGACATAAAGCCCAGTTTGGTTAGGCTGGAGTCTATGGTCTGCTCGTGTAAGGACAAAATCCAGAGTAACTATGGGGAGTCCTTGCTCCGGCATAAGAACAACTTACTCTGGATTCCAATATGAATTTCCCATAGGTTTTCATTAGGTGGTGCAGTAACTACGGGTGCACATAAAGTCTCTTACATGCCTCCGTAGTTACTCCAGATTTGGGGGTAAGACACTGGTGCCATTGGGATGTCCAGTATGAAAATGAGCACCCCAGGGTGAATGATACATAGAATCTATCTGCTTCTAACCCTACAATCCAGAGTAACTATAAAAGACATTACCTGCACCTGTAATTACTGTACCACCGAGTGAAAACCTATGGGAAATTAATATTGCAATCCAGTGTAAGTTGTTCTTACACCGGAGCAAGGACTCCCCATAGTTACTCTGGATTGCGACCTAATAAACTCAAAGCAGCAGTCCTCACTGCCACCCGTCCCCTGATCTTCCAGTAACAGTAATCAGAGGTTATTATTGCCATCACTTTTGCTTTGTACTTTTTTTCCGAGACGCTTGTGGATTTTAAGGGAATGGCGGAGAAGCCCAGATCGAGCTCTGAGTAGGGACACCTGTCACTGGAAGGGAAACGTCTATTGATTGTTATTAATGGTTCAGCATTTAGCTCTTGCACGGCCCCAAAGCAGCCAGAGACGCTGGAGACATGCTGTCTGGGACTCCCTGTGATGTTGTCAAATGACAGCCAGGCAAACCGCCCGGAGAAAAGGTGTAACCAGGATTTTCAACTTCATCTCCACCTCAAATGTTCCCGTTTGGCATATCACAACACAACGCTTGGGAATGATGTCAGCCGAGCAGGGAAAAGGGATCTGGAAAGGAAAAAGGGGCGGCTGAAGTTGCTACTTGGTGGAAGTTTACAAGCTGGCATCAGAGAATACAAAGGAGGACCAGAAGCTGGCACATGTCGGGCAGGAGAGTTGCAAGAAATGCAAGTAGTGCCAAAAATGATTGCAAAGTATTGGCAAGAAATGTCTGCTTTCAGGCCGAGGTGCCTCTCGGTGGCCATCGGCCGCTCCATCAGACCCAGGGTGACCAGATGCCAAAACCAAAGTTCCTGAATCCCAAATCCAGAATTCCTACCTCCCAGGCAGAAATTCCTATCCCCCAAGCCAAAATTCCTCCCTGCTTAAAAAAATTGTAGGACACCCCCCAAAAAATATCGGACACACGTAGGACATGTTAAAGCAAAAATAAACATATTGCTGAAATACTTAATTTCAACACTTTTAAAATTGAAAAAATTGTTAAATGCATGATTCAGACCCAGACATTTAAGGGACAGTTTGTAGTAGCATAACACAAACTAGCACACTCACACACACACTGGCAAGCCATGCACACTCACTTTTCTGTTCCGCCCCAGAGACTCACCATCAGGAAAAAACCCCAAACACAATAAGCACCATGGGAAAAATCCACAGAGAGAGAGAGAAAGAGAGAGAGAAACACACCATCCATGATCCGCTCACCTGTAGAGAACAGACAGGTCTGTCTGTGGGGAAGCCCCAGGAAGAGCTGCTACCTGAAGGAGAAGCTGCGAGAGGGGCTCCTCTGGGGCTTCCTGGTATATTTAAGGAGCAGTGGGAATGCATTTGAGGACAGTATGCATGGGAGGTATGAAAATCTTCCAAATGTCATCATTTGATGACGGTATGCATGAGAGGTATGAAAATCTGGACAGGTGGGTCTTTTCCCACTTTTCCTCTTGGGCCTGCCTTTTCCGGAGGAGTCCAGGAATTTCCGGTCATCTGCACACCCCATGTTCAGAGAACATCAGCTGCTGGGGAAGGGCCTCCTGTGAGATACAGGAAGCCTTTGGCCTGACCCAGCAAGGCTCTTCTTAGCTTATGACATGAATTGTGGAACTCCTTGCCACAGGATGTGACATACAGCAAGACGGACTAGATGGACCTTTGGGCTGATCCAGCAGGGCTCTTCTTAATTTCTGATGTTAATCTGTGGAACTCCTTGTTGCAGGATGTGACATACAAGAAGATGGATTAGATGAGCCTTTGACTTGATCCAACAGGGCTCTTCTCCGCATCTTATGTTAATCTGTGGAATGCTTTGCTGCAGGATGTGACGTCTCAGAAGCTGAACTTGATGGGCCTTTGGCCTGATCCAGCAGGGCTCTTCTTATGCTTTGCTGCAGGATGTGACATATAAGAAGCTGAACTAGATGGGCCATTGGCCTGTTCTAGCAGGGCTCTTCTTTGCAACTTATGTTAATCTGTGGAACTCCTTGCCACAAGATGTGACATACAGGAAGCTAGACTAGATGGGAGTGGAAGTGTAGAGGGAAGTGATGAACTAGAGCACTGATTTTCAACCTCGGTGATAAAATTATCAGTGCACACCATTCATTTTTTTTACTATTGTCAAGGTGGACCATACTGCAGGTAGGGGGCTCAAATCCCCCTATCATTGCCCTATTAATAAATGTTAATTAATTAATTAATCAATTGTCCTCTAAATAAATGTAGTATTGTGGCACACCAGCAGACGATCCACACCTCACCAGTGTGCCACGCCACAGTGTTGAAAATCACTGGACTCGAGGTTTATGAGAAGGCTGCCGCACTTCTCTCCCCCATGGTCCATCTTGGCTCCCCCTTGGATCCTAAGCCCAGTTCCAGCCTCTTGCAGGAAGAATCCTGGCTGACACCGCATGGCTGCCATTCTCAGGCTCGGAGCCAGCCAAGTTGCAACCTGTTGGCCGGGATCCTGGGAGTGATGAAACGGGCTTTCAAGGGTGCTTGACGAGGGTGCAACGTCTCATCTCATTTCATTGCTTGAAAATGATCCCAGCCAAAGAAAAGGCCAAACTGGGAGGGGAAAAAATGCTCCCATTTTATGATCCAATGGACCCAGTGGTGTAGCTAGAGGGGGTGCAAAGCACTAGGGGACCAACTTTCCAGCAATGGCATAGCTGTGCCAATGGGGCATGTGCTGCATCCTGAAACTGGGGGGCATTCACGGGGGATACCTCAAAGTAAGGCAAAGTTTGTTCACTTCCATCAGAGTTGTATTGCCCTGACCCCGGAACTGGAAAATGGGTTAGGATTGCATCCTAAGTTTTGCAGGCACCTGAATGCACCATGCAAGTGCCCCTCGTTTCCCCCTTTGCAGACATTTTAGGTGCTGCCTCTATTTTGATTCTGAAGGGGGGAGGAGGGATGCTTGCATGGTGCGTTCATGCGCCTGCAAAACCTATGGCTTTGCACCCCTCTAGCTATGCCCCTAAATGAAATGTCCAGCCAGATCCCAAAATTAGGTTCTGTCTTCTGACCCAGGTTGACCAGGATGTTTCAGATCTTCAACTGATTTCTGGTTCAGAAATGTATTCTAATTGCACAATCCAGAGTAACTATGGGGAGTCCTTGCTCCAGTGTAAGAACAACTGACTCTGGATTGCAATATAAATTTCCTATAGGTTTTCAGTAGGTGGTGCAGTAACTATGAGTGCACTTTAGTCTCTTATGTGCTTCCGTAGTTACTCTGGATTGTAGGGCTAGATGAGTTTGATACCTTTTCTGTGTGCTCTGAACGCATTCTGATGTGATTCATATACCTTTGCATGTCATCTAGAAGAATGCCGGGCTCTTCCACTACCACTTTATATAATGAATACCTATAGAAAGCTAAGTGTTAGTGGGAATATGTTTTTAACTGTTTATTGTTGGATAGTTTTAAAGGGGTTTATTAGCAAAATTCATACAGCAGGATTTAACGTAACTCTTTCACCATGGAAGGAAAGGGTGAAGTGCCAGGTGATTGATTGATTGATTGATTGATTGATTGATTGTTGGAAATGCTGTAGGAGGATTTCCTGCTACAGGATGCTGCAGGGGGTTGGAGTAGACGACCTACTGGATGTTGGACTAGATGACCTACTGGACGACCTTCCAACTCTATCCCTACAATCCAGAGTAACTACAGGAACATATAAGAGACATTACGTGCACCCATAGTTACTGCACCACCTAGTGAAAACCTATGGGAAATTCATATTGCAACCCGGAGTAAATTGTTCTTACACCGGAGCCAATTGTTCTTACACTGGAGATGCTCTCGGAGGATTTCCTGCTACAGGATTTCCTGCTACAGGATGCTGCGGGGGGTTGGAGTAGACGACCTACTGGATGTTGGACTAGATGACCCACTGGATGACCTTCCAACTCTATCCCTACAATCCAGAGTAACGACAGGAACATATAAGAGACATTACGTGCACCCATAGTTACTGCACCACCTAGTGAAAACCTATGGGAAATTCATATTGCAACCCGGAGTAAATTGTTCTTACACCGGAGCCAATTGTTCTTACACTGGAGATGCTCTCGGAGGATTTCCTACTACAGGATTTCCTGCTACAGGATGCTGCGGGGGGTTGGAGTAGACGACCTACTGGATGTTGGACTAGATGACCCACTGGATGACCTTCCAACTCTATCCCTACAATCCAGAGTAACTACGGGAACACATAAGAGACATTATGTGCACCCGTAGTTACTGCAGTACCTAGTGAAAATCTATGGGAAATTCATATTGCAATCCAGAGTAAATTGTTCTTACACCAGAGGAAGGATCCCCGTAGTTACTCTGGATTGCGCCCATTGATTCTATGATTGATTGATTACCATTTTTTGTGTGAAGGGGCTCATTTCTGGTTCTAGTTTAATGCAGTGGGATATCTCAGATTCTGTCCTGATTCCCTGAATCATACCCTACAATCCAGAGTAACTACGGGAGCATGTAAGAGACATTACGTGTACCTGTAGTTACTGCACCACCTAGTGAAAATCTATGGGAAATTCATATTGCAATCCAGAGCAAATTGTTCTTACACCGGAGCAAGGACTCCCCATAGTTACTCTGGATTGCACCCATAATCTCTTATCCCCCAAATCCAGAGTAACTACGGGAACACATAAGAGACTTTACATGCACCTGTATTTACTGCACCACCTAGTGAAAACCTATGGGAAATTCATATCGGAATCCAGAGTAAGTTGTTCTTACACCGAAGCAAGGACTCCCCATAGTTACTCTGGATTTTGCCCTATGACAATCAAAACATGTATACAACATCCCTGCTCAGTTGAATATTTACTTACAGAAAACAGCAGAAACCTTCGGAAACTTACATTTCAGTTTAATGCATTTATTTCAGGGTTATCAAAATATTTCCATTTACCATGACTTTCAGCACAATCCTAACCATGTCTACTGTAAAGTAAGCCCCATGGGTTCAATGGGTCTTACTCCCAGGAAAGTGTCATTAGGATTGTAGCCTTTGTCTGCAGCAGGGTTCATAACGCCAGTCAGTTATATGCTTAGTTGGTTCAACTGGGCGCTTGACGCCTCCGAGCCCTTGTGAACGGTAAGTAATATTAATTTAATATTAAAATGTTCACGGTTAATTTTATTAAAATTATTATAATTTATAAAAATATTAATTTCATATTAAAATGATCAGAATTCTCCAACAAACATGGTGAATTCTGTTCATCGCAACATCCACGTACGGCATTTGTTAGATAAGGAAAAGGGAAGTTCTTGTTTACTTTTTATAAAACACGTCTCTAAACTTTTAGGAAATAATTTCTCCTCCTTATCTAATGGGCAAATATTACCCTGGAAAAGATCATAGGGTATTCAGAGCGATGGGCACCACGTATTTGACTTCCTCTAGGATATTCATGTGTCCGTGGCTGTGTGTGTGTACATAGGTGTATATATAAATATATAATTATTACCCGTAATTATAGGCCGATAATTATATAATTCTTAGAATGTCTATCATTTGTAAATGACTGGGCAAGCTGGCAGCAAGGAAGGGCGTAACCTGTATCATAAGCTAATAAAAGCAAAAAAGCAATTATACATTTTCTTTCTGATCTACCCAGTCAGGATGGAAATGCTGGGATTTAAAAAAGAAAAACAAGGAGGTGGTTCGGGCTGGGCGAGGTGTTGCTCCAACCTGGTTTCCAAGCCAAAGTTGGTCAGAGTTCTGGGGATAGTTCTCCGAGCACAGCGGACCAGAGAGTTCCTTTCCAAAGCTGACCCGTGCATTGCAAGATACGGGGGTGCCCCATAGGGTGGAGAGCAGGACCAAGGCCCAGTGCCGAACCTCTGGTGCAAAAGAGAAAAATGCACACTATTATCGATATATGAGCTCTATATATTGATCTAGCTGGTTGTGATGCAAGATTTTAGAAGAACTTAAGGAAAGTCCAGAGGGTATCAGGCCATCTTGTACGTAGGCTGCAATCCTCACCACACCTTCCTAGGAGTAACCCCCAGATCCAGAGGAAGTACAGGAGCACGTAAGAGGCTTTATGTAAGAGACTTTATGTGTTACTGCACCACCTAGTGAAAACCTATGGGAAATTCATATTGAAATCCAGAGTAAGTTATTCTTACGCCAGAGCAAGGACTCCCCTTAGTTACTCTGGATTTTGCCCTAAGTACTATTGAACACAATGGGACATACTTCAGAGTAGATATGCTTAGGATTGCACCGTTAGAGATGTATTGACACTATACCCGGAGGTCGCACATCCCTATCTTGACGGTATTAGTGCAGCCCAAGACATTGGTAATGTTTCCATTAGCCATTAATTTTTTCATTTTATTTGTGAACCACTTTGTGAACTTTTTAGTTGAAAAGCAGTATATAAATACTGGAGAGAGAGAGAGAGAGAGAGAGAGAGAGAGAGAGAGAGAGAGAGAGGAATGAAGGAAAGGATGGAAGAAGATAGATAGATAGATAGACAGACAGACAGACAGACAGACAGACAGGAATGTAGGAAAGGATGGAAGAAGATAGATAGATAGATAGATAGATAGATAGATAGATAGATAGATAGATAGATAGATAGATAGATAGATAGGAATGAAGGAAAGGATAGATAGATAGATAGGTAGATAGATAGATAGATAGATAGATAGATAGATAGATAGATAGATAGATAGATAGATAGATAGATAGATAGATAGATAGACAGGAATGAAGGAAAGGATGGAAGAAGGTAGATAGATAGATAGATAGATAGATAGATAGATAGATAGATAGATAGATAGATAGATAGATAGATAGATAGATAGATAGATAGGAATGAAGGAAAGGATAGATAGATAGATAGATAGATAGATAGATAGATAGATAGATAGATAGATAGATAGATAGATAGATAGATAGATAGGAATGAAGGAAAGGATAGATAGATAGATAGATAGATAGATAGATAGATAGATAGATAGATAGATAGATAGATAGATAGATAGATAGACAGGAATGAAGGAAAGGATGGAAGAAGATAGATAGATAGATAGATAGATAGATAGATAGATAGATAGATAGATAGATAGATAGATAGGAATGAAGGAAAGGATAGATAGATAGATAGATAGATAGATAGATAGATAGATAGATAGATAGATAGATAGATAGATAGATATGGAAGAGAAGGATAGATAGATAGATAGATAGATAGATAGATAGATAGATAGATAGATAGATAGATAGATAGATAGATAGATAGATAGATAGATAGATAGGAATGAAGGAAAGGATGGAAGAAGATAGATAGATAGATAGATAGATAGATAGATAGATAGATAGATAGATAGATAGATAGATAGATAGATAGGAATGAAGGAAAGGATGGAAGAAGATAGATAGATAGATAGATAGATAAATAGATTGATTGATTGATTGATTGATTGATTGATTTTTAAAAAATTGTATCCTGCCTTTCTCGGGCCATAGCCTGACTTGATTAATTGATTAATTGATTAATTTATTTTGTCATTGGCTGAGCTACAGTGATCTTCTACGAGGACCTTCAGTAGCTACTAGACAAGAAAAAAGTGGTATTAAGATCAACTGTGACCCAGAACGAGCAGACGCCAGAAGGTTATGTGGTAATGATAATCCAAACTATAGTCTTCAGTTGTCAGAATTAAAGCCAAGGAAGGTCTGATCAGGGTATACTTAAAACCAACAGATCAGTGGTGTAGCTCGAGGATGTTTTGCAGGGAGCCTCACCCCATATGTCACCCCACACACCTGGGATGCCTCCAAAAGGGCAGGGCCGTTGGCATGCTCCAGTGACGGTGCTTGCAAAACTTCATGCTTTGCACCCCCTTTAGCTATGCCACTGCAACAGATACACAAGAGAGAATAAGGGTACAATCCAGAGTAACTACAGGAGCATGTAAGAGACATTATGTGCTCCTGTAGTTAATGCACCACCTAGTGAAAACCTATGGGAAATTCATATTGCAATCCAGAGTAACTCCAGAGCAAAGACTCCACGTAGTTACTGTGGATTTCACCCATAGGCTGCAAACTTAACCCCTTGTTAGGACAGCAGAAGTCTGGGCACAAGTCCCATACTGGCCTTGATGTGTCTCATTATGATGTGCTTGATGTGCTGGATGTGGGAGAGATTCAGCCAGTGCATAGATATGGACC
Source organism: Cryptoblepharus egeriae (assembly GCA_030015325.1). Lineage (NCBI taxonomy): Eukaryota > Metazoa > Chordata > Lepidosauria > Squamata > Scincidae > Cryptoblepharus > Cryptoblepharus egeriae. The sequence continues at coordinate 453,259 of JAREYC010000022.1, forward strand.
AAAACTGGTTAGGATGTCATTGGAATATAATGTCATTGGAATATAATTTATAAAACTTCTAAACTGTACTCAGGAATTAGGGTGCGCAATAGGTTTATTCAAATATGTCCCGCATCCTAGTATTTAAATCAGCTCTTAAAATAGAAAATATCTGGTGAATGCAACATGGCAAGTTGGTGCATATGGATCGGACGAAATCAGCGTCGGCTCTGCTGATGCAAGAGTTAACCCGAAGCGCGCATTTGGCAACTGACAAACGCAGACAGATAAATGTGTGGGTGATGAGAGCTCCGCACTTACAAACTTCTCTGTCTGCGTCGGTAAATTGATATGTGTGTACTTCGTTACTCCTGTGTCAATATTGCTGCGGGCTAATAAGCGGGTTGTTTTTTGTTTGATCGATATGCAAGAATTTGCAAGGCTGTGTGCTTTAGAAGATCCTGGCCGTGACACGAAGCCTGGTGTAGTGTTGTGCCCTTTGCTCACGAGTAGAACTCAGTCCTGGAAATACATTACAGGAAAGGGATGTAATGCATTCCTGCTTTGCATGCAAAAGGTTCTGGGTTCAATTCCTGCTGAAAATCAGTACGGACAGGACTGAGATCAATGGTACAAATGTGTCTACCTGTGGCCAACTGTGTGGCCCACTGATGTGCCTAGCAGAGGAGCCGTCCTAGGACCAGGGGAAGGAGAAGTTTCCAGAACTACCAGAATCACTACCAGAAAGACAGGTCAGATGTGCCCAGATGTGGGTGCAATCCAAAGCAACTATGGGGATTCCTTGCTCCCATGTAAGAACAATTTGCTCTGGATTGCAATATTACCCCCAAATCCAGAGCATGTAAGAGACTTTATGTGCACCCATAGTTACTGCACCACCTAGTGAAAACCTATGGGAAATTCAAATTGGAATCCAGAGTATGTTGTTCTTTCACTGGAGCAAGGACTCCCCGTAGTTATTCTGGATTGCGCCCATTATCTGCACCTGTAGTTACAGCACCATCTAGTGAAAACCTATGGGAAATTCATATTGGAATCCAGAGTAAGTTGTTCTTACACCGGAGCAAGAACTCCCCATAGTTACTCTGGATTTTGCCCAAATGGAGACAAGGCTGTTTTCAGAACTCATGACATGTTCAGATCAGTGTTCAGATCTCACGGTCACTAACCAGGCACTGATTTGTCCTGGTTTGCAAACTGCGGTTTGTGAACCAACTATGGTTTGAACAAGCCACAGTAGCCTGTAATTTGGACATAACATACCCATATTTACTCATATTGAATGCGCCATCAAATATAATGCACATCCTATACATATAATAAAATACTGTATTTCCTCAGATCTAATTAACCAGCAAATCTAATGTGCACCCTGATACTGGAGACGGAGTTTGGCTGGAAAAGGTGAGCGTTAGATTTGAGTGCATACGGGATTTGTCCCCCAAAGCCATTTTCAAGCGGTGTTCCATGGCAAACTGGTGTACCGTGAGTGGCATGTAGTGGTGGGCTTCAGGGGGTTCTCACAGGTTCTATAGAACCCTTTGCTAATGAGTGCCTGGTTCTGAGAACCGGTTACTAATGGGACGTAGAACCGGTGGTTAATTTAGGTTATCAGGACATAGGGTAAAATCCAGAGTAACTACGGGGAGTCCTTGCTCTGGTGTAAGAACAACATACTCTGGAATCCAATATGAATTTCTCATAGGTTTTTCACTAGGTGGTGCAGTAACTATGGGTGCACATAAAGGGCACAATCCAGAGTAACTACAGGGAGTCCTTGCTCTGGTGTAAGAACAACATACTCTGGATTGCAATATGAATTTCCCATAGGTTTTTCACTGGGTGGTGCAGTAACTATGGGTGCATGTAATGTCTTTTATGTGTTCCTATAGTTACTCTGGATTGTAGGGAAAGTCTCTTAAGTGCTCCTGTAGTTACTCTGGATTTGGGAGTTAGAATCTGTTGTTAATTTATTTGAATCCCACCACTGTCTGTAGGTGTGCCGTGGATGTTTTGGAGAAGGAACTTATTTTTGTAGGTCCATTGGGGTGTGAGCCCCCCATTAGCAGCACGTGTGTCCCAAAACAGATGACAGTTTTGATACCGTTTCAGTGTGCCATGAGATGATCTTGAAAATCAGTGGTCCAAAAATGTGCTCGTTTCCTCCATCATGTGCAAAAGAGGGAATGAAGAAAGGGAGAAGTGGAGGAACGCTGTGCTGTGACGAACTCATCAGAACACATCATGTCCGAATGGACCCCGAGAAGTTTGGGTGCTGGAGTCAGACCGGCCTACGGGGCCTGGGAGGGGCTGGTATTGATTCAAAAGAAGCAGCCAAATCTCATGTTCAGTTGACATTATGAAGAATGGAGTAGCCACGTCTACACTTCTTTGCCTGCGGGTTGGGAGGGTGTAACCTGAATGCTCTCGGGATCATAAAGAAACCCTTTAGAGATGGCTGGAGGGTGGGACAGGCTTGCCAGATTGTCAAAGGCAAGTTCCTGTCAACAAGATTTGGGGAACGAGAAAACAGCAGGTCCCAATCCTTGGAGATCAGAGACGACTGATCAAAGCGTTTCTGCCTCAAGGACGCGCCTTCCATCACGCCCTCAGTTCCACCTGGCAGGATGGGACCCGGGTTTCAGCAGAAAGCCACCTACCACAACAGATTAATGGAGTCCAAAAGGATGAGGATGAGGATGACGCCGCCGCCGCCGATGATGATGATTCCCAGGACTTTGGGTACCCACCTAGAAAGAAATGTGGAATAAATAAATAAATAAATAAATAAATAAATAAATAAATAAATAAATAAATGAAGGAAGGAAGGAAGGAAGGAAGGAAGGAAGGAAGGAAGAAAGAAAGAAAGAAAGAAAGAAAGAAAGAAAGAAAGAAAGAAAGAAAGAAAGAAAGAAAGAAAGAACAAGCAAGCAAGCAAGCAAGCAAGCAAGCAAGCAATTCCCAGGATCTTGGCTAGATTCCCAATTGCAGAATGGAGTCTAGCACAGAATATAGTCCAGCATTAATTGTGATGTATGGTGCAATCCAGAGTAACTACAGGGAGTCTGTGTTGGTGCCTGCAGAAATCCTGTTCATTTCTGTCCATTTATTAATTAATAATCTCTAATCTCTTTATTTAAATTTTATATTTACATTTTTTCTGATCCTTGATACTGTGCCAGGTGTTTGATGTTTCCTTTTGACCAAAAAGTTTAGGGACCCCTAAATGCTCTGATGCTCTAGGAGGATTTCCTGCTACCCCCAAGGGGGTGGACTAGATAACCTCTTATGTCCCTTTCAACTCTACAATTCTATGATCTATGTATAAATATTGCTGTTGCGACATTTTGAATATAATGTAAGGGCTTCAACTTAAAAGGGCCTCTGCACCCTCTAAACCTTAGGGTCTGTTAGCTTTGAAATGGACAACTAAGGAGTATATAGTAGTGTATAGTAGAGTATATAGTATAGTAACGTTAGGCCTGGTGTGGAGAAACAGAAGGAGACCGGCTGTAATACTTGAAAACGTGGTCAGCGAATGAAATTGAAGGGTGTAGATTCAGGACGGTCAAAAGGAAGTTAGTTTCACAGGATGCGTGGCTGATTCATACAATTCTCTGCTGCAGCATTATGATTATTTTGTAGAATATGTGTGTGCAGCGTAGGTGTGCGCACACACACACACACACACACACACACACACACACTGTCCCACAGCAGGGTGACCATATGTCCTGTTTTTCCAGGACATGCCCTGGATTTTAGCCTTGTGTCCTGGAAAAAAAATCTTGAATATTCTCCTTTTTCTTGTAAGCAGGCAACCTGTAGCCTTCTTGTAATTCATAAATTATATGGCAGAGTTTTCATTTAAATAATATTAAGATAGTGTTTAAAAGGTGGTGTTTAAATGGTTTAGACACGGTGCCTATTAACTGGCAGGCCAAGGTTCAAGACCCGAGCCCTACAAGATGGGGTGAGCTTCCGTCCTTAGCCCAGCTCCTGCCAACCTAGCAGTTCGAAAGCATGCAAAAGCAAGTAGATAAATAGGTACCATCCTGGCGACAGGCCCCTGCGACAGGCCGGCCAGGGATCCCCATGTCGTGTCCATCATGGATTGGAGGAAACTCCAATCCACAACAAGGGGACACCATCTCGCATGGTGCAAACACTGAAGAAGTTGCCATAATTAAAAAATAATATTTAATACTTTCAATATTTTTAATTTTAATATTTTTTATTATATTAATAATATATAATACAGAGGTACCTTGCTTAACAAGCACCTCGCTTAACAAGCGTTTCACATAACAAGCAAAAATTTCCAAGAAATCTTGCTTCACGTAACAAATTCCGCTTCACTTAACAAGCAAGTGCGCTATGGGCACGCATGCTATGCAGCACTGACGCTCCGCATGGAGGCTCTTTAAAAGGGCTGCCGGCCAGCGCTGCTGCCTCTAACTGCCCCCAACTTGGGGGCAGTTGCCTAGGGGTGCCAGAGGCAGCTGCCCCTAAGTGCCCCCAAGTGCTCCCACCGACCACCTTGAACCTCCAGCAGCAGCCCAGGTAAGCCTCCCAGGTAAGTGTCTTTGATTGCAGTCTATGTCTACTCAGAAGTAAGCCCCATTGTGTTAAAAGGGACTTACTCCCAGGAAAGTGTCTTTGATTGCAGCCTCTTAACCATTTCTATCCAGAAGTAAGCCCTATTGTGTTAAATGGGGCTTACTCCCAAGAAAGTGTCTTTGATTGCAGCCTCACCCAGAAGTAAGCCCCATTGTGTTCAATGGGTCTTACTCCCAGAAAAGTGTCTTTAGGATTGCAGCCTAAGTAGACTTCATAGGATCCTGCACATTGAATGCATGTTTTGAATACAATTCCAGTGTTTTCTCATCATTTTTACATCTAGTTAGTATTTTCCTATGACTATTTTGGGGGTTGTGGAACCCATCGTCTGAGTTTCCATTATTTCCTATGGAAAAATCCGCTTCACTTATAGAGCGTTTCACTTAAAGTGCAGGCCTTCAGAACGAATTAAGCTCTTTATGTGAGGCACCACTGTATATGTATTACTAATACATTATTATATTTTATTTTTAATAATAATAATAATAATAATAATAATAATAATAATAATAATAATAATAATAATAATAAATTATAATAAGTTTATTTATTTATTTATTTACTTATTTATTTGCTTGCTTGCTTGCTTACTTACTTACTTACTTACTTACTTACTTACTTTCGGACCACCATGGGAGAAGCGGGCCAGCGCCTGGTTGTGCAGTGACGTCCGGATGTCAAATTTGGCCTCTGGAGTTTCAGAGAGACTATGGGCGCAATATAGAGTAACTATATATAGAGCACGTAAGAGACATTTACATTGACGCAGTTACGGCACCATCGAGTGAAAACCTATGGGAAATTCATATTGCAATCCAGAGTAAACTGTTCTTCTTACACCGGAGCAAGGACTTCCCGTAGATACTCTGGATTGCGCCCATTGTCTCTAACGCAGGAATTAGCCATGTGATCCAGTCTTAAAGCAACAATAGCCCGGCACCGTCGATGTAAGAGCTTCCCGTAGTTACTCTGGATTGCACCCTAAGGCTGCAATCCTAAAGACAGTTTCCTGGGAGTAAGACCCATTGAACACAACTGGGCTTACTTTTGAGTAGACATGGTTAGGATTGCACCCTTAATTAATTTTCAACCTGGTCTTTCCATTATATTCTTAGTTGTCTTCAGGGTTGTTTGAGGGTTTTGAACCTTTAAAGAGCAGTGCAAGACAGAGTGATCCGAAGTGGATCTTGGTGAGCGAGTGCGCATGAAGGAGTTCACGCACACACTTTCCCCCGCATGTGCCCAGTGGCAAATGCTCCCCCCTGCCAATCCCACTGTCGCCAGCACCTCTGGATAGAGCCCAGTATCTCCGAACTGGTGCGCTGGCCTAATGGGTTTGGTTTTCATCGGATTTCAGAAAAACGGAGGAAAACGACATCAAACATTTGAGAATGTGCCAAATGGGGAATTGGAGCAAAATGTAATTTTAATCTGCAAAGAACTTGGGGGCAGCGCTGCATACCTGGCTGCCACCTTGGAGGGAGGGAGCGGGAGAGACTTCCATGGAAGCCCAGTGGGGAGGCACTTTTCTTTTTCGGGATTAATTAATAAGGTTTGATGAGGTATTCCAAATTACCTTTAATCGCCGTGCTTAACAGGGTGGGGCGGCTGTTTTGTGCTGAGACAGACTGTAGGTTCTGAAAACGTTTGCTTCATGCCCAGGGTTACAAAACAGAGGGAGAGCATCTCCAGGTTCAGTTCCACTTGGCCCTGATCATCACTGGGAACGACGGCGGCGAAGGTTGGAAAGTAATAAAAAATAAAAGTCAGGATAAAAAGTAATAAAAAGTGGATAAAAAGGAAGAGGCACAGAAAATACAGCGAGTCAGTGGCATAGCTACAGGGGGTGCAGAGCACTAATTTTGGCAGGGAGCCTCACCGCAGCGTTCAAGGGGCCTCTCCTGAGCCATTCCATGAGCAAAAGGGAGGCACATACCAAAAAGGGAGGCACTAGTGCTTTGCACCCCCTCTAGCTATGCCACTGCAATGAGTGTTGGCTGGTTAGTAAAATTCTTTCGGAAATTGCCAAGCATCCTTCAGAAGGAGGAAATGCTTATTAATTTAGCTTGGGAGCATCCTCGTCCCGTCCAAACGCAAGCCTTGCATCCCCAGCCACATTTTATAGAGGAAAAGCAGCTCTCCGACTCGGACGCCAAAGGAGCCCCATTTGATCGACTACACCAGGGGTCAGGGAACTTTTTTACCTTTTACCCCAAAATATATTTCGATATGCCAACATTACCCCCTTGATTTGAAATTCTAAATTTTATGGAGTTTATTCAAAAAATCCAGACTCTTAAAAAGTGTAGGACAAAATGTAGGATGTGTTCCTACAGTGCTCAGACTTAGCCGTGCAAAGCCGTGGCTGCCTCAAACTCCTCCCCAGTGCCCCGTTCATTACCCCAGAAATTTCATTTTACCCCATTTGGGGTAATTTACCCGTTCCCTGACCACTGTGCTACACCTTTGGGTAGATGCTATTCCTGCAGTAACCAAGAGGGTCCCCCTCCTTAGGTTAGAAGGAGGCAACTCAAAAGGCTTCAGATTGAGGAAGACCTGAATTATGGGATGGGAGACGACAACACACACTTTCAATTTTGTTATTAAAACCCCATGAAAGTGGTTGGGTCTCCCCACACCACTAATTTAATTTTGCATGCATTGAGTTTGGAGCAATAACTTACAAAATTGGGCTGCAATCCTACATACGCTTTCCTGGGATTAAGCCCCATTGAATTCAGCAGAGCTTACTTCTGAGTAGACATGTATAGGGTTCGGATCGAAGTTATTCGAATAGGTTATCAGCCGTAGCCAAATGCTGGTGTTTTCACATTTTCAATAGAACGGCACAATATGAACTCATAACCGGATTTAAGACTATTATGGCTGCAATCCTAGGCCCTGGTTAGGTCTGCACAAGTTAGGCTGGCACATTCCGGGAAGTTGCCAAAACCCCATAGCTTTGTGATCTCATTGGGGTCCTGATCCTAACATTGAAGCGCACTGGTATAGCACATATAGCACATAGAAGAGGCCAAGGAAAAAAAGCAATAGTTGATCCAAATACTGGTGCAGTATTGATCCAAATTCTATTGATCCAAATACTATTGTTGCTTTAGGACTGGATTATATGGCTAATTCCGGGGTGCAATCCAGAGTAACTATGTGGAGTCCTTGCTCCGACGTAAGAACAATTAACTCTGGATTGCAATATGAATTTCCTAGAGGTTTTCACTCGGTGGTGCTGTAACTACGTCGACGCAAGTGTTTCTTACGTGCTGGAATTACTCTGTAGTTACTCTGGATTGTAGGCAATGTGCATCTAGCCTTGGGGCCGCATGCCACATAGAATAGCTCGCTCCTCTCTTTTCAGATCAAGTTTGCTGCAACCAGGCTGCAAAGATAACAATATATAGTACTGTTATCTATCATTCTGTTTCAAAAATCCCAACCTTGTGCCAGGAGAATTGTAGCCAAAATGGAATTACACGCAAGGAAGGGGGCACTTTCTGGGTATTCGATGAACTGCAGTGGTTTGAAACTGGGAAACAAACCCCCATATCCAGAGTAACTACGAGAGCACATAAGAGACATTATGTTCACCTCTAGTTACTGTACCTCCAAGTGAAAACCTATGGGAAATTCATATTGGAATCCAGAGTAAATTGTTCTTACACTGGAGCAAGGACTCCCCGTAGTTACTCTGGATTGCGCTCATAGACAACCAATTGGGACAAACACCCCCTCCCCAACATTTGGCTTGCTGGGGAATCGAAGGCTGCAATCCTAACAATACTTTCCTTGAATAAGTTCAATTGAGCACAATGGGACTTACTTCTGAGTAGACATGCTTAGGATTGTACTCTCTGTGTTAAAGAGAATATTCCTGGAAGTGTGCATCTCATGCTGCTCCAGGGAACGACAAGAAGTGTTGTTGTTCCCTGGAGCAGGATGTTCTATTTCTTGTATGTGCAAGAACATACGTGTGCACACACGCATGTGCACGCACACAAGACTGACTAACAAACCTGTGGTTCCCAGATGTTTTGGACTGTGGCTCCCGCTGACGTACAGGGCCATTGATCACCACTCTCCATTATGGCTGTAGTCTTAAACAGATCTTACCTTGTTGTGCACTGATTTTGTATACATGGATTTGGCTCAACACGAGTGGCCACTGCAAATCACAGTGTTAAAAAACTGCTTTTCTACTGTTGTAGAGCGATAGTCATGCAAGCAATCATTCCATTTTTCAGTCACAGAATCAAACCCCTGCAGATTCTGTGGTACCCATAATTGGGTATCCTAGGGATTCCCTAGGGAGCCACAACTCACAGTTTGGGAACCACTGGTCTAAACTAATGGCAAGACTGGCTGGGGTATCATAGATCGAAGGGGCATGGAAAGTACTGCATGTGCTGCGACATGCTGTGTAAGTGGCCTCCCACTCACTATCAGAACTGTTCCAGGTATAGAAAGCACACCATATACCATATGACTGTATTTTTCCAGATTTGTCCTTTTTTCAGCCTGCTATCCAGGTGTCCTCCAAAAGGGCTTCTTTGTCCTCCATTTTGGCTTCATTTTGGAACTTTGCACTGGTGTGCAGCACCAATAACGTCGTATGTCGTTGGATTCGTATTGAAGAGCCGAATCCAGTGCAAAAATCGGTTTTGAAACATCTTCTTCCTATCAAAAGTTATGTCCAAAAAACTAAGGATCAAAAATATGCATTGAGCTCTATGGGAATGGGAAAGTGGCCAATATTGTGGCTTTACTCATGAGTAGGCAAAAATGCCATTATCCACCGGAAAGACCAGGTTGAGAGGAATGCAAGACCTTGTCATCCTTTTTAGGTGGTCACCCTGCCATATACCATATCTGCAGAGATGGGCCCAGCCTGGCCCCAAAACCGGTTCTCTGGAAGTGGGCGGGGCAAGGCTGGGTAAAGGGGCAGGGCTGGGGTAAGGGGTGGGGCCTGGGAGAATTTAAAGGGGAAATTTTTTTTAAAAAATCTAAAAATTTTTTAAAAATAATTTTAAAAAAATCTAAGTTTTTGTTAGTGCCCCCCAGCAACCCCAACCACACTTTCCTGGGAGTAAGCCCCATTGACTGTCATGGGACTTACTTCTGAGTAGTCAGCATAGGATTGATCTCTTAGGCTACAGTGCCAGCCACACTTTCCAGGGAGTAAGTCCCAGTGACAGTCATGGGACTTACTTTTGAGTAGACCAGCACAGGATGGGGCTCTGAGGCTGCAGTCCTCTCCACACTGTCCTGGGAGCAAGCTCCATTGACAGTCATGGGACGTACTTCTGAGTAGACCAGCACAGGATGGGGCTCTGAGGCTGCAGTCTTCTCCACACTGTCCTGGGAGCAAGCTCCATTGACAGTCATGGGATGTACTTCTGAGTAGACCAGCACAAGATGGGGTTCTGAGGCTGCAGTCCTCTCCACACTGTCCTGGGAGTAAGCCCCATTGACTGTCATGGGATTTACTTCTGAGTAGACCTGCATAGGATGGGGCTCTGAGGCTGCAGTCCTCTCCACACAACTGGCTGGGCATTTTAAATTTTTTTAATTTGCCGCTCCTAGCGGCAGCCCGGCAAAGCACCCCACAAGCCTCAGCAGCCGGGGAAAGGACTCTCCATCACTGAGGCTTGTGGGGCGCTTTGCCAGGCTGCCATTTGGAGCAGCAAATTTGAAAATTTTAAAATGCTCGGCCAGCTGCTGCCGCGCGAACCGGTCCGGACGGTTTTGGGGGGGCCCCAAAACAGTAGCGGTGGGGTGATTGGAACATCCGGTCCCCAAGACCCGGACCGAACCGGCCTCAGCCCACCACTCCATTTGTGTAGGCCAGATGTTCCATGCAGAAGACACAGACCTGGTGGACCAATTCCATGCGTCGCTGGGCTGAGCATGATCGTGATCATAGTCTAAAAGTTTATGATCACGATCCAAAAGTTTGGGAAAGACTGCCTTCCCCAAACGTCCCCACCACGAACACTTTGCCCATCAGGATGTGATGTTCTGCGGATGAGGCAGCTCGTCTCATTCTCGTAAAAGCCTTGGAAGATGAAAGGACTCGTCTTGGCCTTGGCAGTGCCAACTGTTTTATATGGCAATGATTATCAAAGTGCTGGGACAGCACTGGGAAAGTTTCAGCTTGTCAAAGTCACAATTACTTGCCTTGGGTTTAATATGAACCGAGGATTAACCATTTCCCAGGGAGGGAGGGAAGGAAAATGCTTGCCTTTCAAGGGTAGGTGCGTTTGTTGATGTGACCCCAAAGGACCGTTTCACACAAACCCCGAACCTTGGAGTGGCTCCAGTCCGGGTCGCACTGACCAGTTTCTAACTGTTTACCCAACTCTCCACCGGTGCATTCCTGCTAACCGCTCACTAAGATGCGCAACTGAAAAGCCCAACGGTAGAGGAATCAACACAAGTGTCGTGATCCTGTGCACACTTACTTGGGAATAAGTAAGTGTTGACAAGGAATCCAGAACCCGGTGGGACTTCTTTCAGAGTAAATATGCACAAACAGTGCTGCAAGGATGCAAGCCTATGCCCACTTCCTTGTGAGTAAACCTCATGGTGATTATGGAATAAGGGCGCACTGCAGAGTAACTACAGGGAGTCCTTGTTCCGATGTAAGAACAATTTACTCTGCATTGCAATATGAATTTCCCATAGGTTTTCACGAGGTGGTGCCGTAACTATGGGTGCACGTAATGTCGCTTATGTGCTCCCGTAGTTACTCTGGATTGTAGGTAAGAGCACAATCCTAACCAGGTCTACTCAAAAGGAAGCCCCATTGTGTTCAATGGGTCTTACTCTCAGGAAAGTGCAATCCGAAAGGCTGCAATCCTAAAGACACTTTCCTGGGAGTAAGATCCATTGAAAACAATGGGATTCCTTTTGAGTAGACTTACAGCCAAATCTAACTACGGGTGCACATAATGTCTCTTACATTCTCACGTAGTTACTCTGGATTGTAAGGTTAATAGGTAACCTCCTAGTTGAGAATCTCTGCATCGGGAATGTGGAAGGGGTACCTGACTGCCCAACACAGGTTGGAAGGTGATGAGGCCAACTCATCCAGAGATACTGTGGGCAGCCTCCCTGTCCTCATTACCATCCCGAGATGCTTGCTGAAATGGTGATGGTCTTTAATCTCCATATAGGCCCTGGCAGCATCTAAGTGTAATATGAAAAAACAGCCCTCCTAACCCAGGGCAAAATCCAGAGTAACTACAAGGAGTCCTTGCTCCAGTGTAAGAACAAGTTACTCTGGATTTCCCATAGGTTTTCACTAGGTGGTGCAGTAACTACGGGTGCATGTCAAGTCTCTTACGTGCTCCCGTAGTTTCTCTGGATTTGGGGGTTAATCTTCTTGCCCCCGTCCTTAAAGGGAAGAGGGCATCATGATTCCCAGTTGGAGTACCAGTGGCTTGTTTCATTCATGTTCAAATTCAACGACCCTCCTCTCTCGAAAGTGCACAGAGCAGGACACAAGGTTCCCTCTGCTGCTGGATGTAAGGGACGCATGACCATGTTTCCCCTCCTTTTAGGTTGTTTCTAGATGGTAAACCCCTCGGGGCAGGCAGGGGTTGGCCTCTCCTTTCCCGGAAAGTGCAATGTTCATAGTTGGCATTGTATAGATTGCAAACACTGAGCATTATTACTGAGTGTGCAAGACATTTTTCGGAATTATTTGTGCAATCGTCGCGACACCCCTGCAAGGGAAGTGAGCATCATTAGTATCCCGTATTGCTGATGGGGTGACTTGAGGATGAGAGGGAATGGCTTGCTCCAGGCCGTCGAGTGGATTCATGACAAATGTGACACTCGAACCAGGAAACTCTCGGAGCCCCGACACTACAGCAACGTTCGGTAGTTCCTGCTCAACCTGATCAAGTCAAACAGTAACATGATTCTTCCATATACCCCAGTGGTGGGCCCACCTCACCGAATAACCGGTTCACCGGAAGTTGGGGGCGGGACCGGGGTCGGGGGCCAGGGCAAGGGGCGGACCCCCACTGCGCATGCGCCAACCCCTGGCGCGCGCACACACGCAGTATGTCTCCTCCAGGTCGGCGCATTCACATTGCTTCTCCTTCTCCTGGTGTGCCGAACCGGTACGCCGGGTTTTCTGGACACCCTGCTGCTACCGGTTTGGTAGCGGTGGGGTGTTGGGAACAATTGGTTCGGGCGTTCAGGCCCGAACAGGCTTAGGCCCACCCCTGATACACCCCCATCAGCTTCTTGACACCTCTCCTCCAATGCACGTCCACTCAGCTCTCAGAGGAGAGGGTGCATGGCCTGGCATCTTCTGGCGCATGACCTGGCACATCCTGACATCCTCTTTTGCCTACTGGGGATCATAATACCTGATTGAGGGGCTTGGATTTCCGACCCCACTGACCACCCCGTCCCATCGACCACAAGTGGGGCCTCCTCCGGAAAGTGTTTATAAAGTGTTTGCACGAGGGGCAAGTGTGTGCGTGTGAAATAAATGGCTCACCCCTTAAGAGTGGTTCCTGGGGTCTCTGCGTTCATAATTCGACAGGTCTGCAGTTTATAAATCAAGGGTGATAACAGCAGCGCCCCAGGAAGGCCAGATCTATGAGGTGTGGGTGAGACGAAACTGAAAGAAGTCTGCCGGTGACCCAGACTTTACATGGGGGGGCAGGGAGGGGGGATTGCAATTTTTCAGGGTTACAGCCAGAGTGCCGATGCCTGTGCTTGCGAGGGGTGTCGCGTAGGGGTGTCTTCTCGCCTGGACTTCTCTGCCAGTTTATTTATTTTTCATCCACTTTAAGGAAAAGTTGGGAAAAAAAGCACAACTGATCTGAAATCAGGGAGAGAGGAAGGTTTTTAGGATGGCAGGATGAAGCGTGGTCCATTTTGTCCCCCTGTCCTTCCTCTCTGCCTCTTTGAAGTGCCAGACCTGGACAGAAGTACATCCACTTTGTCCGGAGCGTCCTCCCATAGCAGGAATCTCGAAACTCAAATACCTGGAACAGTGTCGAAGGTTGGAAAAAAATATTTTAAATATAAAATTTCAATATATTTTCCAATATATTCAATATATATATAGATAAATTTAGATAAATGAACTGAGATAAATGAATAAAACAAAGAAGCCAACACAACACATAAATAAGGCGCACAATTAAACAGATCCCATTTCCCCAGCCCACCAACACAGCTCCAGTTTGTGTTTGATCAACTGGATTCGATGCTCTTAGAGGATCAGTGGTTGGCCGCAGGCTGGTTTGAGGCTCATCAGATCTGGCCCTTGGGGTGGGGTTTCGGACCCCTGCCCCATAGAGCCTCAGTGATGTGCCTCTGTGATTCCTTCCAACAGCACATCTTTTCAGTGAATCTTTTGCCACGACTCCCTAATTCACATCCGACACTGTAAATAATCCTACAATCCAGAGTAACGATGAGATATTACGTGCACCTGTAGTTATGACACCACCTAGTGAAAACCTATGGGAAATTCATACTGCAGTCCAGAGTAACTTGTTCTTAGGGTGGAGCAAGGACTCCCCATAGTTACTCTGGATTGTGCCCTATGCCGGGTCACTGCTGGGGAAAGAGGTGCAAATGGTGTCACAGGCCACAGTGGAGGCAGTTTCAGTGCCACATGACAACGGGGCAGGAGATTGCACTATAAATCAATGTATATGAAAGAAATACCCTTTTCCTCCTTAGTGCTCTTTCCCCCTTTCCTTCTCTTTCCATTGGTATCCACTTCTTATGTTCATTGACAGCACAAGAGAAATCCTAAGCGGTTGGATGGGGACCGCACCAGCGAGACGATGGGGAAACGGGGTGCGTGGGCAATCATAGAGATCCAAGGAAAACAGCATTCTGACATGTAGTCAGAGCAAAGGGTCTGGGGGGGCATTCCTCCCCCCTGCACTGCCCACTCCTTGTCAGATCCCGTCTGCTTTCCTGAGCCTAAACTCATCCTGGCAACCCTCATCCTCTTCCATTAGTATCAAGTGGGGACTTGCAGGTAGGTGTCACCCTGCCATAGGGGGAAGAGGCATCGCCCAATGCTGGGATCGCAAGGCCTGTCTCTCCGGGCCACCCTCTTCTCCCTTAATCACCCTTGTCCATTTGGATTATTACCCAGGAATCGCGGTGCCAACTGGAGAGGCGTCTTCTGATGGATCAGAACGCACACATTGTGTTCTGCGTGGGATGCGCAAAAAAATAACATGGCCATGAGGTCAGGAGAACATGCTCAGGTCTTGGCTCCTGGCTTGATCTTCATGATCCTGGCTTGGCAATCCAGCTCAGTTCGGATTTGCTGGCCCAGGTTGCAGGACCGGCCAAAGATCTCCTGGCTGGCACTTGAGATGGTGCCCACAATGCTGCCATGACCCTTGGATTAAGAGCTTTAGGAAACCCTTGGTGCGTGTGCAATGCAATGTGTGTACATCAACCTTCCAGCGCCCCCAAGGTTTTTTGGGGCCCCCAAGAGAGTGGGACCCTAAGCTATAGCATGTTTAGCTTATACATGAATCCGGCACTGAGTGGGCAGACGGGCGGCCTCCCTTCCACCCCTCCTGGTTCACCACGGTTTGCTCCCAGTGGCAAAAAGATGCTTCTCTCCCAGGGATCCAAGATTCCATAAGGGATCTAAGATTCTTCCATAAGAAAATCTCGAGTCGCTTGACCGGAGATGTCCTCTGAACAAGAGGACGGTTGGATCCCTTGTGAGATTCATGCGCTCTCAGCATTCTTTTTAAGGTGAGCACCTCTCTCCAACTGAATCCCACCACTGCTGGAAGGCTCAGCAGCAATGCACGTGGCACATGGCGATGAAGCCCTGTCTCTTTGGGTTACCTTTGTTTCTGGTTCATGGGTTCAGTAGGACAGTGGCATAGCTAGAGGGGGTTCAAGGAGCCTCACCATGGCATGCAAGCGACCTTCAGAGCCGTTCTGGGCACCGGGAGCCAAACGGGGAGCAGACACATCCGGTTCTTTTGCCACATCTGCATCCCACATCTGCATCCTGCGAAAAAGCATCCCATGGAGCCTGGCCTTAATGGGCTCCAATGAGTGCGTTCGTTCTGCAGACCTGCAAGCCTGCAAGGCCGGGGATTGAGTGGCACCAGGGGAAGTGACTTCATTTCCTTGGCAGCAATGCGCCGTGAACATTTCCACCCTCTCATAGCTCGAGTTCCCACAGGTTGCTTTGCCCAGCCCTGTCCACAATGAGCCCAAGATTTGTCCTCTTGGGGTAGTTCCTACCACGTCATGGAGAATCTGTGACTCTTGGTACGGACGTTCCCAAACGTTCTTCCATTTGGGATTGAATGGGAACAGCAGCTCCCCTTTGATTGTCAATAGATGACGGGCAGCGTTGAACCCATTATTCCCTTGTCAAAAAGGGCCGGTTTTAATTCAAGCACGTTGTTCAGCTGCCATATATTATTATTTCAAAATTATTTTTATTTTATTTTTCTTTCTTGTTTTGTTAATTTTTGCTTTATTTTATAACTACAACAGAGGACAAGGATGCCTAAAATGTAGGACATTAAAAAAAATATTGGACATGATAAAATAAAAACTATATATATATATATATATATATATATATATATATATATATATATATATATATATATATATATATATATATGGTTGTAATTTAAACATTATCCCCCAAATCCAGAGTAACTATGGGAGCATTAAGAGACTTTATGTGCACCTGTAGTTACTGCATAGTCATATTGGAATCCAGAGTAAGTTGTTCTTACACCGGAGCAAGGACTCCCCGTAGTTACTCTGGATTTTGCACTATCATTACTTATTATTATGTTTAGAACTGACATACAATTTATTGCATGTAATTTATTAATTACAAGAAGCCTACATTCTGCCTGCTCACAAAGAAATGGATGATAGATAGATAGATAGATAGATAGATAGATAGATAGATAGATAGATAGATAGATAGATAGATAGATAGAAGGGACCCAGTAGGTCATCTAGTCCAGATAGATAGATAGATAGATAGATAGATAGATAGATAGATAGATAGATAGATAGATAGATAGGAATGAAGGAAAGGATGGTAGAAGATAGAATCACAGAGTTGGACGGGACCCAGTAGGTCATCTGGACCCAGATAGATAGATAGGTTTTAAACACTATATTATTATTAGATTTAAAACAATTATATATAACTTTTAATCTATATGTTATTAATTACAAGAAGGCTACATGCTACCTGCTGACAAGAAAAAGGAGGACAATGAAGATTATTTTTTTAGGACACATGTGTAAAAAAGAGGACATGTCATGGCAAAAGAGGTCACCCTGCTCTTGCGATATCACATCTGGTTTCTGGAAGATTCTTCCAGTTCCTGTGGCTCATTTTCTAGGGCATGAGTCTGGCAGCAGATAATTTGGGAGAGATGATTAATTATTACAGACAGAGCCACACAACCCGGAAGAGTTTTCCTGGCAGTTTTTAACTCATGAGACACCCCTGCAGACCTTTTGCAGCACATCAGTGTGCCACAGCATAGTGCAGTGTTTCTCAAAGTGGGGGTCGGGACCCCTTTGGGGGTCACCTAGAGCTTTCCTGGGGGTCGCCTAAAGAACCCTGGTGCAGGGGGCCAGGCCAGGCTTGCCAGACCTCCGGCTGTAGCTGCGCGTGCACTGGGGCTGACTGACAGCCTCAGGGCCCAATCCTATGCATGCCTACTCTGAAATAAATCCCATTGTGTTCAATGTGTGCGTAGAACACACATTTCATTTGTAACAACGAAAATACATCCTGCATATCGGATATTTACACTACGATTCATAACAGTAGCAAAATTAGTTATAAAGTAGCAACGAAAATAATGTTATGGTTGGGGGTCCCCACAACATGAGGAACTTATAAAGGGGTCACGGCGCTAGGGTGATTGAGAACCACTGGATAGTGGCTGTAAACCTCTGGGCTGAGCATGAGTGGACCTGGAAATGAATCTCCACTCAGCCAGAAAACTCACTGAGTGGCCTCTCAAATGGCATGGAAAGACATAGGGTTGAGATGTGCTGAACTATCATTTATTTATTTATTTATTTATTTATTTATTTATTCATTCATTCATTCATTCATTCACTCACTCACTCACTCACTCATTTATTTATTTATTTATTCATTCATTCGTTCATTCATTCATTTCTACGGCCATTATTCATTCATTCATTCATTCATTCATTCATTCATTTCTACGGCCATTATTCATTCATTCATTCATTCATTCATTCATTCACTCATTCACTTATTCACTCACTCACTCACTCACTCACTCATTTATTTATTTATTTATTTATACATTCATCCATTCACTCATTCACTCAGGGCAAAATCCAGAATAACTATGGTGAGTCCTTGCTCCAGTGTAAGAACAATTTACTCTGGATTGCAATATGAATTTCCCATGGGTTTTCACTAGGTGGCGCCGTAACTACGGGTGCACGTAATGTCTCTTATGTGCTCATGTAGTTACTATTTGTTTATTTGTTTATATTTGTTTATTTGTTTATTTGTTTATTTCTATCCCAAATATATTATTTATTTGATTTCTATCCTAAATATATTATTTATTTGATTTCTATCCCAAATATATTATTTATTTTATTATATATATAGATTAAAAGGAAGTATTCTCAAGGCGGCTATCGATGTCCCCCCCCCCACTTCTGTTTCCAATCTGAGGTGCAGGGGCTGATGCAACCCCAGCTATGGGGAGAGACTGCAATTTACATGCTGCCTCAAGGGCCAGCAGGTCTTGGTTGTCCATCCTTGCAGGGTTGTTGTGAGGACAAAATAACCAGGAGCTCCATATGCTCATTTGGTGCAATAATAATGAAATATTTCATATTTTTATTTGACATATTTTTTAATGAAATATTTTAAATGAAATATTTTTTAATGAAATATTTTGTATTTTATTTTAATATTTTATGAAATGATGCAAATTTCTCCGCTGAGCATCTTTTCCAGAGTTCCAGATGTGGTGAATTTTGTGCCGTTGGTCACACACGTCAGAAATCTTTTAAAAACACACCCCAATTAGCTTTCAGAGGATGAAAAAATATTTTGTCTGAAGGTGCCCATATTTTCTCAGCCGTGAAATTATTTTTGCAGCTGTGCCACGTGGGCGGCGTTAATATGTGCGGTGAGGTGAGGATGGAAATGGCAGCGGTTCTGTTACCCTCCTCAGTCTTTGGGTTCTCGGAAGCCAAGTCTTTCTAGGATCACATTCCAACAGCCGGGACGGCCTTGGAGGGTCTAAGCAGAGAAGGTGGACAAGTCTGAACTACCAAGAACTGGTATGAAGTCAAAGCCTAAAGGACATTAGAATAGCCCCATTAAGGATCAGGCCATCTCATCTACCATCCTCTCTAGGTATCCCCGCTTTCTGATGGTTCGTTTTCTGATGATCCACTCTTTCAACACCTTTCAATTATACCCAGAACTCATTCATTCAATGCCTGTTCTGCTCTATCAACCTCCTTCTGCTGTTCTAAAGGCCAAAGTTGCCCTGCCCCAGGTTGTAGATCCTGGCCTAATCCGGTTCCGAATTAGTGAATGGGAATCCATTTGCAGAAATCTTCACGCGGCAGTCAAAATTTGCAAGATAAAAGGGACATTTGCAATTTGCTAGCTAAGAAAGCATTAGAAGCAACCTTTAGAAACTAAAAAAGGTCCCACTTTTCAACTGTTTTCACTTTTGGACGGTGCTCCGATCCTTAACCCACCCAATTTGTGGGGGAGGCCTGTATTGCACAGTGGCCCAGCAGATGCATCAAGGAGCACTTGAGACAACAACATACCCACACCCCATTGCCACCCCGTTAGGTCTAGCAGGGCAAGCTTACAGTCACAGTCTACTGGGATAGTTACCCTGTCTATCTATCTATCTATCTATCTATCTATCTATCTATCTATCTATCTATCTATCTATCTATCTATCTATCTATCTATCTATCTATCTATCTATCTGTCTGTCTGTCTGTCTGTCGTATTTAAATCCCACTCCCCCTTCCTATTGATGTGCTCCGGATCAATGGGGTGGAACGGAAGGGGAAGGGAAGAGGACAGACAGTGGTTCTATGGCATTTCAGCCCAGCACCCCCTTCTGAGTATGACAGTCTGTCTGGGATACCCAAAAGTAAAAGTGATGTAATTCATAAATTATATATAATTATAAGCAGGTAATATTGCATTTAAATTAACCTCATGAACACAATATACATGAGTGTTTTCAGCTTTTGTTTCTCATGACCTACATTTTTTTGGGTGTCCTACATTTGGGGGGCCCGTGTCCTCTTTTGCAGCTGTGACATCTGGTCAACTTGGCCATGATAGAAATAAACCTTGTAACATCTGGCCAAATCCTTCCATCTGGCAACCCAATCAGTGTCCATCTGGCTGTTCGGACAACATCTGTCTGCCCATTTTAAGTGAATGTGCCACGGCAAATGCACCCCCAAATATAAGATTCGGGGATGAGGCCTTGTCAGGTCACAAAGGATGTGGCCATTTGACATTCCTTGAAAAACAGGGAAAACTGGGAGCCCAGAGGTGAACCCAGTGGTGGGCTTGAATCCCACCACTGTGCCCAGTGCTTGGTAAGGTCGCCCAGTGCCTACTGCCTACTGGTGCCCACTACCCACTGGTGCTCCATGATGTCCACTGGTAGCCACTGCCTGGTGGTTCCTGCTGCCCCCTGGTGCTCACGAGGGAATGTCCAGTGGTTCCCAGTGCCTGGTGGTGCTGCTGCCCACTGGTTCCCAGTAGGAATGTCCAGTGCCCCATGGTGCCCACTTTACAATGCTGCTGTGCCTGGTGCCCAAAGGTCCCCAGTAAGCATGCCCAGTGCTTGGTAGGGATGCCCACTGCCTACTGGTGACTGGTGCCAGTGGTGGGCTTCAGGGGATTCTTACAGGTTCTATAGAACCCTTTGCTAATGAGCGCCTGGTCTGAGAACCAGTTACTAGTGGGACATACAACCTGTTGTTAAAGTAGCTTATTGAGACATACAACCTGTGGTTAATTTATTTGAATCCCACCATGGGTTGACCCCCCAATATGCTGTCCAAAATAGACGGCTTTGGGGTAAACAGGCAACTGTAGCAGGTTGAAGCCCACAACTCTTCATCAGTGTCTGCTGGTTTCATGGTTTAGCTATGCTGCATCTTGCGGACATGCAGACCTGTCAATCAGTGGCAGGTTGAAGCCCACCAGTGTCTGCTGGTTTCACTGGTTTAGTTATGCTGCATCTTGTTAACATGCAGACCCGTCAATCAGTGGCGGGTTGAAGCCCACCAGTGTCTGCTGGTTTCACTGGTTTAGCTACGCTGCATCTTGCGGACATGCAGACCTGTCAATCAGTGGCGGGTTGAAGCCCACCAGTGTCTGCTGGTTTCACTGGTTTAGTTATGCTGCATCTTGTTAACATGCAGACCCGTCAATCAGCGGCGGGTTGAAGCCCACCAGTGTCTGCTGGTTTCATGGTTTAGCTATGCTGCATCTTGCGGACATGCAGACCTGTCAATCAGTGGTGGGTTGAAGCCCACCAGTGTCTGCTGGTTTCACTGGTTTAGCTATGCTGCATCTTGCGGACATGCAGACCTGTCAATCAGTGGCGGGTTGAAGCCCACCAGTGTCTGCTGGTTTCACTGGTTTAGCTATGCTGCATCTTGCGGACGTGCAGACCTGTCAATCAGCCCACCAGTGTCTGCTGGTTTCATGGTTTAGCTATGCTGCATCTTGCAGACGTGCAGACCTGTCAATCAGCCCACCAGTGTCTGCTGGTTTCATGGTTTAGCTATGCTGCATCTTGCGGACATGCAGACCCGTCAATCAGTGGCGGGTTGAAGCCCACCAGTGTCTGCTGGTTTCACTGGTTTAGCTATGCTGCATCTTGCGGACGTGCAGACCTGTCAATCAGCCCACCAGTGTCTGCTGGTTTCATGGTTTAGCTATGCTGCATCTTGCAGACGTGCAGACCTGTCAATCAGCCCACCAGTGTCTGCTGGTTTCATGGTTTAGCTATGCTGCATCTTGCGGACATGCAGACCCGTCAATCAGTGGCGGGTTGAAGCCCACCAGTGTCTGCTGGTTTCACTGGTTTAGCTATGCTGCATCTTGCGGACGTGCAGACCTGTCAATCAGCCCACCAGTGTCTGCTGGTTTCACTGGTTTAGCTATGCTGCATCTTGCGGACATGCAGTCCCGTCAATCAGTGGCGGGTTGAAGCCCACCAGTGTCTGCTGGTTTCACTGGTTTAGCTATGCTGCATCTTGCGGACGTGCAGACCTGTCAATCAGCCCACCAGTGTCTGCTGGTTTCATGGTTTAGCTATGCTGCATCTTGCAGACGTGCAGACCTGTCAATGAGCCCACCAGTGTCTGCTGGTTTCATGGTTTAGCTATGCTGCATCTTGCGGACATGCAGACCCGTCAATCAGTGGCGGGTTGAAGCCCACCAGTGTCTGCTGGTTTCACTGGTTTAGCTATGCTGCATCTTGCGGACGTGCAGACCTGTCAATCAGCCCACCAGTGTCTGCTGGTTTCATGGTTTAGCTATGCTGCATCTTGCGGACATGCAGACCCGTCAATCAGTGGTGGGTTGAAGCCCACCAGTGTCTGCTGGTTTCACTGGTTTAGCTACGCTGCATCTTGCGGACATGCAGACCCGTCAATCAGCGGCTGGGGTCCCAACATCCTGGGATGGGGGGGGGGCTGTGTCTGTCAGTGTCCGTCAGGCTCGCCATATTGATCGGAAAGCCCTGGTTGGCAATACCCCTCCTTACGGTGTCATAAGAGCAAGACTGATTTCTTTTAAAATGTTCTTTTATTGGAGGTTTAAGGCAGGGAAGGGAGACGGACAATGTTGTCTTTGATCCCCCCTGCCTTGTCATCCCTCCGATGAGCGTCTCATAAAACAAATTGAGAGGTTTAAATCTCTCAGACAAAAATCAATACAGGGGGATAAGTAAAGAATAGGAGGAAGCTGGCAGCGCAGATTTATTTCCCTGGAAATGTTTTTTCAATGGATTGACTAATAAATCTAAGTGCCCAGTGCTGGGGCCTTTGATATGCAATCTCTCCCTCTACTCAGATGAAAGGCCCACATGAAAAGGAAGCCTCGGTTATTGATTTTAACAAGGTTATAAATCAAGGAAGTTCCACACGTTATCGGGATCAGCATGTGCGCCGACTCCACAGCAGGCCAGGGATTCCCATTACCCGGGTGCAGAGACGCACAGGCAACGGCTTCCTCCCTCTCCTTGAATTTATGACAGCCAAAATGTAGAAATATCAACCACTGACCCACTGACCAAATCCAGCCACATCCTCTCCGCTTTAAGGTTTTGAACAGACCCCAAAGAGACACCGATCTGGGGTTAAACTCCTGTTTTCAATAGCGTTTGAGTTTATACTGTGGATCGAATGTCATGCTTGAATGTTTTAAAGTGATGTTTAAAATAATAAGGTGCACCTTGTGGAGGGTTGATTCTCCAGATTCTTGTGTAGGGTTGATTCTCCCAGATCATGTAAGGTTGATTCTCCGGATCCTTATGTAGGGTTGTTTCTCCAGATCGTTATGTAAGGTTGATTCTCTGGATCCTTGTGTAGGGTTGATTCTCTGGATCCTTGTGTAGGGTTGATTCTCCGGATCCTTGTGTAGGGTTGTTTCCCCAGATCGTTATGTAAGGTTGATTCTCTGGATCCTTGTGTAGGGTTGATTCTCTGGATCCTTGTGTAGGGTTGATTCTCCGGATCCTTGTGTAGGGTTGTTTCTCCAGATCGTTATGTAAGGTTGATTCTCTGGATCCTTGTGTAGGGTTGATTCTCTGGATCCTTGTGTAGGGTTGTTTCTCCAGATCGTTATATAAGGTTGATTCTCCAGATTCTTGTGTAGGGTTGATTCTCCCAGATCATTATGTAAGGTTGATTCTCCGGATCCTCGTGTAGGGTTGTTTCTCCAGATCGTTATGTAAGGTTGATTCTCCAGATCGTTATATAAGGTTGATTTTCTGGATCCTTGTGTAGGGTTGTTTCTCCAGATCGTTATATAAGGTTGATTCTCCAGATTCTTGTGTAGGGTTGGTTCTCCAGATCTGTGTAGGGCTGATTTTCCAGATCCTTGTGTAAGGCTGATTCTCCAAATCCTTATGTAGGGTTGATTCTCCAGATCTGTGCAGGGTTGGTTCTCCAGATCTGTGTAGAGTTGATTCTCCAGATCTGTGAGGGTTGTTTCTCCAGATCCTTGTGTAAGGTTGATTCTCCAAATCCTTATGTAGGATTGATTCTCCAGATCTGTGCAGGGTTGGTTCTCCAGATCTGTGTAGGGATGATTTTCCAGTTCTTTATGTAGTGTTGATTCTCCAAATCCTTATGTAGGGTTGATTCTCCAGTTCCTTATGTAGGGTTGATTCTCCAGATCTGTCTAGAGTTGGTTCTGCAGATCTGTGTAGGGTTGATTCTCCAGATCCTTATGTAGGGTTGATTCTCCAGATCCATGTGTAGGGTTGATTCTCCAGATCTATATAGGGTTGATTCTCTAGATCCTTATGTAGGGTGGATTCTCCAGATCCTTATGTAGGGTGGATTCTCCAGATCTGTCTAGAGTTGGTTCTGCAGATCTGTGTAGGGTTGATTCTCCAGATCCTTATGTAGGGTTGATTCTCCAGATCCATGTGTAGGGTTGATTCTCCAGATCTATATAGGGTTGATTCTCTAGATCCTTATGTAGGATGGATTCTCCAGATCCTTATGTAGGGTGGATTCTCCAGATCTGTCTAGAGTTGGTTCTGCAGATCTGTGTAGGGTTGATTCTCCAGATCCTTATGTAAGGTAGATTCTCCAGATCCTTGAGTAGGGTTGATCCTCCAAATTCTTGTGCAGGGTTGATTCTCCAGATCCATGTGTAGGGTTGATTCTCCAGATCTATATAGGGTTGATTCTCCAGATCCTTATGTAGGGTGGATTCTCCAGATCCTTGTGTAGGGTGGATTCTCCAGATCTATGCAGGGTTGATTCTCCAGATTCTTCTTTTGGGGCTGGTTAACTTCTGTGCAGTGGCATAGCTAGAGGGGGTGCACAAGGCTACATTTTGCAGGGAGCCTCGCTGCAGTGTGCAAGTGTCCCTTCCCCTTTGCAGGTGTTCCCGGTGGTGGTTCTCAAAACAGAGGCACATGCAGGATGGAGCATATGAACCGTCAAGGCAAATGCTTCCTTTTGGGTCCGCAGAGTGGAGCAATGGAGGTGCTCAGCGGCCCTGGTCCTAAGGCTTGTTTTCCGATTTCGACATTCTGAAGATGCCTTATTAATACCGAGGCAAAACTAAATTGAAACACAAAAGCACGGCAGGAGAAAGTTCTCCTAGTAGAGCAAAGAATGGTTTTATCCAGTAATAAATCTCTCCCAATAGCCTTTAAGGAATATCTGCCTCGGAGTGCAGGCATCTCATAAGCTTCCCACAAATCATAGGGACCCAGGTCTTCCCTCCCTTGGCCCTATCCAATAAATCAATTCAAACCTTCTTTGCAGGAACCCACATTTTAGATAACCAAAGTTCAGCAATAGGACAGATTCTTCTTTTTCCCCTTCTGAACAATAAGTATCTTGACCGTGGGGAAGAGATTAAAAACTGGCTCCCTTGAAGCCCAGCCAGGAGGCTCGCTAGTTACCTCCCAGCTTGACCCTCCATAGCTGGAGAGTTGTGGGGCTGGCAGGGCCCCATGGTTGTAAGAGCAGACCTGCTGACTCACAGGATGTCCAAGACCAACAGTGTAGTGCAATGGTCAGGGAATGGGGTAAATGACCCCAAATGGGGTAAAAATGAAATTTCTGGGGGTAATGGACAGTTGCGCTGCCGAGACATAGCCAGGCATGAATATGAACCTATGCGCATGCCCGGCTGTGTCTTGGCAGCACAACCGACCATTAGCCCCAGGAAATTCATTTCATTGCATATAGAATCTACATATAGATTCTATAAGCATGCCTGGCTGTGTGTGTTGCAGTACCATAGAGTAGAAGGTCCTGACACAGCACACTATATTAATAATATATTATTTCCTTCCTTTCATCAAGGGGGTAATGTCGGCGTATCGAAATATATTTTGGGGTAAACGGTAAAAAAGTTCCCTGACCCCTAGAGTAATGGTTAGAGCAGTGATTTTCAAACTTTGTCAACTCAAGGCACACCACAGACTGAAGGATACCAACATACACTGACAAGGTGCTAAAATGGTCAAGGCACACCATCAAGGGGGATAATGGGAAAGGAACACCATGCAGCAGATGTGGGGGGCTCACCCCCTATCCTTCCCCCAAATTTCCATGGAACATCTGCAGACCATTCATGGCACTTTGGTTGAACATTGTTGGTTTAGAGTGTCAGAGAAGCATTTGGATCTCCACTTGCTCATGAAATTCAGGGGGTCACCTCTAATTTCTCTAATCCCCACACTGAAGTCAGAAGACGAGGGGATGCCTCGGAAAATGCACAGACTTTTTTTAGGGTTCTGGAACCTGAAACTAGGACATGATGACCTACTAGGTCCTTTCCAACTCCATGATTCTATGAGTAACGTAACCTTTTGTGGAGGGGAAGGTGCATGATGCAAGTGGTGCATGAAGTCTGTCATACAAGCAGAAGGTTCCCAGATGCCCAAACCTCTAAAGGAGGACAAGGTCTTGGATTCCTCCCAGCCTGGCCTTTCCGGTGGACAGTGCCACGTTTACCTACTCAAGAGTAAAGCCACGATATTGGGCACTTTCGCTTTCCCATAGAGCTCAATGCCTATTTTTTATTTTTAGTTTTTTGGCCATAACTTTTGATAGGAGGAGATTATTTCAAAACTGATTTTTGCATCGGATTCTGCTCTTCAATACAAATCCAATGACATATGACATGATGGGGTACAATGAAGCTTTTTTTGGAGGACACCCAGATAGGAGGCTAAAAAAAGAGGACAAATCCGGAAATTTCCGGTCATATGATCACCCATCCTAGGCCATATCTCCAGGTAGGGTTTGGAGAAAGATCCCTGGTGAGATACCACTAGAACCAGCTAGAACCTCAGTGTGACTCAGGAGAAAGCCGGAAGCGTCCAAGGTTGAGATGTGGCAAACTTTTCCATTTCTCCTTAATGTAGAGAGAAGTCCTGGATCGTTGTCAGTTTCGGGGAGGAAGGCAGCGTCAACCCAAAATAGCCCCTTTCCATAAACAAAACTGCTTTCTGTTTCCCTGTTATAAACAGACGGCGGGATTAAGGGATCACACCATCCAGGCCGGAGAAAGAGAGAGCGGGAAGCCTTCTCCAAAGTGATTCACCACCCTGGTGAGGAGGGTGGCGGGTGTGGCCGGGCAGACACCGACTCCGAAGAGATGCCTGCAGGGGAGGAATTACTCGGGAGCAGCCGATGTGCACATTACAAACCCACAGGGAACATACACAAGGGAGCCGGTGCAGGGGTGTGAAGGACCGTCACTCCCGTCTGGGCTGGTGGGGGTCCTCTGCAAAAGACACTGCAGAAGAGTGCAGCATCATGTACATCAGGGTGCAGCATCATGTACGTCATCTACATGATACATCAGGGTGCTTCGACTTCTCTGGTCCAAGCCTTTCCTCTGCCACAAATTCTCTACATTGGTGGTACTTGGGCATTTCATTCTGGGACCCCCTTTCAAACATGCATCACTGTGATGCTAGAGTGCCTCCATGTCTACTCAGAAGTAAATCCCATTGCATTCAAAGAGACTTTCTCCTTGGAAATCCCAGTGTCAGATTCCAAGATGGCAGATCCCACCCTCTTGCGACCCCACGGACGCCCTCTAAGGGGTTCCTGACCCTGACTTTAAGTCCCATTTTAAGTACACAAATGATATTGACCAGTTTTTGTCTTCCTGGTGAGAATAATGGAGCTATTCATATGTGCTTGTCTTAAGCTTAGGTGGAAGGATTATAAGAAAGGTGTTGGTTCTCAGGGATCTGCTGGATGATGATGAGGATGAGGATGATGATGTTAAGTCTGTTCATCTGAAAGAAATTCAGCAAAACCCACCCAACTTTCAGCCTGTTTCTTTTTCCAGGACACATCCTCCTTTTTGGCCATGTGATCTGGGAGAAAATCTTAATTGTCTTCCTTTACCTTGTGAGCAGGCAGCATGTAGGCTTCTTGTAATTAATAAATTGTAGGCAATAAGTTATGTTATAGGTTAAAATGTAATAATAAGTAACATAGTGGGTTGGACGAGATGACCTACTGTGTCCCTTCCAACTCTAGGATTCTATGATAGGATGCAATCCTAACTTAGGTCTTAGATCTAAGACCTAACCCATTGGTCTTCCCATTCCTGTGGTGTTGCAGGGAGGCAAGTGCATGTCTGTGCACTGGCCT
The DNA here is from genome assembly GCA_030015325.1 of Cryptoblepharus egeriae. Taxonomy (NCBI): domain Eukaryota; kingdom Metazoa; phylum Chordata; class Lepidosauria; order Squamata; family Scincidae; genus Cryptoblepharus; species Cryptoblepharus egeriae. The sequence continues at coordinate 481,330 of JAREYC010000022.1, forward strand.
AACCCTCCCCCAGGAGAGGTGCAGGTGTGTCTTACGGCACTTTTGGGACACCTCCAGGCCAGCACCAGACTTGTGCTGGTAGTTAGGCTGGCCTAACTGGGCTAGGCTGGGTTAGCACTGCACCCTTCATGTTTAAATTAAGACCATGAATGCAATATATATATATGAGCATTTTTAGCTTCTATATTTTTCTTGGGTGCGTTTTGTGGTTTTTGACATCAGGTTCTGACAGCTGATTTGAATATATATGTATATATATAATATGTGTGTGTGTGTGTAAATGTGTGTATATATATATATAAGTGTGTATATATACACATACATATATACATATATATATATGTATATATATATAAGTGTGTATATATACACATACATACATATATACATTATATATGTATATTTATATGTGTGTGTATATATATGTGTGTGTATATATACACATACATATATACAAATATATGTATATATATATATGTGTGTGTAGGTATATATATATAAGTGTGTATATATACACATACATACATACATATATACATATATATACACATACATACATACATACATACATACATACACACACACACACACACATAGATAGATAGATAGATAGATAGATAGATAGATAGATAGATAGATAGATAGATAGCTATAGATATAGGCGCTGTCTAGAGTAACTACGGGGAGTCCTTGCTCCGGTGTAAGAATAATTTGTTCTGGATTCCAATATGAATTTCCCATAGGTTTTCACTAGGTGGTGCAGTAACTATGGGTACACGTAATGTCTCCTACGTGCTCCTGTAGTTACTCTGGATTGTAGGGCTTATTTATATTTATAAAAATTTGTATTTATATTTATAAAAAATTTTATTTATATCTATTCTTTGCTAAATATAGAATATTTTAATTCAGAATCTGCGCCAGGAGTTGCGACGAGTTGGATTTGGGTGAAATGCGGCTGGGAGAAGAAGCCAATTATTCAAACTGAACCGACTAGAATTAGTAGCATGAACTTCCTGGAACATCTTGGAATATTGAACGAAGAGCTCCTTTCATACCTGAGGAACCTGATAATAGATGTAAAAGCACAGCAAACATTAATTATTGCTTTTAATTGCTGTTTATTATGATCAGAATCTCTCTTTTATCTCAATGGGTTGGCCCCTCCCGACTTAATAATAGCAATCTGCGTTTCCAGAGCTGGCATCCAAGATCTCAATGTACTCTGCAATCAGACCGTCTCCCAACATCCCTGGAAGGCAGGAAAACCAGTTTTCATTTTTTCCTGCTAGATATATAGGAGCCTTGCCCCCCCCCCCCAACTCCATCCCCACCCCTGCTATCTTAAATTGAGATGATGGGAAAAAAAAGTTTTGTGAAATCGCCCATCAAATTGCATCTCTCCCTTTCAAACAATTGAGGTTTTATTTTTATAACAACGTATTGGGAAAGTTCCCAATAGCCTTATCAAGAAGGATTTAGGCGTGCCCGATTATTTTCACCGGTGCCGACATTTATTCCCATCAGTTTTCCAAAGAGAAAACAAAAGCCTTGTTTATTTAGAATAACAGTGCAATGGTAGGCATGTCTACTTGGAAGTAAGTCCCATTGCTTATTCCCAGAAGAGCATATATTGGATTTTTTGGGAAAGTCTTTTAGAGCGGTTAACATAGCAAAAGAGATTAACAGCCAAATGCAGAGTAACTACGTGAGCACATAAGAGACATTAAGAGCACAATCCTAACCAGGACTACTCAAAAGTATTGTGTTCAATGGGTTTTAAACCCAGGAAAGTGTCTTTAGGATTGCATCCTAACTGAGAACTGTTACTAACAGGACATAGAACCTGTTGTTAATTTAAGTTATTAGCCCCCAAATCCAGAGTAACTATGGGAGCACATAAGAGACTTTACATGCACCCGTAGTTACTGCACCACGTAGTGAAAACCTATGGGAAATTCATATTGCAATCCAGAATCAATTGTTCTTACTCTGTTACTCTGGATTTCGCCCTAAGAACACTTTTTTTTTAATGGACGCAGTGGAGATATGGCAAATTGCGATTGGAAAGTACATTATGTGGGATGAATCAGGACAGCTAATCTCTCCCGACTAGACAGGAGAGTGACTTGAAAAAGCGCACATTTCCTTGGAAATCAGGCATGGAGAAGATATATGTATAGAAGTACAGAGAAGATATAGGAGCAGATATATGTAATGTATCTTTTACGTAGCTGAGAGTTTGGGATATTTTCCGAAAATTCTTGCACCATTTCTAAAAGACCTTTGCTTATCTAAGGATTATAATATGTTTTTATGTACTTCTTTATCTTATGAGTAGGTTGCCAACTTCTTTGGCTGGCTCCTGCTCCTGTGCATTCCAAACCAGCTTGGTTGACAGACATCAGCAGGTAATTATAATTACTGGTATCTTTATCTCATACCCTCCAACAATAAACAGATTAAAAAATGGGGACTTTTAAGCCTGGAACACTCTTCTTTCATTCCATGGATGAATGAGGGCGCTCCCCCATCCCCCTCTTTGCACATTACAGAGGGTGCTCCCCCCCTCAACATTTTTTCACATTACAATCTGATCTTCCGTCCATGACTTTGACGTCACATCGGTCCTAGTGCTACAGCGTCACTGGTCATAACAATCCCATGGCTGGCCACAGCTAATACAATAACATCCCAGATCAGTGGCGCAGGTAGAGAGGTGTACAATTTTTCCATGTGACTAAATGCGCCACACAAGGGACCCCTCAAAACAGAGGTCTCTGCCTGGCTCCAAAGCGGAGGAGGGAGGCGTCGCATGTATGGCATGTTCAGGCACCTGCAAAAGTGAATGCTTTGCATCTCTTCTAGCTGCGCCACTGCCCCAAATCACAAGAGCGGGAGGCGCATTATGGGTGCAATCCAGGGAGTCCTTGCTCAGACATAAGAACAATTTACTCTGGATAGCAATATGAATTTCCCATAGGTTTTCACTAGGTGGTGCCGTAACGACGTTGACCTAAATGTCTCTTACGTACTCCTGTAGATACTATGGATTGTAAAGTGAACATGCCAAATTGGGTACAAGTTTTTTTTTTTTTTGGGTATGATTGTAACCTGTAAATTTAATTTATTTATGGTATCTGTAAATTGTCTTTCCTCCTTTCCTCCTTCTTTCCTCCTGTCTTTCCTCCTTTCCACCAAGGGAATCCCGAGTGCTTCAGCACGCTGGGCATAAATAAAAGCAGAACATATAATAAGACCCAATTCAAAGAACTGAAATTTGAAAATTGGAAGACGGTCCCGATTTAAAATTAATAGATGCAGGTTCTTCAGCTTGGCATTACTTTAAGGAGAGGTCAGGGGAGGAGTTTCCATCTATTTTCTTTGGATTTACAAATGTTGGCAAGCCTGCCCGATAATAGCATTTTCCCAGGTTATCACAGAAGACAAGTTAATTGTCCAAGGACAGACAATCTGTCTCCACCGTTCAATCGCCTAGGGATCCGCGAAGGAAGGAAGATCCTTGCGCCGACCAGTTTGTTCTCGTTGCCTTCCCAGCGAGGAGGGCCCCTGCAGAAAGTACTGCTTTTCCTGCAAGCCCCTGTTCTTAAGTCCTTGTTGGCCACTGGAATAATTAAAGGCTCCCGTCGTGTGTCGTACGAACACCTTTCATGTTGATTTGGTTGAAGTTGAAAAAGAAGGGCGGTTGAAAGGCGACGAGGATGGTCTTAGAGGAGAACAAGGGCGAGGAGAACAAGGGCCAACACTTGTCCCGTGTTTGCGGATGATGTACGGTCAAGGAAACACCCATCGATGCGCACACATCCCAATGGTATCATGGTGTGTTGGGGAAGGCAAAAGAGAGAATGAGATCTATAGATAGATCCATCGGCAAAGTTTTCCGTAAAATTTTGGTAAAATTACAGTTTTGGTAACATTTAAAGTCTAAGAAAGTTTGGGGATCGGTAAAGTTTTGGTAAAATTAAAAGTCTGAGAAAGTTTGGGGAGAATCTTAGGCCAAATGTCGTGTAAGCCTCAGTGTTCCCATCTGTAAAATGGGACCTTATACTTAATGGTGCTCTCAGAAAATTGCCGTTACTGAAGAATGGCAAGGAAAAAACTTACATCCTTAGAATCCTAGAATCCTAGAGTTGGAAGGGACCTAGAAGGTCATCTAGTCCAACCCTCTGCCTGTAGCAGGAAATCCTCCTAGAGCATCTGCAACTGGTGCTGGTGGAGCCTCTGCTTGAAGATCCGCAATGAGGGAGGGTCACATCATGTTAAGCTTTCTGGTCTGAAGAAGCCACAAAGCAGGCTTGAGATATGGGACTGCCCTCCCAGTACTATGGGGCATGTGTCCCAGGGGTACAGCATCGTGGCTGGAAAGCTGGATAAATTAGGAGAACCTCTCCTTAATAGATGACCATCTAAAAATAGCCTAATTTGCATAAATTATAATTACCAGTCAATGGATCCAGTTGGGCATCGAAGGGTTACACAACTGTAGATTCTGCAAACCAGAGCCAACCTACAAACAGGATCCAATTCTGCAAATCAGATGCCTTGTTTTACCCATTTTACAGATGGGGGACTGAGGCTGAAGGCCAAAATTTGAAGCCGGGCCCCCATAGTGCCAGCCACCCCACTTCCCCATCTCATTTTTCCCAATCGATGCTTCCACCTCTGGCTTCTCCCATATGTTTTGATGCCTTGACCTGAAGCAACACACTTTTCCTGCAGAACTTGCAAGTAATCGGATGTCGTGGGAGGAATGAGTAATGCATGGTAATTTGCACCGCCGAGTAGCTCTTCTTCCCAACTTTTTCCCAAATCCCTCTTTTTGGGGGGCTGCTGTACCCCGAGCCCTGTTCCCCGGAATTGCCTTGCCGGGTTCTTGGCGCTGCAATCACCAGCTGCCACAGAAAGTGTGCAGCAAATGCGCTGCTGGTAGCAGTGACTAACAGTGAGATCTGCGCATATCCTACTATGCCACCCATAGAAGAAGGGAACCCCATTGCCCATTTTTGCTGCCATGTTCAGGGAAGCAAGGAAGGGAAATGCCTGCAATGGATGATGCACAATTTGGGGGATACCAGATTACGACCAGACTTCTTGAGTAGTGCCATGTGCCATTTCTGTTTTCTCATTAAATATCCCTAGTAAATCATGATCCCCGGGTGTAAGTTGCCAGTCTCTCCCATCACATTCCATCTCAGAGTATGGAGTGGCTGTGTCCTACCTGGCATGTTCCTGCATGCGCATCAATGCGCATGAATCTCACAGTGGGATTCAGGGCTGAGTTTACTGTTTCATACACTGCAGCTGCTATGTTGATAATAGATAGTACCCCAATCCTAGCCAACACCCTCTGTTTGCTGATGAATTGGGGCCAGGGTGTTCTGCCCCGACTGGGGGCTCTTGCGCATCCCCTTGCCCTGGGATCAGCCCCAGTAGCTGCACCAGGTCTGCTTGGATCATACCCCCAAATCCAGAGTAACTGCAGGAGAAAAGAGACTTTATGTGCACCCACTTAGTGCACCACCTAGTGAAAACCTATGGAAAATTCATATTGGAATCCAGAGTAAATTGTTCTTACACCAGAGCAAGGACTCCCCGTAGTTACTCTGGATTTTGCCCTAGGTGAGTTAAATAGCCAGCACAAATCTGAGTGGATCTTGGTCAGCAGATCAGGCCCAGGAAGGGGGCTAGGATATCATCCCCTCTTAGACCCCTCATCCACCATCCCCACCCTGCCCTCCAGATGCCCTGTTTGAACCTGGGACCTTCCACCTCCATATCATTGAGAAAGTAAAATGCTACTGAAAAGTACACCCAGCGTAGGAATATCTGTGTATATTCAAATTATTTCTTTGTAATTCAATCTCCGTTGCACTCTTCCAGCCGTTTTATTTTCACAACGGCCACGAGAGGCATTTCCACTGGTTGTTTTGTTATTTTTATTAAAAAATGGTTTTCCTTCTTTCAGGTTTGTCTCATCCCTGTTGGCAGAGAAGGAAGTCTCTGCAATAGATTAATTGACGGCGTCTCCCCCGTCTACCTTGGCGTTCTTTGGCTGACGGCGCAATGGGACTCCTTGCAGGGAACAAGAAAACTCTTCTCTTTGGCTGGCAAGCCCCGGGACGCCTGAGAAACTCATGTATTATCTGGCAAATCAAGAATAAATCTCTCTGTTGATCAAAAGGGAGGGCAAGACCCACTGCAGATGAAATCTTCTTCCTTTCATTGAGGTTCCTTCGGGGTTCTCCTTTGGGTTACTGATTCTTGATTTCCATAATTCAGCCAGACAGATAAGGTTTCAAGCATCAGTGGAAAAAAGTTCACAGTTCAGGTTTTGGAAAGAGTAGAGAATTTATGAATTTATGAATTTATTCATAAATTCCCATTCATAAAGATCCATTAGCTATTAATTAGGTATTATTTTTTTCATTTTCTTGTAAACCACTTTGTGAATTTTTTTAGTTGAAAAGCGGTATATAAATACTGTAGATGAATTTATGAATTTAGGAATCAATCTATCTATGTATCAAATCTGTTTGTCTGTCTGTCTGTCTGTCTGTCTGTCTGTCTATCTCTTCCTTCCAATCTTTCTTTCTTTCTTTCTTTCTTTCTTTCTTTCTTTCTTTCTTTCTTTCTTTCTTTCTTTCTTTCTTTCTTTCTTTCTTTCTTTCTTTCTTTCTCTCTCCCTCCCTCCCTCCCTCCTAGCTATGCCACACTTACCTACCTACCTATCTCTTCCTTCCAATCTTGCTTCCTTCCTTCCTTCCTTCTTTCTTTCTTTCTTTCTTTCTTCCTCCATTCCTCCCTTCCTTTCTTCCCTCTTAGCTATGCCACACCTACCTACCTACCTACCTACCTACCTATCTATCTATCTATCTATCTATCTATCTATCTATCTATCTATCTATCTATCTATCTATCTATCTATCTCTTCCTTCCAATCTTGCTTGCTTGCTTGCTTTCTTTCTTTCCAATCTTTCTTCCTTTCTTTCTTTCTTTCTTTCTTTCTTTCTTTCTTTCTTTCTTTCTTTCTTTCTTTCTTTCTCCCTCTTAGCTATGCCACACTTACCTACCTACCTATCTCTTCCTTCCAAACTTGCTTTCTTTCTTCCTGTCTTTTCCTTCCTTCCTTCCTTCCTTCCTTCCTTCCCTGTTAGCTATGCCACACCTACCTACCTACCTACCTATCTATCTATCTATCTATCTATCTATCTATCTATCTATCTATCTATCTATCTATCTATCTATCTATCTATCTATCTATCTATCTATCTATCTATCTATCTGATTTGTACTCCCCCTTTCTCCCCGAAAGGCACCCAGGTGGGTTCTTGCAAGAAGTGAGGGACAAAGAGATTTTGGGTAGAACCTGCTGGACGTGGTCAGAACGGTGGGCTGACAGATAAGAAAACTTTTTAAAAATATCCCAGGACAAATCTGAAACACACACAAGCACACACAGTCAGTATCCCTCTGCTTGAACTGTGTTTTTGTGCATGGTGTAGAATTAATTTGTCTGTGAGATGTTTGGTCCTCAACTTGCAGCGCAGTTTAGCCCACTGATAATATTCTACTCTTGGCAATAGTTACTTTTTGTGTTTTAGATTTTTTGGAAAAGTGGAAAATTGGAGGGAGTATTAAAAAAATTAATCTGCAGAAACCTCTGATAAGTGGAGTTTTGCTGCTTTCTTGAAAGTTGTGGGGTGTGATCCTTTTGGGGAAAGATGATTCATGAGTGAAAATTATAGACTTTCTGCAGGTGTGTGCAAGCAAGTGATCGGGTGGAGTTTCAGCAAACAAAGGAGCCTAGTGTGGCAATAAATGTTCAGCATTTGGCATTAAAAATGTTTAACAAGACAAGTGGCGGCCTTTGGTTATTTGATAAGGGCCAAGTGGATACATGGTTTGGGATTTTTCTGGTAAGGCACACCTTGATCCGGCAAGGGTGTGTCTAATATTAGGATCAGGAAGCTCCTGGCTCAGCCCGGCTCTTGACCTGGGGAGCTGCTGCCAATTTTGAGGTTACCCACTTTAGGTCTAGAAGAGAACAAATGGCAGTTCCTTTTCCCTTAATCCTAGAATCCTACAGTTGGAGGAACTCTCCCCAGTTGAGTGCTCCAACCTACAACTCCATGTAGGACACTGATTTTCAACTGGTGCACCAACTGAAAAACTCTTCTTGCCTCCTGCAACTTGCCCAGTTCCTCCAACCCTTCCTCCAGCTTGCCCAGTTCCTCCAACCCTTCCTCCAACTTGCCCAGTTCCTCCAACCCTTCCTCCAACTTGCCCAGTTCCTCCAACCCTTCCTCCAACTTGCCCAGTTCCTCCAACCCTTCCTCCAACTTGCCCAGTTTCTCCAACCCTTCCTCCAGCTTGCCCTGTTCCTCCAACCCTTCCTCCAGCTTGCCCAGTTCCTCCAACCCTTCCTCCAACTTGCCCAGTTCCTCCAACCCTTCCTCCAACTTGCCCAGTTTCTCCAACCCTTCCTCCAGCTTGCCCTGTTCCTCCAACCCTTCCTCCAGCTTGCCCAGTTCCTCCAACCCTTCCTCCAACTTGCCCAGTTCCTCCAACCCTTCCTCCAGCTTGCCCTGTTCCTCCAACCCTTCCTCCAGCTTGCCCAGTTCCTCCAACCCTTCCTCCAACTTGCCCAGTTCCTCCAACCCTTCCTCCAACTTGCCCAGTTCCTCCAACCCTTCCTCCAACTTGCCCAGTTCCTCCAACCCTTCCTCCAGCTTGCCCAGTTCCTCCAACCCTTCCTCCAGCTTGCCCAGTTCCTCCAACCCTTCCTCCAGCTTGCCCAGTTCCTCCAACCCTTCCTCCAACTTGCCCTGTTCCTCCAACTCAGTTCCTCCAAACCTTCCAAGAGTGTTGGTTTGACCATCTTTGTGACCTCTGAACCCGCTCTAGTGTGTCTGTGTTCTTAAAGTCTAGCACTTGGTTCCATCACATGTTGACCAAGGCAGACCATCCCACCATGTTACGTCCCTACGAAAGTTGGGCTACATTCACAACATCTCATATCTCATTTTAAAAAAATAGACATATCGGCAGGCTTCCCAGTCAACCAGAAACGTCCGGACATGTCCGGTTTTTGCCTATTGGACCAGACTGTCCGGTCCAATAGGCAAATGTCCGGCTGTCTGGCAGTGGGTGGGAGGGTGCTTGAGGGTATTGGGGGGCAGTGAGTTTCGCCGGCCATGGCTGCCATTTTAAAAACTATAACACTGCGCATGCGTGAGCAGCCTATCTGTTCTAATAGAAGGCTTCCCCTCCTGGGACCTTCACACGTGTCTCCACTTAAAGGCCTCTCACTTTCACTTTCCTTTAAGTGGAGATGCGTGTGGAGGTCCCAGGAGGGGATGCTCCAGCCACGCGAGAAGTGCTTCGCCACACGCCTTCTACCAGAACAGATAAGCTGTGCGCGCATGCGCAGTGTTTTAATTTTTAAAAGGTTGCCTGCATGGCTACTCTAAGCTGTGCCAGCCAGTATGTCCCCAAATGACCTGACCTAACCTGAGCCTCCCCAGACCCAAGCCAAGGGTAAGACCCCCCCAGTCCCATCAATGTCTACTCAGAAGTTAGCTCATTAAATCAATGGAGCTTACTCCTGAGTCAGGGGCAGTTTTTGAAAAATGTAGGATGTGTTTAAATAATTTTAAACACATCCTACTTTTTGTCCTTTTTTCAAAAAAGTCCGGATTTTCAGTTGAAAATCTGGACTTTTGGGGAACCTTGTCATACATTTGGGTTTTAGGATCTGGTCACCCTACATATCGGTGTATAGACTAATTAATATTCATACACAAACTCAAGTACATTCTGTGGTAGCAAATCAAAACCTGGATTTTGAAGCCAGATCTACCAGTCTGTGAGCAATACAGGAGGTTTTGTTTTGAAATTCCATTTTAGATTTCAAGTATTAACAGTGCACGCCTGTCTGTGTCTACTCAGAAGTAAGTTCCTTTGAATCCAGTGGGGCTTATTCCCGGAGAAATGATCTTCGGATTGTTTATCCAGAGATGGTTCTCCCCACCTTTCCTGTCCACACAGAGGCATCCACAGTGGATTACTATCCCATAAAAATCACCGGCTTTAAAAATAAGTTTTAAAAAATACTGTATACTGTATTTACTGTAATAGTGTAACCAGCAACACAGAGGAAGCGTGAGTCAACCGAGTCACATGAAATGCTTGACGCAGCAGAAAAGGTTTCAATTTCTGCAGTGCACTTGCAGAGGAGGAGCTGCCGATTGGAATTCAAGTGGCAGGGAGTTCCAGGGGCTGATGCCACAACAGAAAGAGCCTTCTGGCATGCTGTTCCCAACCTAGTCTCCAGTGCAAGGGTCTCCAGATGTGGCCCATGGCTAGCCTCTATCTGGCCCCTGCCAATCCTGTGGTCCTCCGCAAGCCTCTGGCCACCTGAAGGCTCCAGAGGTATGTTCTGCAGAGCTTTCAAAAGCCTCTTGCCCAGCTCAAGGAGATCACATTCCACAGATAGAGCTCCACCTTCCCACCAGGCTCTACCTGAGAATTGAGATTTTGGAGGTTGATGTAGTGGTGGTTAAAAAAAAAAGTAACACTAAATAGTGTCTCCAGCATGTTGTTGTTGTTATTAATTAATTAATTGATTGATTGATTGATTGATTGATTGATTGATTAAATATCCCACATTTCTTCTCTAATAAAAGAAAACCCAAGGGGGCCATTGTTGTCGGGAAATGGATCCAATGACAAATAGTAGGGGTGACTTCCACGGTATGCTCATTACGGTGTAAAAGTGCCTTTGGAATAAATAAATAAATAAATAAATAAATAAATAAATAAATAAATAAATAGATAAATAGATAGATAGATAGATAGATAGATAGATAGACAGATAGATAGATAGATAGATAGATAGATAGATAGATAGATAGATAGATAGATAGATAGATCCCATCTTCCTGTCTTTTCACCTGGGTTTTTGTTGCTCTTTAAAGATGATTTTAATTGTATTTTATTGTTTTACTGTATTTTACTAAATTGTAAAGTTTTGTTTTTTAAAAAAACTGATTTTACCTAGTTTTTTAAACTGGATTTTATTTTGTTGTTTAAGGGTACAATCCTAAGAATGTCTTCTCATAAGAAAGTCCCATTGTGTTTTATGGGATTTGGAGCACAATCTTAACCATGTCTACTCTAAAGTCAGCCGCATTGTGTTCAATGGGTCTTGCTCCCAGGAAAGTGTCATCAGGATTGCGGCCTTACTGAGTGTTAAAGAGTGAGCTTGAAAGAGTGTGCCTTACTGAATCTTAAAGAGTGTATAGGATTGCAGCTTTAATGCCAGTAGGCACCCTTGGGGATCCTTCCTTTAGGAAGAACATTAGGTTACAAATTAAATGAATGAATGAATGAATGAATGCATGAATGAATGCATGAATGAATGAATGAATGAATGAATGAATGAATGAATGAATTGTGGTGCCTACTGTAATTACTGCACTGCTCACCCTCTGGATACACTTTTGGGGGCCTCTAAAGACCCTCAATTTTTGCAGTTCCCTCTACTTGCTTCACAACTGGGACTCTTCCTAACTGGTTTTGTTCATGCTGGAAACACACATGGGTGAGAAAGAGCACAATCCTAACCATGTCTACTCAAAAGTGACCCCATTGTGTTTCCCAGCAAAGTGTATTTAGGATTGCACCAAAGTGTCATCAGGCCACCGAGAGGAGTGATGGGACCTGATCCACAGAGGCCCCTTCCCTAGACCAGGCCAGGGCTGGGCGTCGATGGGAGAGGAGCGATCTCCGTAGATCTCCGATCGGACCGTGGCATGTCACTAATTTGACTAATTCCGTCGCGCATGGAACAATGTGAGATGACAGGGCCAAAGCAGCGGAGGTAATTTGCTCAGACTTGGAGGAGGTTCTCGACAGAACAGCCCCGCAAGCGGAACAACAAAACACACACAGGAACCACTGACGGGAAATTCAGTTACCTGAGAAGGAGTTCAACCACTGGGACCAGAACCGGCAAAAACTGGCTGCGTGGAGGAAGAAGGGACTGGCGCATGAACGGGAGCAATTAAGGACTCAGGGTGACGGGTTCCGGCGCATTCTGTACCTCTGTGTCACAGGGCAGACCAACCGTGGACAGAGGCGCATGGACGGCGCAGACTCCGAGTGTCTCCTGGCTCTCTTCTTTGTCCCTTGAGTTTGGTGCAGGTTCCTTGCCCTGCAACTTCTCCAAACCCGGCATCTTTCAGCAGTTTAAAATTAAGGATGTGGCAAATCTGAAGCATGTTGTGCAAACTTTTCAGCAGTTGCAAAAATGCCAACCTCTCCTGTGGGTCATTTTTTGCCGGGGAAATCTTTCATTACCCCTTCCGAGTGAGGGGCGGAAGAATTACCATCACTCGGAATTGGCTTTGGGATATTGTCACGTAAATCCAACTTGACGGGCTCTTTTGGGATCAGATTGGTTGGGATCGCTGTTTTCAATATGGCAATGTCCCCTTTTCTCCCAAGCCCCATTACCCATTGAGTGGTTTCTATTGACCAATGATTCTATGTCATCATTGCAACATATGGTCAGCTGTATCATTGCATGAGAAGCCCCTAACCTTTCACGGAGCAATTAGGTGATGGAAAGGTATCTACATCCCCATTGCTTAAAGGTGCAATCCTGACCTGCTCCAGGTTAAGGGCAATGCAACTCCAAGGTAAGGGAACAAACACTGGCTGCAGTCCTAGGAGCACTGTCCTGGGAGTAAGCCCCATTGAACTCAATGGAACTTCTTAGTAGGTATGAATAGGATTGTACTGTTTGGGTCTCTCCCCCCCCCCCAACTTCAGATGCAGCACGTGCCCCACTGGAACAACTATGTCAATTATAGAAAGTTGGTTAGGATTGCCCCCTAAAGATCCTAACTATTCATTGGAACCTAACTCCCAACTAAAGGTCCTAACTAACTAGTTTGGCAGTGGACTAGACTGCCAAGGGAGGTGGTGGACCTTCCTTCATTGGGGATCACCAAGGAGAGGCTCAACAAGCACCTATTGGAGATGCTCTCAGATGATTTCCCACCAGGGGTTGGACTAGATGACCTCTTAGGACCCTTCCAACTCAATGATTTTTCGAGTCTATACTGTCACCACCTCATCTGTGACTCCGATGCCCTTGAGCTCTTCCAGGGTAATCCAGACACATAGGTTCTGGTTCTGCCTCCTCCCTGGTAATAGAATGTAGATACCCCTTAAACGAAATCTTTGGCACATAAAATCCATTTATATCTCCAGGCATATTTGGAAAAAATGCTCTAAGTAGGGGAGGTGTTTGGCTCATTGATACAACAGGCCAATCAACAATATTTCAGATCCTGTGGTTGTCTCTTATTTTGGGTTCCCTCATTCAGTAATTCAGGATCAGGACCATTCATCCCAGGAACCAGGATGAACAGCTGAAGACAGATCAGGCCCATGAAAGGCTCCATGGCTTTACCAGGCACCACCTTATGTGGTGATATATGTTGCAGAAGCATGAAGCAGATTTCCAGCACAATCCTAACCATGTCTACTCAAAAGTAAGCCCCATTGTGTTCAATGGGTCTTACTCCCAGGAAAGTGTCTTTAGGATTGCAGCCTAAATTGGATTAAATACTGTATTTACTCAAATGTAACACTCACCTTTTCCAGCCAAATTGCAATCCTAAAGACACTTTCCTGGGAGTAGGACCCATAGAATACAATGGGGCTTACTTTTGAGTAGACATGGTTAGGATTGTGCTCCTACCCTACAATCCAGAGTAACTACAGGAGCACGTAAGAGACATTACATGCACCCGTAGTTACTGCACCATCTAGTGAAAATCAATGGGAAATTCATATTGCAATCCAGAGCAAATTGTTCTTACACCGGAGCAAGGACTCCCCGTAGTTACTCTGCATTGCTCCCCAAGTCTCCTAAATCACGGTGTGCATTAGATTCAGTGGTTAATTATATTATTGCCCCAACTCCAGAGTAATTATGGGAGTATGTAAGAGATTTTATGTGCACCCGTCGTTACTGCACCACCTAGTGAAAACCTATGGGAAATTCATACTGGAATCCAGAGTAAATTGTTCTTACACCAGAGCAAGGACTCTCCAGAGTTACTCTGGATTTTGCCCATGTATTTTGATTATAAGTATAGGTAGCGCATTAGATTCGATGGCACATTAGATTCGAGTAAATGCATTACTTGCTGAGGAATTCAAGGGGTCTTTTCTGCCCATTCCTTGAGAAGCTTGCTGTTGGGGTTCAGCTTGCCGTTCCATCATACAACCCTCAAGTGAGTTTGAGACTGGAAGAGATGGGTAGAGTGTGTCCTCTGGCCAACTCCAAAGGTATCATTTGTCTAGGACAGGAAGGTCCAAACTGACCAAACTGCCCCTGGACCTTTACCAATTGTGTAAAGGAGAGAATTTCAGGAGGTGCAGCTTCTCATCTCACTGAGCACAAGCTGCACCTGCTGAAATCCCCTCTTCTGCACACCTGTTAGAGGTCCAGAAGCCATAAAATGGAAAGTTTGGAGACTGCTGGTCTAGGAAGTTCTGAAGTAGCCATTTCCAGGGTCAACCTAACAGATTGCCAAGGGAGGTGGTGGACTCTCCCGCACTGGGGATCTTCAAACAGAGGCTCCATCAGCACCTGCAGGCAGGGGGTTGGACTAGATGACCTACTAGGTCCCTTCCAACTCTAGGATTCTAGGATTCTATGATTCTAAGTCTGGGAATTCCTTCCACCAAATCCATCTCCAGTTTCATCCGCCACATTCCCCGAGAGTAGAAGTTCTGTTTCCAAGAGGGGCAGGTTTCCCCTACATACCGTCTGGGGGAATATAGGTTGTATTTGTATGAATCTATCCTCAGAACGGTGTGCTTCTCCAGGATCAGAATCAAGGTTACTTGAATTGTTGACCAGTCTGGTGGCACCAACCCGGCTGTGCAAACTCAGGAGATACTCAACTTCTTCTCTGGATCACAGAAGGGCCTCCCTTCCGTCGTCATTAGTTCAGCTAATGAACCCCTGCTGTTGACTCAGACTCTGGCACGGCCGTCTTCTGGGTTTGAGTCTTGTGCATGGAACATGTTTCCACCAGATGTGGAGGAAAACACACTTCAGACTTTCCATCGCCTGCCAACAAAGGGACCAAAAACAACACACAACAAGTAATACATGAACGACAGACCTGCAATACGCTATGGTGGACAAGTGAAGCTCCCATGTTCAGAGAAGGTCTATCTGTAGGAGTTGCAAGTGAAGGTCAACAGCAATGGTGGCCTTCATGCAGTTTTGGTGGACTTCTCGGAGGCAAGTGATGAACCGCTGTTGGAAAGCGAATGTTGGGTTTGATGGACCAGGGGTATCTCTGAACACTAACGGCACAGGTAGATGTGCTTCTTATGTGAAAACCTTCTGGAATGAACCGACGGGTAGAAGTAGAACCAATGGGTAAAAACTCCAAGAAAAGAGATTTACAGCCAAATCCAGAGTAATGTGGGCTGTTTGTAGCGCAAGTGGTGAAGACACTGTGCCTGTTAACCAGCAGGCCAGGGTTCGAGACCCGGGTTGGCCCCATAAGACAGGATGAGCTCCTGTCCTTAGCCTGGCTCTGCGACGCCAGCTGTATCCAATCGTATCGGCTCTGCCTTTCCGTTGAACTAATTCAGTGGTGTGGAGAGGGGGGATTTGCTGCTTGGGTAACAGCCTATCCTCTATATCAATCTAACCCAGGCTTTCGTGTTTCGCATGCAGCGTATGCAGCGCTGAGCACGATACCATAGTCTTTCAAGACTGATGGAGGCCTGCTATGTGGACATGTGTGAGACATTACGTGCACCCGTAGTTACTGCACCACCTAGTGAAAATCTATGGGAAATTCATATTGCAATCCAGAGTAAATTGTTCTTATACCGGAGCAAAGTAGTTACTCTGTAGTTACTCTGGATTTCACCCTAGGATAGATAGATAATTAGATATTAGAATTAGATAATTAGATATTAAAGTTAGATATTAGGAAAAATAGTTAGATATTAGGAAAAAAATCAAGGCAGTTCGGCAGTGGAAGAGATTGCCAAGGGAGGTGGTGGACTCTCCCTCACTGGGGATCACCAAGCAGAGGCTCCAGCAGCACCTGTTGGAGCTACTCTAGGAGGATTTCCTGCTACAGGCAAGGGGTTGGACTAGATGACCTTGCGGGACCCTGTCACGATTCTATGAACGAGTGGAATGAAATGGAGTCAGCCAGTGGTGGAGTTGAATAGTTGTTGGGAAAATGGGACAAATGAGAGGAGGGCAGGCATGAAGTTGGAGGGCAGGCACTGGAGGTGGAAAGTGGGCAGAAGGTCCGTGCTTTGACGCTCATGACGGCATCCATAGGTTTCAAAATACAGTGCGAGACACAATGGAGAGAAGCTTGTATGGAACAAGTGATGGAGGAAGAAGAGGGATGGATGGATGCAGGCAACAATTCGCTGGTAAGTATCATACTGGTCAGTGGATGGACGTGGACGGACAGTTCATGGATGGACAACGCTGGGGACAAACCGGTGCCGAGTGGAGCCTGTTCCCTGCCTCTGTGGTCCCATTGTATTTTTTTTACCCGTTTGCTCCGGGGCTGCGGTGGTTTCTAGGCCAAATTTTGGGTGGATCAAAATTCTTCCTTCCTAAGGTAAGATTTTTGGCCTCTCCAAGCTGGGTGACAGTCTGTCCTTGGGATGACGTTGTGGTGTTCCTCAGAAAAAATGTTTACGGGCTCCGGATGAATTTGATTAATTGTATATGTGCAAGGATTAGTAAAAAGGGCGAAGCTGGGTGTGGATCCGTTTAAATACCTGGGAGAAGACAGAGGAGCCTGATGCCGCCGTAGGGAGAGCAGGATAATGGGGCTGGCTGGGAGATCCTGGGAGGGACAGACCAAAGGAGGGCAGAGGGCGCTGGAAGCGAGCTTTGAAAACCCCACGGAGGGAGATTTAGCGTCCTCCCTCTTGATCCATGATCAAACGGGGAGAACTCGTTGCCTCTGGCTCTGTGATCCCATGGCCTGACTCAGGAGAAGCCGCCTTCAGTAGTATAGGATTTCAGAAAGTCCCGAGTTCAAATTCGGGCAGCGCCAGGTGATGCATGACTGTGCCCCCAAATCTGTTGCCTGATCCACACAGTACTGCTGTGTAGAGGGATCAGGAACCTGATTCAGTAGAAGGTGGTTTTCATGCAACGCTCAGTTGTGGAGCACATGTTGCTTGCAGAAGATCCCAGCTTGGATCCCTGGCTGGATCTCCATGGGTCAGTGGTATTCAGGCATTACAGCCCAGGACCCCCAACCAAATGTCAAAATCTATCTGGGACCCTCTGTCAAACATACCATGTCTACTTGAAAGTAAGTCCCATTGTGATCAACGAGGCTTACCCCCAAATCCAGAGTAACAACAGGAACACGTAAGAGACTTTATGTGCACCTGTAGTTACTGCACCACCTAGTGAAAACCTATGGAAAATTCATATTGGAATCCAGAGTAAGTTGTTCTTACACCGGAGCAAGGACTCCCCGTAGTTACTCTGGATTTTGCCCTTACTCCCAGGAAAGCCCAGTGCCAGATTCTACAATAGTGGATCTCACACTCTCATGACCCCCCTGACCTAACGTTGTGACCTCCAAGGGGGTCCTGTCCCTCACTTTGAAGGCCACTGCCATGGATTTCCCATAGGTTTTCACTAGGTAGTGCAGTAACTAAGGGTACGTGTAATGTCTCTTACGTGCTCCCGTAGTTACTCTGGATTGTCGGGTGTGTCTACTCAAAATTAAGCCCCATTGTGTTCAATGAGTCTTACTCCCAGGAAAGTGTGTTTGGGATTGCAAAGAAGAGTTTTACTTTTTAAACCCTTTGTTGTTGAGTTAAACCACCAATTGCTTCCAGGCGTACGACATCCCTGAAGTCCTTCTGAACCCCCCTGAGCTTCTTTACTTTAAAAAATCTTCTCCTGCACTGCCTGCACCTTCAGATCTGCTGTCAAGCATGCGGGTTTGCACCCCCTGAAAGCATGCTACCCGGGGGTATGAATGAACCCACAACCCCCCTATAGCTGCACCAGTGGTTGCAGGCAACCCAAATCAGACTCCAACCCATCTGGATGCAGCAGCAGCAGCAGCAGCAGCAGGTCCTCCTTGTGCAAGTGCACCAGCCTTGCCTGGGCTGTGGCTTGGAAAGAGGGAGCAGGGCTGACGGGGAAGTGCGGTGATCTTGAAAGCGCTGAGAGAACTGCCGGAGAAAGCAGCTCCACACCCCAGAGGGGAAAAGTCATCACTGTGTTACGCCAGTAATCTTTTGTGATTGTCTCGGAGGTGAAGTGGGGAGAAAAATAGAACCAAAGCCCTCTTTCCTCCACCGCCTCCTCATTTACAATCACTTTAATGCAGTGCTTCTCAAACTTTTCCACGACGCCTTCCTTGGCTTCCTGGGCCATTGCTTCCCCATTGGGGTTGTGGCAAGGATCATGTGGCTGATTTCCATGGGTCCCCAGGGAGCCATGACTCACTGATTGGAAAGTATGGAGCTTTCTGAAGGTCTAGGAGCTCTCAGAGATGAAGGTCCTTGCTTGGGAACCCATTGGTACCTCTCCAGCATCGGTCAACTCCGAACAGGATTTGTACCCAACATGGTGTCTGCCAGGACTCGCTGTTTCAATGGGGTCTAGTATCTACCCCAAAGTGTGACCTTGGTGCTCTTCTACGGTGGTGCTCATGCTACTGCGGTGCTCATCACATTGCGTCCAACTATACATGGAGAGCTTCTGCCAGCTTCTTCTCGACTATAAATCGAGAGCTTCTACCAGTGTCTGATTTTAGTTCAACATAGACCACTCTGTCCTTGAATGGCTGGATGGACTGGACATTGACATCTGATTTACCCTAAGTCCATATACTGTATGCCGTATGCTAAATAAATAACTAAATAAAATTAATTAATTAAAATTAATTATAATAAAATAAAATAAATAATAATTGGATTTTCTTGGCTTTCGGGGGAATACTTGGTTAAGATCTTGGGACTGAGTGGCCCGTCATCATCCTTGCCAGCGAACCTCTAGAAATCAAATCTTGGAGCAAAGGGTTCAAGTTGGATTATGCAAGGCGCGCTTTTGTGCGCCCAGCAGGTCTGGCGGTCTGCTTTGATAACGTATTATAAGAAAGCAATGTTAGAGCGGATGGAGCTCAGTGGTACAGCCCTTGCTTGAGTAGACGAAACCCCTAGTTCAGTCCTTAGTGGACATATCTAGCTGCAGAGGGTGCCCCTAGGAAAGAACGGCCAGTCAGAGGAAAGGCTGGGATGGGTATTAAATTTATTTATTAAATAAATAATAAATTATTAGATAAATAAATTTATTTATTAAATCCTTGGGAAAATATTATTTTCACACTTTTACAGCGCATGAAAAAATTGCAGCGTACATATCGTTTGGAGTGGGTCAAACCTCTTCCTCTTGATGCGCGCCTACACTTTGTATAGAACTTGCATTTCCTTCTTGGGGTTTCCAAGAATATGTATGCTGAGTTACAGCACAATCCTAACCAGGCCTTCTTAGAAGTAAGCCCCATTGTGTTCAGTGGGTCTTGCTCCCAGGAAAGTGTTTTTATGATGGCTGCGATGCAACGCTAGACCCCATATTTGAAGCCACCACATTTCCAGGTCTGGCCCAAGACCTGAAACTTGAGGCCGCAAAGCCAAATTTATTTATTAAATTAATCCCATTCTGTTTATTAAATCCCATTAACTTCAAGGGCATTAGCGTTCGAGTGAATCTGCCGCGTTTTAATTTCGGGTTTATGAGTCAGCAATGGGACCAGGAATGATGGGTGGATGAAGAGGTGAGCTGCATGTTTGGAGGGTATGCAGGTCTCTTATAGGATCGCCATAGGCCCCGAGATGTCCCAACACATCCATGAAATATGGATTTATCAAGAGATCTGATGCCGTTTCTTCTGGCTCCGTTGGCTAAATCATGCACACGGTGATGATTATCCACACCATGCAAATTGATCCCTTGCTCCAGACCCAAAACACGTTTCTGGGCTTGTCGAGGCAACGCAGTTGTCATCTCGTTTCCATCAGTTGATTGACTTGCCCTGTATCTCTGTGTTCTGTCTGTGTTCAATCCTTTAAAAAAACCCTTATCTCGTCAAGTGATCGGCCTGCCCCGTTCCAAAAAGTTTTGGCAAGTGAAGAACCCGGTGCATGCCGCTCCGCCAAAACTCCAGACTGGATTTGCCGCTCCTGGAATGGATCCGGCAACATACGCCAAGCCTAGGCAGACATGCGCATGTTCCAAGGCCCCCAGCGCATCGAGATGTCCAGGCGCTGCCACTCGCTTGGCACACTGGAAGCAACTGGGTATGAGAAGTGAGCTTGCGACTCAGTTCCCGGCTTGCCAACATCATGGTGGAACATGTGGCTTGGGATCTCACCTGCTTCCCAGCAGATTAGGGGCGCAATCCGGAGTAACTACAGGAGCACGTAAGAGACATTACGTGCATCAGTAGTTATTGCACCACCTAGTGAAAACCTATGGGAAATTCATATTGCAATCCAGAGTAACTTGTTCTTACTCCGGAGCAAGGACTCCCTGTACTTACTCTGGATTTCCAAAGATATGGAAATATCCAGGAATCCTATGCATTTTGTACATCTGCATGGAAATAATCTAACGCACCATTGAATCTAATGCGCACCCTACGCTTATGATCAAAATATCACATTTACTGTGCAATCCTAAGAATGTCTAGTCAAAAGTAATAGTATTTCAATAGTATTTAGTATTTCAATAGTATTTCAATAGTATTTACTCCCAGGATTGTGTGGTTAGGATTGCAGTCTAACACAAATCTAATTAACCTCTTAATCTAATGCACACCCTGATTTTGGAGACTAAGGGCACAATCCTAACCATGTCTACTCAGAAGTGAGCCCCATTGTGTTCAATGGATCTTTCTCCCAGGAAAGTGTGTGTGTTGTGTTAGTGCAAAACTCTAGTCCTTTGCAGAGATCTCTCCTGCTACAAGCAGGGGGCTGGACTAGATGATCTCCTGGGATCCCTTCTAACTGTTTAGGATTGCACCATTGATTTGGCTGAAAAAGGTGAGCATTACAGCCAAATTCAGAGTAAGTATGGCTGCAATCCTAAATACACTTTCCTGGGAGTAAGACCCATTGAACACAATAGAGCTTACTTTTGAGTAGACATGGTTAGGCTTGTGCTCTAAGTGACCATGTAAGAGACATTACGTGCACCCGTAGTTACTGCACCACCAAGTGAAAACCTATGGGAAACTCATATTGCAATCCAGAGTAAATTGTTCTTACACCGGAGCAAGGACTCCCCAAAGTTACTCTGGATTTCGCCCTTAGATCTGAGTAAATACAGTATATTTGTACTTATGTTTGTGAATGTTGCAATGTGCAGTCACACCAGTTGACTGGATAGGAAATCTATGAATAAACCTCTTTAAAAGAGATGTTAAACGGGCACAATCCAGAGTAACTATGGGGAGTCCTTGCTCTGGTGTAAGAAAAATTTGCTCTGGATTGCAATATGAATTTCCCATAGGTTTTCACTAGGTGGTGCAGTAATTATGGGTACACATAATGTCTCTTACGTGCTCCCGTAGTTACTCTGGATTGTAGGGGTATTTAAATATATTTCTGGCGACAGAAAAAACATCTGCAGGTTTTTACGGAATGGATTAATAATAATTAGGAGTAGTTTCAATGGTTTGGAAAGAAATATCTATCTACCCCCATTTTATTTTCAACCCCCCCCCCCTTCTGCAGAAGAAGCAGGGGAGCCAAGTTCTTATTTTATCCTCATCATCGCCACACGAGGAAGGTTAGGCTGACTTCTGGAGCGCTATTAATAGTTGCCAAAAAGACGTTCTGGGGGCGTTCAAACTGCCGAATTGGAAATGAGCGATCGACATGCTCGGGATTGGCACGTTTATCCTGAAATATCTGGCAGGTCTTCAAAATTTGTTGAGGGATATATAGTCAGCCAAGCCTGTGTGCACAAACACACACACACACACAGACACATATACAAAGAAAACCTAGAATTTTGTATGCAAATAGAAACCTCGTGCGAAACACTTATGAAAACAACACTGTGTCCTATGAAGCTAAAAATGTTGGGGAAGAAACCTAGAGGGGTGCAAAGGACTGTTTTGCAAGGAGTGTGCAAGTGGCCCCTCTACTTTGGAGGCATTCCAGGTGGTGTGTGCAAAATGGAAGCGTGTGCCTGGTTTCGAGGAGGCCGGGGAGGGGCCCTTTCCATGCTCCCTGAAAAACTCAGGCTGTGCCCCCCCCCTAGCTATGCCACTGAGGTCCAACGACTGCACTGAAAAAAAAAAAGATCAATAGGGTGTAATCTGTGATTGAAACAAGACAAAGGCTGCAGTCCTAAAGACACTTTCCTGGGAGTCAGTATTCTTGAATACAGTGGGACTTCCTTCTGAGTAGACATTAGGAGTCTACTTAGGAGTGTGCTCTAAGTTTTACAAGGAGCCTGTTTTTTGCACAAGTGGTCCACAATGGCTCCAAAGGGAATGTGGAGGGTGCCACATGCGCACTGCGGTGTGGCTCCCTGCAAAACATAGTGCTCTGCACCCCCTCTTGCTACTCCACTGATCATTGGCAATGGCTGGGGATTCCCACCCTGAAAAGGCACTACTGATGTGGTTTGTTTGTCAGGGTGCTGCCACCTAGTGTTGGATGGGGGGCACCTGAGGTTAACCACTCCATGTTGATTCTTTTTTTATTATTATTTATTTATTTATTTATTTATTTCCCACCAAGTGGACCTAACAACATAAATAAAGCACATGAACAATCAACATATTTTTAACATTTAAAAAAAAATTTAAAACTTTAAAACATCTATTTAAAACATATTAACAGGCGTCTCCCCCTTTCTGACGGTTCGTATTCCGATGGTTCTGCTCTTTCAACCCCTTTTAATTATACCCGGAACTCATTCATTCAACGCATGCTTCACTCTTTCAACCTCTCTCTCTGCTGGGTCTAAAATGGTCTTCTGTGATGTTGATTTGCATGTGACATGGTGATCAAACTGTTTTTGGAATTTCCTTATGACTTTCTTCAGTAAATCACCATCATTCAGATACATCATTTTATTGTAATTTGTTATGTATTTTGGTTTCGTGTTAATTAATATATGTATTTAGGGTTTTGCAAGTGATATGTAGGATTTTGCAAGTGATATAGGATTTGCAAGTGATAATATATTTAGGATTTTGCAAGTCTTATTTGGGTGGCTATTTAGCATTTGCAAGCTAAATAAATTCCACTAAATAAGTGGAACCAAGACCAGGTTCCACTTTTCAACGGTATTCACTTTTGGACAGTGCTCTGGTCCTTAAACCTTCCAATAAGTGGAAGATGCCTGTATTATTATAAAAATATTATTAGAAACTGATACAGCAGAGGGGGTCATTCTTATTAAAGGTCCCCCCACAGGTTAACAGCCAGTTAACTGCTGCACCCTATAGTTTCCGACTATAGGTTGCGGTGCCCATCCCCGTTCGCAAGCCATTAGAGCCAGTGTCGTCCAAACACACTTCCGTGATCATGGGGCAGGCATGACTATATGCACATGGAACGCTGTGACCTTTCCCACCAAGGTGGTACCTACTGATCTACTTGCATTTACATGCTTCCAAACTGCTAGGTTGGCAGGAGCTGGGTTAAGGACAGGAGCTCACCTTGCCTTGTGGGGACCGACCCGGATCTCGAATCCTGGCCTGCTGGTTAACAGGCACTGTCTTAACCACTTGTGCCACCACAGCCCTTAGATAATAACCCTACAATCCAGAGCAACTATGGGAGCATGAAAGAGACTTTATGTGCACCTGTAGTTACTGCACCACCTAGTGAAAACCTATAGGAAATTCATATTGCAATCCAGAGTAAATTGTTCTTACACCGTAGCAAGGACTCCCCGTGGTTATTCTGGATTGTGCCCTAAGATGAATTGCAATGGGTCGCCAACTGTCCTAAACAGGGATCGCTTTGTGAATTCTTACACCCTGGCCCCACCTTCGTGTTCAACCTTCGGATTCTCCTGGGTGCAACAAAGGTAGTTGTCGAAAGGATGCAACAGTCGAAGCAGATCTGGTGTAGCTACAGGGGACGCTACTAATGGGACCTGGTAAGTCTTGCGCGGTAGGTCCTGCAGGCACCACAACAGTGTTCCACTCACTGTCGGAACCATTGTGGGCAGTGACAGCAATGCGCAGGTGTGCAGAAAAGGATCCTCTATGTCCAGTTGCACTGTACCTCTAAATAAATAAATAAATAAATAAATAAATAAAGAAAGAAAGAAAGAAAGAAAGAAAGAAAGAAAGAAAGAAAGATGGATGGATGGATGGATGGATGGACATCCTAGAGGAATTGAGCGCTAAATCAGATGTTCTCTAAGCTGGACAATCTTTCAATTGTATATTGTTAAACTATTGGTGCAATCCAGAGTAACTTTGGGGAGTCCTTGCTCCGGTGTAAGAACAATTTACTCTGGATTGCAATATGAATTTCCCATAGGTTTTCATTAGGTGGTGCAATAACTATGAGTGCATATAATGTCTCTTACGTGCTCCTCTAGTTACTCTGGATTGTAGGCGGGGTGGGCCCAGTCTGGCCCAAGAATTGGTTCTCCGGAAGTGGGCGGGGCCAGGGGGCGGGGTCAGGGGCGGGGAGGTTTTTAATTTAAAAATTTTTAAAAATTAAAAAATTAAAATAAAATTACTTCTGAGTAGACCTGCATAGGATGGGGCTCTGAGGCTGCAGTCCTCTCCACACTTTCCTGGGAGTAAGCCCTATTGACTATACTGGGACTCATTTCAGAGTAGACCTGCATAGGATGGGGCTCTGAGGCTGCAGTCCTCTCCACACTTTCCTGGGAGTAAGTCCCATTGACTCTACTGGGACTTACTTCAGAGTAGACCTGCATAAGCTGGGGATCTGTGCCTCCCCCCAGCCGGGGGGGAGGAAGGAAATGCATGGTGGGGCCGCGGAGCATCCCTGCTTTCCTCCCCCCAGCCGGGGGGAGAAAGGAACCAGTCCCCATAGTTCTGGGGGGGCCCACCGCTGCCAGCTTGCCAGCGGCAGGGGTTTTGAAAGACCCCCCCTTCCAAACCAGAGCAAATAGGCCCGTGCCCACCCCTGATTGTAGGGTACACCTTTTAAAAATGTTGCCATATTCATGAGATCATACACAGTTTCATAAATTAAAACTATACTTGTGTGATGAAGGTCATACATGATATCCCACTGGTCCAGTGGTGGGATTCCAAGAAATAACCACAGGTTCTATGTCTTAATAACCTACATTAACAACAGGTTCTATGTCCCGTTAGTATCCGGTTCTCAGAATCGGGCACTCATTAGCAAAGGGTTCTATAGAACTGGTGAGAACCCCCTGAAGCCCACCACTGCATTGGCCCCTTTATTGTAGGGTTGCCACATGTCCCGAAAATCAGGGACAATCCCAATTTTGGGGGGTTGTGTCCATATACTGGCAAATGGGACAGAGGGTCCTGTCCCAATTTTGTGTAAGAGAATCATGGCAGCCCCTCTTTATTGGAAAGAAACTCGGGGATCCCACTTAGTCCCCCTCGTGAACATTTCCGGAGAGGCAGCACCATAAAGGCTCCCACATCTATTTCTGTAGAATCACGTGTGGAACATGGTGCATGTTCCTGGATGCATCAGACTGCCTGCTGCGTTCCGTCTTCCCCACTTTTGGGACATCCTGTGGTGGTTGTCCTACTATGACGGCATAAGAGTTCTGTGCATAACTGCCTGTGTTGCAACAACTAACAACCAGGCGCATGAGTGAGTAGCCAGACTGACTTTCCGGTGGGGCAAGAGGATGAGAGGGGGAGCAGCTCCCATGCTCAGGCTTGCATTTGCAGATAGCGGGTGCAATCCAGAGTAACTACAGGGAATCCTTGCTCTGACATAATGACAATTTACTCTCTTCCCCGGTTTTATCATTACAACAGCCCTGTGAGGAAGGTTAGGCTGTGACAGGACCGAGTCTCCCAATGTTTCCCAGTGTATGTGCCGACAATGAAACATAGCTCCCTGTTGTCCATCCGCCACCGCACTGTACCAGCTCAGGCCATCACAGAGTGCATGGTCAAAAATCTTATACATGGTTTCCAATCAATCAATCGATTGATTGATCGATCGATCAATCGACTGATTGAAACATGGCTTTCTTGTCAATTTTTTGCCAACCGATCTCTCTGGAAAATGGTCCAGAGATGGAGCACATCCACAAATATACATAGAGAGGCACCTGGAAGTGCTCAGGAGACCATTTCATACCCCGCAGCTGCTGAGATTCCTCTCTGAATGGAGAACATGTGGCTATTCTGTTTTTCATGCGCATTGAGACCCTTCATGCCCACATGTCTTCTTCAACCACTGGAGACGGTATAGCAAAGACGGTTATGAGTGGATTCAGTCCTGGGCAACTGCGGTAGAGGTTCTCATGCGCATCAGCACCATGTCAATGGGAAGGCGTTGTGGGTAGAAACGCTTTATGGTTCTCTCCAGTATGGCATCCAACACCTCTTCATCCCACCAAGTTCACAGGCGGCCTTCAGCTGCTCCGTCCACAGATCAGAGCCACCCAGAGAGCGCAACTAATTTGGACGGGTCCTTCCCCAGCTGCTTGGATCGTGTGTGCAGATCCATCCCGACAAACCTCAGAGCGCATCATGGCCAAACAGTGCGCGGTTGGGAGCAAGACTCTCATCGGCTCGGAAGTAGTGCCCATAGTGCCTGCTGGAGAGATCTGGTCCTCTTGCTCTGCTCTCCTCCACTGCTTTCCTTTAGAGATCTAGAGACTGGATATGTCCTCTTTTTCTAGGACATACCTTATTTACTCAAATATAATGCGCCGTCAAATATAACATGCCATCAAATATAATGTGCACCCTCTACTTATAATCAAAATACTGCATTTACTCAATTCTAATTAGCATCGAATCTAATGCGCACCCTGATTTTGGAGACTGAATTTGGCTGGAAAAGGTGAGCGTTAGATTTGAGTAAACACAGTATTCTCTGTTCGGCAGTGGAAGAGATTGCCAAGGGAGGTGGTGGACTCTCCCTTTCTGGGGATCTTCAAGCAGAGGCTCCACCAGCACCTTCATTGTACTCCTTTTTCTTGTGAGCAGGCAGCACATAGCCTTCTTGTAATTAATAAATTACATGCAAAAAAATTTCATGTAATTGTATTAAATTTAATAATAAATAATATAGTGTTTAAATTAACCTCATGGAAGCAATATATATGTTTTTAGCTTTTATTTTGCCATGTCCTACATTTATTCTGGGGTGTTTGGGGGCTCTTTTTGTGTCATATGCAGCATCATCCTGGAAAAATTTCACTGTCTTCTTTTTCCTTGTGAGCAGTCAGCATATAGACTTCTTTAATTCATAAATTAAAATGTGATAAATTATATAACTTGGTTTTAAATTTAATAATAAGCAATATGTATCCATATTTACTCAAATCTAATGCAGCATCAAATCTAATGCACACCCCAATTTTAAAAAAAACTTGAATTAATTTTTTTAATGTGTGGTTTTAATGTACAGTTGCAAAACAGGCGCAAAATTTAATTTTACTGCATACAACAATTAGTTACATGACAGTAATTATAATATGACAATGGGTTTGTGTTATGATTTTTACCCAATTGCACAACTTTATACAACAGTGGGTTTATTCTATATTTTTATTATTATATAGTAAACTGTTAAACGAAGCCTACAATCCAGAGTAACTACGGGAGCACGTAAGAGATATTATGTGTACCCGTAGTTACTGCACCACCTAATGAAAACCTATGGTAAAATTTATGTTGCAATCCAGAGCAAATTGTTCTTACACCAGAGCAAGGACTCCCTATAGTTACTCTGGATTGCGCCCTAAATCCTGTACTTATAATACCATATTTACTCGAATCTAATGCACCTAATATGCACCCTGATTTAGGAGACAGAGTAACCATGGGGAGTCCTTGCTCCGGTGTAAGAACAACTTACTCTGGATTCCAATATGAATTTCCTACAGGTTTTCACTAGGTGGTGCAGTAACTACAGGTGCACATTAAGTCTCTTATGTGCTCTTGTAGTTACTCTGGATTTGGGGGTGAGGCTGCAATCCTAAAGACACTTGCCTGGGAGTAAGACCCCTTGAGCACAATGAGACTTACTTTTGAGTAGACATGGTCTACTCTCTGAGCACAATCCCGATCATGTCTACTCAAAAGTAAGTCCCATTGTATTCGATGGCTTTTACTCCCAGGAAAGTGTCTTTAGGAAGACAGCATAAATTCAGCTGAAAAAGGTGTGCGTTAGATTCCAATAAATATAGTTGTTTAAATTAAATTATAAGTTGTTTAAATTATAGTTGTTTAAATAAATTAAATTAAATTATAAGTTGTTTAAATTACAGTTGTTTAAATTACGAAAGCAATATGCATGAGGGTTTTTTAGCTTTTATATTATCACGTCCTACATTTTTCTTGGGTGTCCTCCATGTTGGGGAGCCTTGTCCTCTTTTGCAGTGATGACTTCTGGTCAGCCTCTCCAGGGAATGTAGGAGGAAGATGATGGTTTGATGACAAAAAGGGCAACCTGAATATAGCCGATGCAGCAGCACCCAGCCCAAACCATTTGACCTAAAGGCTGCTCAGGCCGGCAGCCAGAAGTTTTGATGTCAACACTGAGCAACTCCGGAACAGCACCAAGAACGAGAATGAAATCTCATGGCCTCCAGCCAGCAGATCGAGGGATCCCCTCATTGCTGGCATCTTGGGGATCCCAGACCTGTTGGGCCATGAGCCACCAGTCTGGAGCGGTCAGCAGGCTGCAGAGAACCCTGACCATCAAGGCTTTCCTTGGCACTGGGAAGGGTCCTTATCGGAAAGGTCAGCAAGTTAGATCAATACTCCAGTGAACTTCTGGCCAACTGTTTGGTCCGTCAGTCAGTCCCCAGCTATGCGTGAAGATTCTTTCCATGACCTGCATTTGTCACGGAATTTATCTTCCCGTGTCCCCCCCCCTCCATTTTCCCCATGACAGCTGCAACGCTTAGGCTTAAGAGTGATGAACTGGTTATAGCTCGGTATACACACACATGTGCATGCATGCACACATGTACACATGCATGCGCACCCTTCTCTATAGTTTTGGCAACCCGCTCCCACCCACCAGACTGAAACAGATGGCAAAGGGGACCCTGACCGAAGACGTGTGAATTGCGGAAAATTTGAAAGAAGAAATGTTCTCATGCGCAGGTCTTCACATCTAAATCACAAGCACTTGAGAAATGCGGGGCATATAATGCTCCACACCATAATAATCACACCATATATATAATAATCACACCAAGTTTTGCCCCCAAATTAACCGGATACAAATGGAGATACTCCAGTTATATACTCAAGTTTTGTTTGGTCCTCTGTGGGTTGTGAGGCTGGCAGAGAGAAACAGCCATACCCTACAATCCAGAGGAACTACAGGAGCACGTAAGCCACATTATGTGCACCTGTAGTTGCTGCCCCACCTAGTGAAAACCTATGGGAAATTCATAGTGCAATCCAGAGTAACTTGTTCTTACATCAGAGCAAGGACTCCCTATAGTTACTCTGGATTGCGTCCATAGAAAGGTTTGCATTCCTACAGAAAATATATTTTCAAAACACCAGAAATCTAATTAACACATAAAATTAATTCATTTGAAGTGTGTGTTTTTTAACACACACTTAAAAAAAAGAGTGTATCTCTGAACAGAGAAATTCATGGCAGCCACTCAAATGAGGAAAAATGGAATATTTCAAGAATATTTGTGGGCCCTGCCGTGATCTCACATGGGAGGACTATGAGAAATACAATGTGGAGCCTAAGGGGGTCTACATGGGGGAGAGTTTGTTTGTGAGCCGGCCCGGCAGCCCAGATACCCCCCCTGGACGTGGACCTCTTCCCTGACTTGGTGGAAGTATGGTCTGTGAAGGACTTGGTGGAACTGCGCTGCAGGGGATGGGGGAACACCAGGCGCAAGAGAGGAATAACTGTGGGTCCGTCTCCTGGGTGGTGTGCGCGGGGAGGGGTGAAGATCCTCCCGAGGAGCTCACCCGGCTATTGGGGAATGGGCAGACCAGGTGGGAAATTTGAGTGATGAGGGTGAGCCGGAAAGTCGGTTAGGGACGCTGCCCTGGAAGGGGGGGAGGCAGAAGACGGAGCTGCAGAGGAAGGTGAGGTCCTGGAGTTAGGGGGACTGTTGCAGGCCACGGAGACGTCTGCAACAGAGAAGGAGACCCGTTAGAGACCCGCTGTTAGAGACCCGTTCTTCCCCTTCCCAAAGAAGCAAAGGACATTTGTGCCAGTTGTTGAACTTACCTGGTGGGCTTACCTGTTGTACTTAAGTGCTGGGTTATACATGTTCGATGAGCCTGCAAGCTCTAGTTGAGTTGAATTGTACCTGCAACCAAGAAGTGCCTTGTGAAACCGCTAAGCTTGCAAGCCTCGACTTGGAGTAACCTTGTGTTCCATACTTACCTGTGTGTGTCTTCTCCTTGGGATCTTCCGAGATGCTGGAGGTGGACAGTGATGCAGACACTGAAATTTCCTTCCCTAATAGGAGTCTCGTCACTGAGAGAGGTTCAGGACGGACAGGAGGGAACGGGGATCATCACAGGCCCCGTGTATGGCTGGGCACTGGTGAGCACCAGGCAATGGCACCAGGTGGCAGGTACAGATGGGCATTGGCACCGTGGCACTGGAGGGTACCAGGGGGCAGTGGTGGGCAGCAGCGGGCAGCAGCGAGCATCTATACCGAGCACCGGGCAGCCACCCAGTTCAACGTTCTGTTTCAACAAGGTTTGCAACGGGGTTAAATCAGTCTGGGTGACACAATGCTGTTCACAGATCAGAGCCAAGGTTTGTGGTCCTTCTGTGTCCATGTTGGGTCTTCTGCTCAAGCCCCCTTTGGAGTGCGCAGCTGCCTGGAAGGTCAAAAAGCCTAAGAGCTTTGTCCTGGCGAGTGTCACAGTCGGGAGCAGCCGCCTGCCACATACCTGACCAAACCCTCTTACTGTGCTCTCGCAGGTGGTGGCTTGGCGGCACAAGAGGCTCCAATTTCATGCGCTCCTCCTCAATGTTTTTGAAAGGGAACGGGTGGCTATTTCAGCCATATTACGGGCTGGCATCCTGTTACCAGGAGCAGCCGGGGAACATTTTTGTGAGATCAAAGCAGAACGGCCACATCTGCTTGGATTAATGGGAGAAGGGGAAGGCCATGCGCCAGTTCTGACAAGGGCATGACCACCCCCCCCCCCCATCCAACACTGATGCTCACATCTCATCTCAATATAAGTAGCTGAACCACTTGCACTCTAATTCTCTTTGCTTGATTAGAGATAGCCAGAGATCCTATGCAGTGGTGGGCCCGGCCTGACCCAACAACCGGTTCCCTGGAAGTGGGCGGGGCCAGGCCGAGGTCAGGGGGTGGGGAGGACCAGGGGCGGGGGGGGGCCAGGGCCGGGGAGGGCACGCCACCCACCCCAGCGCACTGTGGGTGCGGGTGAGCGGGGTGAGGGGCAGGGCCCAACCCTGGCACACTGCGCGTGCGCCAACCTTGCATTGCATTGTGCCTGCATTGCATTGCCCTGCATTATGCCTGCGCCAAGGTTGGCACAGGCGCAGTGTGTCTCCTCCAGACAGAGGAGGAGAAGGAGGAGGAGGAGGAGATGAATTGCACCTGCGCCAACCTTGGCGCAGGCGCAATGCAGGGCTTCCTGAGCGCGCCGAACTGGTGCGCCTGGTTTTTCTGGCCCCCCCAGCTACCAGATCAGTAGCGGGGTGGGGGGGTCAGAAATAGGAAGTGGTTTGGGAGATCCGGCCCGAACCAGCTTCAGCCCACCCCTGATCCTACGGCCAGCCTGGGTGGGGAGAGATCAGCCCCAGATTCAAGCACCAAGTGGCACCTGAAATTTGGAGAGTATCTGCCCATTAGTGGCATTACTGGAGGGGTGCAAAGCACTACTTTTTGCAGGGAGCCTCACCACTCCTTGCAAGCAACCCTGACCTCTCCCCTTTGGAGAGGGGAGTCTACTCAGAAGTAAGTCCCACAGTGTTCAATGAGTCTTACTCCTAGGAAAGCCCAGTACCAGAATCCAAAATGACCAATTCCCACCCTCTCACAATTCCCCGTGATCTGAGGTCATGATCCCCCTAAGAGGGTTCCAAATCCCAATTTGAGTATAGACAGACAGACAGACAGACAGACAGACAGACAGGAAGGAAGGAAGGAAGGAAGGAAGGAAGGAAGGAAGGAAGGAAGGAGTGTTTTTAGCTTCTTTGTTGGCCTATATTTTTTTCTTGGGCGTCCTACATTTTTTTTGGTGGGGGGACGATGACTGTCCTCTTGTACTCTCAGGTCACTCTCAAGGGAGAAGCATCTGTTGTGCCCTTGCTCAGGTTCTCAGCAGTTCTTTCTTTCTTTCTTTCTTTCTTTCTTTCTTTTGTTCGTCCGTCCGTCCGTCCAGTCATGGCATGAAAAATGGCTGAACCCTTCCACGCTATCATATCTTGCACAGTCACCACAAGGATACAGTGGAGGAGGAAGGGCCACACATGTCACACTCTGAGTTAAATTGAAAATGTAGTCATAAATTGGGATCTTCCTCCATCCCGCAGACAAGGATCCTGGCTTGCCAGTGCCCCATATGGAAACCAATGTTCACTTACACGTGAACGTTCCTTATCCAGAATCAGACACTCGTCCAGTAGTGCCAGCAGTGGCTCGCCAGGGTTCAGACACAGGCTTTTCCCAAACCTACCTGGTCCCCATCCTACTGACGATCCCACTCATCGGTCTGCTGAGCATACGGTCCATGGCTGACTTGTCACCTCGGAAGCTCTCAAGACCCTGGAATCCCCGCCAAAGCGAGCGGCATCCATCTTTTGTCAAGAGAACGTGGCTCCTGACCCTTTTTGTTCTTTTTGGCTGGATTCAGTTGTTTAGTCTGGAAATTTGTGAGGACACTTTTTCAAAGCCTGGCTTTCCTCTCTGGCATCAGTCAACAGCTGGTGTCTTACGGAACACATCAGGACCCATCAATGTATATTTTCCTCCATCTTTGCAGGAAAAGATTTACGCTTCTTCTAACGCTCGGTGACATTAATGAGTGCAGCAGACATGGATTTGCTCCAGAATGGGATTAGGGCAGACCTCAAAGCCAGGACACAGGCCTGCAGCGCGGGAGATACCGGGGAAAAGAGCGCCCTACTCCTCCTCTGCATTTTAATACATATATTAGACTGAACTTCTGACTCACTCTTGGGTGGTGTAGGTATAAGTTCACAGTTCACATAGACCAGTTTTTTTCTTATATAGATTATTTCTATTGATTTTATCAGAACATGTGCTTTCATGTGGTTAATAAATTGCTTATTATTATATTTCAAACTATTACATTAATTCATACATTTAGTAATTTGAAGAAGGAAAAAGAGGACAATGAAGATTTTTCCCCCAGGACATAAGGCAAAAAAGAGGACATGTCCTGGGGGAAAATAGGACATATAGTTACCTTTAAGGTCACAAAAGGTCTACTGGAGATTGTGGTTGAAGATTGGTGAAAAACCTCCAGATCATGTAACCAGTGGTGGGCCCAAGCTGGTTCGGGCTGGATCGCCCGAACCATTTGTCCCCCATGCCTGCCGCTACTGATCCGGTAACAGCAGGGGGGGCGGAAAACCCAGAGTGCCAGTTCGGCATGCCGGGAGGAGGAGATGCACTGCGCAGTGCGCTGGGGTTGGGGCCGGCCCCTCGCCCTGCCCCCGTCTCCGCCTCTGACCCCGGCCTGGCCCCCTGACCTCGGCCCGGCCCCCCAACATCCAGGGAACTGGATGTTGGGCCAGGCCAGGCCCACCCCTGCGTGTAACCCTGTTTTTAAGGCAACTATAATAACAAGACAGTTAAATCTGCAGAGGAAGAATAGCAGACAATTCATTACTACAGGCGGCTGATATGGAGCTGTAGGATCCAGAAGAGTCTCCCAGAATCTGGAAACAAGAGGTGAACACCATCGAGGCCAGTGTGCCATGCGAAGAGTTGGAAGGGTCCCAGTAGGTCATCCAGTCCAGTGGCGTCACCAGACTGGTGTGGCTGGTGCGTACCGCACCGGGTGACTCGCCACTGGGGGGTGACATGCTGGAGGAGTTTGACACTCCTCCAGCCAGCCCTGGGCATCAGCACGCCCATACGGGCCAGCTCCAAGACAGAGCGCCAGCCAGAAGCTGCCGCTCTGCTTCGGAGCCGGCCAGAATGGCTGGCTGAGGCACAGCGCAAAAAGATGCACTGCACATGTCCAAGGCTTTGGACATGCGCAGTGCGTCTCTGCGCAGCCAGTGGACCTTGCTCCGAAAGCCTCTTTTGTAGGTTGTATTCTGTCACCACAGTTTGGCTGTTTTCCTTTTCATGACCCCCTGAAATGAACTTGCAACCCCAAAGGGGGTCACGA
This sequence comes from Cryptoblepharus egeriae, assembly GCA_030015325.1. Lineage (NCBI taxonomy): Eukaryota > Metazoa > Chordata > Lepidosauria > Squamata > Scincidae > Cryptoblepharus > Cryptoblepharus egeriae. Next base: position 515,982 of record JAREYC010000022.1, read on the forward strand.
TCCCCACTTTGAAGACCATTGTTCTACATTATCACAGTTCAGACTTAATTTCAGCAGATAGGCTTTGGTTGTTGGTGATGAGGATGTTACCACTGCACTAAAGTGCAATCCTAAGAAATTTAGGCTGGCCTGTGTTTTCGTGATGGTGTGAGAAAGCTGGCGTATGCCTGTGTGTTGGCCTTACCCCCCTAGGAGTGGGGCCGAAATATCTTACTGAATTTTTGTGACACCCCCCAGGTCAGCACAGGACTTATGCTGGGGCTTAGGCCAGCCTAACTGGAGGTAAGGATTGTAGCTTAAGGGCACAAGCCTAACCATGTCTACTCAGAAGTCAGCACCATTGTGTTCAATGAGTCTTACTCCCAGGAAAGTGTGCTTAGAATTGAGGCTGCAATCCTAAAGACACTTTCCTGGGAGTAAGACCCACTGAACACAATGGGGCTTACTTTTGAGTAAGCATGGTTAGGATTGTGCGTCAAAGATCCGTCTAGTCCCTAGAGCTGACTCCAAGGTTTAACTTCAGTCTAGATATTTCAGGAAGAACCATCTCAGATAAGGATGGAAACCCTGGCTTGATACCTGGACCTTACAATGATCCACGAATGCCTTTCTTTGAAGATACTGTATTTACTCGAATCTAACGCTCACACTTTCCAGCCAAATTCAGTCTCCAAAATCAGGCTGCGTATTAGATTCGATGATTAATTAGACTGGAGTAAATACGGTATTTTGATTATATGTATGGGGTGCGCATTAGATTCAACGGTGCATTAGATTTGAATAAATACGGCATTATTTGTACACGACTTTTCAACAATACAAGTTCACAAAAGGGTTTTTTAAGTAAATTCGGCATGTGTGGAGGACACCACCAAGAGATTGCTCTGGTGTCCATGACCGGTCTCAGGAAGGTGGCTGCTTGAAGAGGGAGAAGCTGTTGAGATACCACGGATCCTTCCCCTGTAGCCACTTACACTCTGTCCCTACAATCCAGAGTAACTACAGGAGCACGTAAGAGACATTTACGTCGACGTAGGTACGGCACCACCTAGTGAAAACCTATGGGAATTCATATTGCAACCCAGAGTAAATTGTTCTTACGTCGGTGCAAGGACTCCCGGTAGTTACTCCTGTCAGTGGACAGCGGAGACAAATGCACAACCCTGACACAACAAGGCATTCTTGTGCGGCCACATCTGATTATGTCAGCCGCCCTCCATGCTCGTTCCAATTAGTCTGCTCTTCACTCACAGGAGCTGAGTCACCCCTTGACACGGCACAACCAGCTGGAAGTAACGGGAAGCGACCTTGGAAGACAAAAAGGAGCACCACGTTTGTCAAATCAGATACGGCGTCTGCATGCGCAGCAAGAACGACAGGGGCGGATTCAAAGGTTGGGCAAGTGCAATCCACAACCCTATAGTCACGTTCGGGGCAACATCTAGAACCGGTGGCGTACCTAGATCTTTTGGCAGCTGCGGCCCACAATTTTTTGGTCACCCTCATATGTCAAAATTAATTAATTAATTATCAGAATTCATTAATACAATTAAATAGATATTAATTAATATTTTCATATTTTAAAATCACCTCTGTTTTATTTGGGGGGGGGGTGAGAGGGTGAGGTTGCCTTCCGGAGCACTTGTCAAGCTGCACTTTCACTGGATCGGGACCATTCTGGTGGCCATTCATTCCTCTATGCCTGACCTAAACACGAGCCAAGACACCTTTGCTTACTCACAAGTCAACGTGGCTGAGTAGCTCAATTCCACTTTCCTTTGGGCTAAATCCATTTATCAGGGACTTCCTTCTGGGTTGATTTTGGGGGCTGCATTTATTGGATCAGGTCCATTCATTGGATCAGCTCACTCCACAATGGAGTAATTTAATTCTTCTTAGAGTATCCTTCCAATGGACTAAGGGTGCAATTCAGAGTAACTGCGGAAAGCCCTTGCTCCGGTGTAAGAACTATTTACTCTGGATTGCAGTATGAATTTCCCATAGGTTTGCACTAGGTGGAGCAGTAACTACGGGTACACGTAATGTCTCTTGCGTGCTCCCGTAGTTACTCTGGCTCGTAGAGTATGGCACATTTGCCTACTTGCAAGTAAAGGTGTCACCCCACTGAGAGTGGTTCTCAGGGCACCCCAAGGCTCCCCTAGGAATGCCACTGTCTAGAACCCTTGCAAATCCTGGTGAGTGTCCAAGACACACAACCATGCTTGGTCTTCATGGAGCTAGCAGAGGACTGGCTTCCAAGGATGTGCCTTAGAACCTTTGCAGTCGGATAACAGGGCATGACATGTGCAAGAAAACACCTTGTGTGTCCCAGTCTCACCCAGAAACACCTTGTGTGTCCCAGTCTCACCCAGTAATGCGCATTGGGAAGGAAGCCCTGGGCACGGTCCCCATCCTTAGGAGAGGAGCCACCACCGTAGAGAACATGCATTACCTCCAGGAGGGAAACATCTGCACTTTCTACCTCTCTGCCTCCAGATCCAGTAGAACAGTGACTTTCAACTAGTAGATTTTATTGGTAAAACTAGTAGATTTTACTAGTAAAATTAGTAGATTCCCCCTCCCCCCGAGAAATTTTTAATTTCCAGTAGAACTGTGATTTTCAGTGTGGTTCACAGGTCTGCCATGGGAATTTGGCAGATTTATTAAAGACGCTGTGCCTGTTAACCAGCAGGCCAGGGTTCGAGACCCGGGTCAGCCCCACAAGACAGGGTGAGCTGCTGTCCTTAGCCCAGCTCTGCGACGCCAGCTGGATGGTATTGGCTCTGCCTTTCCATTGGACTAATTCAGTGGCGTGGAGAGGGGGAATTTGCTGCTTGGGTAACAGCCTCTCCTCCATAACAATCCAACCCAGGCTTTCGTGCTTCGCATGCAGCGTATGCAGCACCGAGCACAATACCAGAGTCTTTCAAGACTGAGGCCTGCTTTAAAATAAAATATTTTAAAATTAAAAATTAAAATTAAAATCATTTAAAATTAAAATATCATTTATTAATAGGATTATTGAGGAATTGAAACCCCCCCCCCACCAGCAGCAGAATGGTGCACCTTGTCAACTGTCCAAAGATTGATGGTGCGCATTGACAATTTTGACACATGGTCAAGGTGCCATGAGATGAAAATGGTTGAACATCACTGCAGTTGAAGCCACTTGCCCTTACTGTCAAAGCCTTTTGGGGTCTTACCTACGCTGCTTTCCCATATACTCCTGCCTGGGACCTTCACTCTTCCAGTTCCGCTGCCCCCCCCCCCCCAATTTACAGTCCCATCACGACACACTGACCTATATGGTCTTCTTTATGGAGCGTGTACTCCATGTGATGTCACTTCTAGAAGACTCATCCAGGTTCTGCGGACAGCTGGTGAAAGAAGAGGGACAAACTCATAGGTCATAGAATCATAGAGTTGGAAGGGACCCAATGGATCATCTAGTCCACCCCCCCTCCGCCTGTAGCAGGAAATCCTCGACTTGTTGGCACCCGGGTCTCGAACCATGGCCTGCTGTTTAACAGAAACAGCGTCTTAACAACTTGTGCCACCAGATAGGTCTGTAGTAACAAATAACAAATCTGTAGTAAATCTGTAGTAATGAATTGATGGTTGCGCTACACACAGAGCTGCCAAACCTGGAAGAGTTTTTCTGCAATTTGCAACTGCTGTGCCCCCAAGACCTGTGGCACACCTGGTGTGGCATGGTGTGGCACACCTGGTGTGGCATGGTGCGGCACACCTGGTGTGGCATGGTGCGGCACACCATGGCAAACCAGTTCAAAATAGTTGGTGTGAGCCCCTTATGAAACTGAATGGTTGTTCACTCTGGGTCATGCTCCAGATTGATGGATGATGCAGTCAAATGATCGGAACGAACACTTGGTTCTCTGCAGCTTGCGGCTGTGTGCATTTTTCCCCCACTGCAGAACCTGCCCTAAGAGTCAAAGGCTGCAATCCTAAAGACACTTTCCTGGGAGTAAGACCCATTGAACACATTGGAGCTTACCGTACTTTTGAGTAGAGGTGGTTAGGATTGTGCTCAAAGACTCTTTTTTAAGGAGATCGGAGGAGAGCGAGGCCCTGCTGGAGAGCAGCGCCAATTAATCATTAATCAATTAATGCTTTCAGACCTCTTTCCTTTGCAACCCAAAATGCAAATCAGCTGCCCCAGATAAGAAAAACATAGCTTGGGAAGAGGTAATCTAAAAGACCCTGGAGCCAGACATAAATTTGGTATTTAATATTTCAGGTGAAACACTCAGCATCAATTATCTTTGCCCCCCTCCCTCTTTCCTCCTTACATTATAAGGAAATTGCTGGCTGAATCAGCTTGCTCTCTAATTACCCGAATGAATGAGTGAAATTTTTAGGGCAATTAAATAAACAATCTCGTTCTCTTCTTTTCCCCTTTGAGGTCTTTTATCCACCACCAGCCTCTCTTTTTAGTCTGGAGCCATTTCCAAACTTGGAAGAAGTTGCAAACTCTGAAAGACCAGGGATTTGTTCTCCCAGAGATCCTCGGGAGCTGCGTTTTAGTGATGGAGAGATGAAGCTGCCCCCTCTTGAGTCAAGTTCTCCATCATCATCATCATCATCATCATCGTCATCACTGCATTGCATTGGCATCCATCAGTCTTGAAAGACTATGGTATGGTACTCAACCCTGCATGTGAAGCACAAAGGCCTGGGTTGGATTGTTATGGAGGATAGGCTGTTCCCCAAGCAGCAAATCCCCCCTCTCCACGCCACTGAATTAGCCCAATGGAAAGGCAGAGCCAATACGATTGGATCCAGCTGCGTCGCAAAGCTGGGCTAAGGACTGGAGCTCACCCTGTCTTGTGGGGCCGACCCGGGTCTCGAACTCTGTCCTGCTGGTTAACAGGCACAGCCTCTTAATCGCTTGCGCCACCCACAGTATATATTACATATATATATAATAATATGTAATATATATTAATATAATGCTGTAATATATATTAAATGCTGTATAAAAATTATAAATTTATAAATAATATATATTTTATATATATATATATATATTTATAATATATATTTATAATATATATTTATATTTATAATATATAATATATATTTATAATATATATATATATAATATATATTATAAATGCTGTAATAAATTCTGTTTCTAACTGAGAAAAAGCAACTGCTCTGGTTGGGTCCTTGTAAGCCATGTTTGGAAGACCTTCCAAATATGGCTTACAAGGACCCAACTGTGGATGCATCTCTGTTGGGGCAATAATAATAATAATAATAATAATAATAATAATAATAATAATAATAATAATAATAATAATAATAGGTCTTTGGGCACTGCACCGAGTGTGCCAATTAACCAGGTGGTTCCAGTGGTAATTGGCACACTGGCTGCAGTGCCCAAAGACCTTGGCAAGCACTTGAAAACTCTTGGCATTGACAGAATATTACTCTGCCAACTGCAGAAAGCCGCTCTTCTGGGATCAGCACAAATTATACGCCGCTACGTCACACAGTCCTAGACTCTTGGGAAGGGTCCGACTGGTGATGTGAATGAAACCAGCACGAAATTGTTCACTGTGTATTTATGTTTGATAATGGGGCAATAATAATAATAACGATGTAGGGTTGTTGCAAGCATAACAAAGATAATGCATGTGAGATGTCTTGAAGACTCTGCAAATTCCATAAATAATAGTAGTCATTGGCAAAATATATGTTTTCAAAATTATGCTCTCCTGTTTTGTGAAAACACCCTCCCTTCCTCCTTCGCTCATTACAAACTGAGTGCTTTATCATTCCACTTTCCAAGACGTCCCAAAAGTTCTGCGAAAGAGTATTTCTGCCTCCCTCCCCAGCCAGCCCCAAATCTGGTATGGCTTTGCTAACCAACTATATTCCTATTAGTTCTATGGAAGGGAAGCAGCCAGTGGGCAGCAAGTGTTTGGAATGGTGGCAGGTCCAGTTGTTGCACATCAATTGTCTTGGATCTATTGTCTAAACTTGGAGCAAACATATTTTTACTCTGGGATGATCCTATATATAGAGGGACAATAGGATTTGTGTGGCTGGGTTGGCTGGCTGGCAAGCAGAGGAGGAGAAGAACTTCAGCATGGTAGGTTCTCTCTCTCTCTCTTCCCTTATTTGACATAATGGGAATTCATTCATTCATTCATTCATTCATTCATTCATTCATTCATTCATTCTTTCTTTCTTTCCATCTATCTATCTATCTATCTATCTATCTATCTATCTATCTATCTATCTATCTATCTATCTATCTATCTATCTATCTATCTATCACTTTTCAACGAAAAAGTTCACAAAGCGGTTTATAAAGAAAATTTAACAATTAATGGCTAATTCTGGGGGACAAATTGAATTTATCCTGGGATTCAATTTTGCATCATTTTAATTTTTTTGATGCAAGCAATTCCTTCCTTCCTTCCTTCCTTCCTTCCTTCCTTCCTTCCTTCCTTCCTTCCTTCCTTCCTTGACGGCCAGCGACAGAAGACTTGGGTACTTCGCAGAGCCCAGAGCCAGTGAGGGACTTTCCATTCAATGCGCCCTTCCATTAGATAACAATACTAATCATGTCTACTCAAAAGTAAGCCCCATTGTGTTCAATGGGTCTTACTCCCAGGAAAGTGTTTTTAGGATTGCAGCCTTTGTGTTCTGGAGAATTGTCTACGTAGACATCTAGAACAACAGTTACAGAAAATTCATAGCAAATCTGATTGCTCCCATTGCATCCACAGGGAGTTGTTCAGAATAAAATTTATTTTGACTATTTAAAAATAAATAAAATATATATGAATTGTCTGGAATAAAATTTATTCGAGAATGATTGGATCTCAGAGTCGGGTGAAGGATGCAATAGTAATTTTCAGCCAATGTGCTGCAGCACACTGGTGTGCCATGAAAGGTCCACAGTTGAAAAACTCTTCCAGGTTCTGTGATTCTATTTCAAGGGCAACAGAAGTTACTACTGGCCACTGTCCATAGTAATTATTATCAATCCCTCTTCCTCCAACAGCTCTGTAGGCAATTCATTACTACAGATAGTTGCCCTAGAACAGTGGTTCATAACCCGGGGTCAAGACCCTCCACCTATTGCATTTAAAAAATCCTCTTGGGGGGGGGGGGGAAGGCGTTCAGTGGAGACCTGTAAACAACAACCCCATCACTTCCAGGTTCTCCCTATCCAAGTTCTCCCAGGAACCTCACTTCCAGGTTCTCACCATCACTTCCAGGTTCTCCCTATCCAGGTTCTCCCAGGAACCTCACTTCCAGGTTCTCGCCATCACTTCCAGGTTCTCCCTATCCAGGTTCTCCCAGGAACCTTACTTCCAGGTTCTCCCCATCACTTCCAGGTTCTCCCTATCCAGGTTCTCCCAAGAACCTCACTTCCAGGTTCTCCCTATCCAGGTTCTCCTAGGAACCTCACTTCCAGGTTCTCCCCATCACTTCCAAGTTCTCCCTATCCAGGTTCTCCCAGGAACCTCACTTCCAGGTTCTCCCCATCACTTCCAAGTTCTCCCTATCCAGGTTCTCCCAAGAACCTCACTTCCATGTTCTCCCTATCCAGGTTCTCCCAGGAACCTCACTTCCAGGTTCTCCCATCACTTCCAGGTTCTCCCTATCCAGGTTCTCCCAAGAACCTCACATCCAGGTCCTCCCTATCCAGGTTCTCCCAAGAACCTCACATCCAGGTTCTCCCTATCCAGGTTCTCCCAATAACCTCACTTCCAGGTTCTCCCTATCCAGGTTCTCCCAATAACCTCACTTCCAGGTTCTCCCTATCCAGGTTCTCCCAAGAACCTCACTTCCAGGTTCTCCCTATCCAGGTTCTCCCTATTGAATGATCAATGCAAATTATCATTTAAAAATTCTCTCCTTTGTGCTTTAGAAATAAATTTCCGAAGCACTTGCAAATCTCAGGGAAACATCAGACGCATCAAAAAAGCAGTAGAAAGGAAGGCAAAGAAATCAACGCACCCCCGGAATAACGACAGTAATTCTTAATGAAAGCGAACTGAGATGTCTGTACATAAGGAAGCCATCATTCTTTATTAATCAGAGGGAAATGTATATGCAATTATGCTAAACAAACTCTGCAGGGAAGTTTTTCCGTTCCCTGAGACCCCAACCCTTCCTCCTCCCTCTCCTCGCACTTTACTATGTCTTAAAGGATTTATAAATATTACTGCAGCTTTATAGCATTGTAATGTTTGGGCAGATCTGTAATGCGGCTTTCAAAGGATTACGGGAGAGAAAGTGCTTGCTCTTGTCAGAAATAATGCAAGAATAGTAATGCAATAATTATTGCAATAATAAAAACTTGTCAGAAATAATGCAATGATCATTACCAGGCTGGGGGTTCGAACAGTCCTAAATGCACAACGGCCTGCGGGGACGGATGGCAGGTGAGGGCAAAGAAGAGATTCGGGCAAACAGGTAGACCTCCCCAGCACTGTTAGGAGCACAGGTTCGTTCTGCGAAAGGCAGGTCTAGTACATGTGTCACCTCTAGAGGTGAGCAGAAACTCAGGGTACTGATCCCAGAAGTTCTGAAAGAGCCAGGAACGGATCCGATCTGATCTAGCCAAACTTTCAAGAGGAATGTGGGTTCTGCAAGGGGTTCGTGAACCAACAGCTCTACTACTGATGTGTAAACCTTAAGTAAGGAGAGCTTGGCAAGCACCTGTTGGAGATGCTCTAGGGCAATGATTTTCAACCAGTGTGCCGTGGCGCACTGGTGTTCCATGGATAGTCCTCAGGGAATTTGGGGAAGGACATTTATTAATATGAAAACTTGGGGTTTTGAACAGCATGATGTGCCTTGTCAATGGTAGAAACAACTGATGATGTGCCATGAGATTCCAGGTTCTATATCCTGAACCCTATATCAAGGTTGATACCCTGCTACAAGGAGAGGGTTGGACTCAATGACCTATTAGGTCCCTTCCAACTCTACGATTCTGTGAAGCTATGAGAGCTCTTTTATATGGCATTTGTATTAATTTAATATATTTAGAGATGGTGCTGCACATTATTTTTTGTGGCCCAGTGTCTCAAGTCACTAAAAACCCTAGTCCAATACAATGCAGTTATCAAATCTGGATATGGCCAGGTCATAGTTACCTAACTAACCCTAACCTAAGTTACAGGCAGGGGGTTGGACTAGATGACCTACTGGGTCCCTTCCAACTCTCAGATTCTAAGGTCAACCCAAGTTGGCCAATTTCCAAAAAGGATCCAGACCCCAGATTGAGTGGAAGGAGAGTACATGTGAACAAACCCCATTTTTCACTCCTATATATGGGCTTTGGCTGGGCAGGGCTGGTCCGTGTGCAGAGAGCAGGGCTGAGCCAGCCAGCTGATATGATCCCTATTGCCATCTATGTTGGGTATCGGCACCTATGTTAGGTATAGGCATGTGTCATGCTCAGCTAAGTTCATAGTTATCTAACTAACCCTACCCTAAGTTACAGGCAGGTGTATGTTACAGGTAAGGCTGGAACCCACATACGTCCACCCTGGCTGGATCAGGGCCCCTTGGATCCTGGATCCCCCTCAGTGACTATGGATAACTAGCAGAGACCGTGATGTTTTAGTGCATACAAACTTCCTCCCACTCATCTCCACATTTCAGTGGATCCGCATGGCTCTGCGCCACAGTGAACTGAAACACAAAACCCTTTTCCGTTCTCAGAGACCCCGGCATCACTTTGTTGGCATGTGTCATGACCTCATAAGCCGAGACACTTGGATTAGATTTATCGTCTAATTATAGCAGAACTGGAAAAAGGAGGACCAAAAGAATTGATCAGAGGTATGGAATGTCGGCCATAAAAGGAGAGGATTGAAAGATTGCCGCAGACCCATCTCAGATGGAATCAGTCCCATCAGAGAGGGAGGAGAGGAATAGATGTCAAGCCAGCCAGGCTATAAGGTGTCCCCTTTGGGATCATCTCCAAAAGCATCCTATAAGGCAGTGGTTTTTAACCTGGGTTCGATCAAACCCCAGGGGTTCGGTGAATCAGTCTCAGGGGTTCAGCGGAGGTGTGTGTCCGTTCTGTTTCCACCAGGTGCATTAATATACTTTTGTTGCAACGGACAAAACATTTTATTTTTCCAACTATATGAAGGGTTCGGTGAATACATGTATGAAACTGGTGGGGTTCAGTACCTCCAACAAGGTTAAGAACCACTGCTTTAAGGGGTGGCTTCTTGGAGGAAGCACCAGGTATGTGGGGCCAGCTCTTCTCAGCTACAGTACAAGTGTGCTGAATCTGGCCAATGGCTCATCTAGGCAGTGGCATAGCTAGAGGGGGTGGCACGGTAAGTATTGCAGGCACCACAACATGCCAGGTTAGCAGCATTTCCTAACCTGCAATGCTCAACAGTGAGCACTTGCATGTTACCACCATAGCCCCAATGTCTACAACGATGAGCAGGAGGGCCGTTTATGCCATGGCTGACTTCACCAACCATCATTGTGACCATCATCAGTGTAACCCCAGTTACTAGAACGGTGAGCGGGAGGGCTGTTTATGTCATGGCTTACTACACCAACATGTAGAAGTTCAATGTAACCATCATTGTAATCATCGTCAGTGTAACTCCAGTTACTACAATGGTGAGCAGGAGGGCTGTTTATGGCATGACTTACTACACCGACCTGTAGAAGTTCAATGTAACCATCATTCTGTTGCTTAACCATGGTTAAGGAACATTGAAAAAGCAAATGAGCAGGGATCAACTGCAGTGGTTCATGTCATAAATTAATGGGGCATGGAATGAGGGACGCTAGAATATGGGTGCAACAGTAGGATACTTACATTGTAGGGATACTAAAATGCAATTAATTGGAAAGGGAACGTAATAAGGAAGAGGACACACTGAATAAATGGAGGAGGAAAAGGAAAAGGATGGGAGGAGAATGTAGGGAAATCAGTAGGGTTACTCATAGGAATAAGGGTAAAAGAGCTTGGGACTTTGCAGAGGGAGGATGAGAAGGACTTTTTGCAGACTGGGGGAGAAGAAGGAGACAAAATACACTAAGGGCAAAATCTAGAGTAACTATGTGGAGTCCTTGCTCCAGTGTAAGAACAACTTACTCTGGATTCCAATATGAATTTGCCATAGGTTTTCACTAGGTGGTGCAGCAACTACGGGTGTACATAAGTCTCTTATGTGCTCCCATAGTTACTCTGGATTTGGGGATAAGGAGACCTATGACCCACCCTATTGGCTTGTACCTGAGAAGTTCTCCCTGAGCATATGGAAAACATGTCCTCCCAGGCCGTTCACTGGTTTGTTACTGAGCACATTGATTTTGGAATCAATCATAAAACAACTGCTCATTCCCCACGTAGACATCAGTTCTGGCTGAAGAGCACCATCTAGGACAGACATGCGCCACCCCTGACCTTACCTTGTCTCCAACGGTGGTGCTGATTCATGCTCTCCGCTTTTGTGCGTCAGATCACAAGGCTTTTTCTGGTCTCCCTCTGAATTCCTGACCCTGAAAGTCAGGAGAAGTGCAAGAAATATTTGCAAGGGGAACCCAGAAAACAGCAAGAGGGGAAGGGAAATAATTTGGCTGAGGTGATGCATCTGGGGTTAGCCTTTGTTTTCATCTTCTTACACCAATCGATTGATTGATCAATCAGTTGAATGAAGGAACGAATGAATAATAAGGCCATCTAGGTTTGCAAATATATATTTGCATATATATGCAAAGGTTTGGGGCACATCATAGAGAATTTGGAAACCCTGAGAGATAGGGTTGCCATAATTCTCTTCCCCAAACTTGGGACAGGATCCTTGATCCCATTTGCCAGTATGTGAACACAATCCCCCCAAATTGGGACTTGTATTCAATGGGGCCTACTCCCAGAAAAGTGTGTTTAGGATTGCAGCCTTATAGTAAACTGCCTTTAGGCCAATCCTATACTAACCCAGTGCTGGTGCTGAGCTCCAGCACCAAATGTGCCGCAAAGCATGTGAACCATGGCAAGAGGGGTTTGGAGGGTGGGAGGGTGGGGAGAGTGGGGTGGGCAAGCAAAACAACTGGAAGATTATCCCTACAATCCAGAGTAACTATGGGAGCACGTAAGAAACATTACGTGCACCCGTAGTTACTGCACCACCTAGTGAAAACCTATGGGAAATTCATATTGCAATTCAGAGTAAGTTGTTCTTACACTGGAGCAAGGACTCCCCATAGTTACTCTGGATTGCTCCCTTTGTCCATACTGGGTGACCATGTTTAGATGTTTTTGGAAGAAGTAACTTACATTACAAGGTATTACAATTTACATTTTTGGCTATTGAGTTCCAATGTGCCCACCGGTAATGTTATAGGGTGATGGGATGGTCCTGATTCGCAGAAGCATTTTGATTGGTACTTGGAATTTATTATCCCCCGTTAAAAAATATTAGTGGCTAAATCTTGGAGGAAGACGTGGGTTCTGCAATCCAGAGAGTGGTCACGTAAGGTATGGGATGTTGCCAAAATGTCAGGCTGCCCGAACATGTAAGAGTAACTTCCTTGTAGAAGGAACAAGAAGTTGTAGAAGGAACAAGTAGTTGTCTTGCAGAGCGAACAGGCACAGCATGTAGCAGACAGAACAAAGTGGAAACGTCAGGGTGGGATGCTGGGGCCCCGATCCTCAGTGGCAGAATTGGAGTTAAAAATTAAAAAGTAGAAGTTAAAAATGGAGGTGAAATCTAAACAATACATTTCAATATACTATTGAAATATAGTACAGTATATAGATAAATATAGACAATATAAATATAGACCGTAACAAGTTTGGATTTCACACAGAATCATAGAATCATAGAGTTGGAAGGGACCTAGAAGGTCATCTAGTCCAACCCCCTGCCTGCAGCCGGAAATCCCCCTAGAGCATCCCTGACAGGTGCTCGTCGCATCTCTGCTTGAAGGTCCCCAGTGAGGGCGAGTCCACCACCTCCCTTGGCTACACATAGGCTACAATCCAGAGTAACTACGGGACCTTTTACACCGACTTAATTATGGTGCCGTCTGTGGCAAACCTATGGGAAATGCATAGAGCCATCCAGAGATACCCTACAATCTAGAGTAACTACGGGAGCACATAAGAGACATTACGTGCACCCATAGTTATGGCACTACCAAGTGAAAACCTATGGGAAATTCATATGGCAATCCAGAGTAAAGTGTTCTTATATCAGAGCAAGGACTCCCCGTAGTTACTCTGGATTGCACCCTAAGTGCCTCTTACGTCTTCCCGTAGTTCCTCCGGATTGTAGGGTTATATTCCCTTTGAAGTCCAGAAAATACCTGGCTGGCTGGCTGGCTTTCTTGTTGGCCTGGAACAAATCCTCCATCGTGCATGGACCATTAAGCATGTCAATACATGTTCAGGGCTCTGCAGTTCCCCACATTCCCATCTCCTATAATGTGGCCCCAAGTCTTTAAGTTTTTCTTACGTCGTGATCCCCCCTGTTCTTAATCTGTTCTGTGTTTTCCATGTTTCATATGGGAAATGGTACCCAGACCAGATGTTTTACCAGGACATGTCCTAGATTTTAACCTTGGGTCCCAGAAAAAAATCTTCAATGTCCTCTTTTTCCTTGTAAGCGGACAGCGTGTGGCCTTTTTTGTAATTAATAAATTATATGCAATAGTATTTAATAATAAGTTCCTATTTGGATGCCAGCTTCGTCATTATGTGGTTCATTTAGGCTTTTGAGATGCAATCAGGAGGGTCCCAAATAATGGGACCTCAAGAGGTTCCCAATGAATTCAGGAGGGTCCCAAATGCACCCCCCCCCCATTTGGATCCATTCATGAATTGTTATCAGCTACAGTATTATTAGGACCGTGAGACCCCAAATACTTTTATCCCCTTACAGGCAGAGGCATAACCGGGCCTTAACTTGAGGGGCACCTGCCCAGGTGCTACACCTAGGGGGAGCGCATGACTGCACATCAGGCTCTGTCCAAGTTACTAAGGAGGCACCACCAGCTTCATGACCCCATAGAATTGAAGCTTCTCCAGAGGGAATAGGGTGCAAAGCTGCCATCTGAGAGTTCCTACTATTTGGCGTAACCTTGTTTTCTCCCCCACTAGGCCCCCAAAATGGCAAAGCACAAGAAGGAAGGTGGAGGCTCCAACGTGTTCTCCATGTTTGACCAAAGCCAGATTCAGGAATTCAAAGAAGTAAGTTCTTTTTAATGACCAAACCCATCATCTCATGCATTTTTTTCCGCAGATCCCTCCGTCGTGAGCAGGGCCCGTTTCCCCCTTTGCAACCAACACAGCTCAACGTTAGATCACAAGCTTTAATCAATTAATTGGTGTGATTAAGGGAATAAAGCTTTAATTGTAAGGATGTTCTTTAATAAGTTATTTGCAGGGACCATCTGTTCTGGTTTGTAAATAATTTGGAGTTGCCAGATTGTTTTTCCGTCCGCCGAATGCTGGAGTTTGTTGACTGAGAGCCTGGCTTGTTCTGCTGGGCTTTGGCACGTACTCAGGGCTGGCCCAGAATCTCACAGCTGTTCCACTGACCCTGCTGGCCTCCCAGCTGCCGTCTCCTTCTCCTTGACGCTTTCGCCCACCACTCTTTCCCACATATGCCTTTTCCCGTTCTCCTCTTCCTCTTTGAATCTAGAAGTCAGAGCAGTAGCGGCAGAAGTGGGCAGACGGAGGTGAAGAGCGAATATCTTGCACCAGTCTACTGCCTGGCGCAATAGTCTCAGCTGAACTCACGGAGGGGCCAGAACTGTGGCCACTGATGTGGTCACTGATGGCCACTGATGTGGTCACTGATGAGTGCCAGAGGATGGAGACCTTCACCTTTCATTATTCGTGCATTCTCAGAAATTCATTTCCAAACTTCATCGGAAAAACGAAACTCAAGGTGGCTCGTAAAAACCATACGTCAAAATTAAAACAGGAGCACATTAACAGGTGAGCTCAAGATTAATGTGTCCACCACTAGTTGTGGCTCATCCTGATACAAGGCTGAATCAGCAGGACCCAAAGACAGCTCCATGGCAGGGTGCCCATATGACTGGATTTTCCCGGATTTTTCCTTTTTTTAATCCTCCTGTCCATATGTCCTCCAAAAGGGCTTCATTGTCCTCCGTTTTGCCTTCATTTCTAAACTTTGCAATGGTGTGAAGGACCCCATTATGTCACTGGAGTCGTACTGAAGAGCAGAATCCAATGCAAAAATTTTGAAATATCTCCTTCCAATCAAAGGTTATGGCCAAAAAACCTAAAAATATAAAATATGCATTGAGATCTATGCTTTACTTATGAGATCTATGGGAAAGTGCCCAATATTGCTGCTTTACTTATGTTACCTTCCCACCGAAGGGTCTTGAACACAGGTGGGCAGAGACAGGTTCGCTCTGGATCGCCGGTGCCGGTTGTTAGTTTCCCCCTGCCACTACTGATCCGGTAGCAAGGAGGGAGCAGATAACCGGGTGTACCGGTTCTGAGCGCAGCTAAAGGGGGCAACCCGGCACTTTTGAATTTGCCGCTCCAAGTGGCAGCCCGGTGAGGCGCCCCAGAAGCCCCAGCGCTGGAGCTTCTTTTCTCTGGCTACTGGATCAGCAGCTGGCCGGAGGAGCACGCAGCCTTCCCGGCTCCTTTTTCAGTGGGTCTTACTCCCAGGAAAGTGTGGACAGGGCTGTAGCCTCGGCTAGGCAGGTCTACTCAGAAGTAGATCCCATTACAGTCAGTGGGTCTTACTCCCAGGAAACTGTCTTTAGGATTGCTGCTTCTTTTCCAGGATAGATCCTCTTTTTTTTAGCCTGGTGACTACAATCCTAAGCATGTCTACTCAAAAGTAAGCCCTATTGTGTTCAATGGGTCCTACTCCCAGGAAACTGTCTTTAGGACTGTAGCAGAGTACTGCGCGTGCGCCAACCTTAGCCCTCCCTGCCCCCTGCCCCCGCCCTGGCCCCACCCACTTCTGGGAAACCAGTTGTTGGGCCAGGCCGGGCCCACCACTAGTCTCGAACCACCGATCTTCGGGTCAATAAGCACAGCGTTTTTAACCGCGGAGCACTGCAGACTCAATAAACAATATACAAAGCAGCAAATAAAAAATCTAGTGAATAACAAGAAAACAGAGTTAATTAAAGGCTTGCCAGGCAAGTCAAGAATCTTACGCACTGCCGAAGGCTATACTTTGCCTACTTCCTCAACAACAGCGGTTGTCTCAACCAGGACGGCGTTAGTTTTTTTCATTTGCCATCCACCCCGAAATGTAATTGTCTGATCGTGGCTGGTCCACAATTCTAAATAAATGTCCACAGCTGCAGTTTGGAGGAGACGGCAGGCTGTGCACCGCAGAGTGTCTTAGTGGCAATGCGCATGTGTTGATGCAGGTGCACCCTAGAGGCATCCAATCCCCATTGTGAGATTTAACTGCTAGAGGACTTGGGGGTGGAAATGAACCCACAAGTACAACCCCACTAGCAATTCACACAGAAAAGGTTGAGATGATGAGTTGCAAGGGAGAGACTTGCCCTGATCAAGATCTGCCTTCCTATTTCCAGAGCAGACCTTTCTCCGTGAGTCCATACCTTCCCGTTGAGCTTAATGATCTCCCAACCCATAAACCCTCCTGGTAAGTCGCATCGCTAAACCCATCCCAACATTGCTAAACCCATCCCAACATCCCGGTGTGGACCTGGTAGAAAGCCAACCCTCGGGGCTCCAAACAGTTCTGACTTTTAACTTTAAGGTGTCTTGGATGACTGCCGACCCTTATTGAACCCCTTGCTGGAGGAAAGACTGATCTCAGGTTGCCTACCACAACGGGAGTCCACAAGTCCTTGCACGACCTTTACTAAAACATACATCAGACATATAGTGGGAATGGGGGCCGAAGCTCAGACAACAGTCCTTAGAATAAGAGTCAAAGGAACTAGATGCATGTTCCTGCTGCTGAATATTGGAAGGTACTGATTTTACCTCTTGTATCCCCCATAATGACCACACAATTTATACCTGAAGGCTGCATCCTAAGCTCCAGTTAGGCCAGCCTAAGCCCTGACACAAGCTTAGGTCTCGGGGTGCCATAAGACACTTGGAAGCCACTCCTGGGGGAAGGCTAGGATGGTGCACAGACATGAGCTTGCCTCCCTATGTCACTGCAGGAATGGGAAGACTGATGACTTAGGATTATACCCTATATATGGACTCTAAATAAATTAGGTTTATTGCACCTCCGTTGAGCCTATCAGAATAAGGTCATGCCTCAATATCTGAAGGCTTCCTGAGGATTCCAAAAATGTGTTTAGTAAAAGCAGTTTTTTAAAAATTCATTTCCCCTTACAATTGTTTTAAAACAGCTTTTCTTACTGTTGTAGACAGGCAATCCGCAATTAGAAATGTAAAGGACATTGGGGGTTGATGCTCATGGGGGAGAGGATGCGCAGGGGGGTTGTTGCGTTTGGGGGTTGTCGCACTTGGGGCGTTGATGCTCATGGGGGGATGTTGCGCATGGGAATGTTGCACACGGGGAGATGATGCGCATGGGGAGATGATGCGCACAGGGAGATGATGCCTATAGGGTGATTTTGCTCAAGGGGTGTTGATGCGTACGCAGGTATGATGCGCATGAGGGGATATTGTTCATGGGGGATGTTGCGCATGGGATGTTGATGCATACGAGAAGACGATGCACATAGGGAGATGATGTGCATAGGGGACTTATGTGCATGGGACACTGATGTGCAAGAGGTGTTGATGCACATGAGGAAATGATGTGCATAAGGAGATAATGCACATAGGCAGATGATGCACATGGGCTGTTGATGCGCATGGGGGATAGTTGCTCATGAGGGGATGTTGCACATGGGGGATTGATGCGCTGTGGGGGGATGGTGCATGAGGGAATTTTTATCCTGCAATGCGGGTACGCTTTTTGCTAGTAAGTAATACAGTGTTTAAATCAACCACATGAAAACACAATACATGTTTTCACCTTTTATTTTGTCCTGTCATACATTTTGCTTCAGTGTCCTATATTTTGGGGTCCTTGTTCTCTTTTTGTAGTTATGGTCACCCTACACTTGTCCCTAAAGGTCCGTCAACCCAGTATATTCAGCTCAGTTGCTGGTAATGCTTTGATGCCCCGCTCTGCTCTTCTCATTTGACCACAGGCCTTCACGATCATGGATCAAAACCGAGACGGCTTCATCGACAAGGCGGATCTGAGAGACACCTTTGCAGCCCTAGGTAACTGCAAGGACCTTGCGCACGGAGACCTTCATCCGGCGCACTGCGCAGAAAAGGGCCCTTTGTGTCCTTGGCACAAAAAGTGAGACTGGCAGTTCATTGCCAAGAGATAAAAAACATCTGGAAAGCTCTCACCAAACTTGGGATATGCCCCGATTTAGGGGGAAAGCAGTGGTTTGGATGGGGAAATTGCTTTCCCCCAATATGTGGAATAATAGCAATACTAATAGTAATATGTTAGCTACATGCGTTAACATATCATCGAACATCACAAAAATGTGGTTGACCTGCAGGTCGCTTGAATGTCAAGAATGAAGAGTTGGAGGCGATGATCAAGGAGGCTCCGGGCGCCATCAACTTCACCGTCTTCCTGACTATGTTTGGAGAGAAGCTGAAAGGTGAGGGGCACTCGGGGCAGATGGGTGGGGGGGGGCACTGATCGCCCTGGCCGAAGATGACCCACCTTCTCTGATGGTTCAAGGGCCCAGCTGTACGGCGTGCAGAAGTGGAAGTGGTGACCCTTTTCCCGAGTGTAAAGGAAAAGCTACTATGTCATAACATACACATCTTAAACATGGGCGGAAACAAATAATTAGTTAGCGGATTAGCCCTACAATCCAGAGTAACTACGGGACATTACATGCACCCGTAGTTATTGCAACACCTGGTGAAAACCTATGGGAAATTCATATTGCAATCCAGAGTTAACTGTTCTTACTCCGGAGCGAGGACTCCTCATAGTGACTCTGGATTGCGCCCTAAAAGCTTATACTGGCTGATCAAGAGCTTATTCTGGCCCAGTGCGTGATTTGTAGGCCACTCTGTTCTTAATGACGGACGGGACATTAACATCTGTTATACCGTATTGGTTGCCAAATGCTAAATAAAATAAATAATTTTATTTATCCCTGACTTTTAAAACTTAAATTATTTGAAATAGACTTGGAATAAGATCTTCCCTGGCCTGGTATGGCTTCGAAGGCGGCAAGGTGCCCTCCAAAACTGTTCCACCCCCCTCCAGCTACCCCACCGATGCTGGATGCGCTTGCCGGCAACGTCTTTCCCAGGCCCCCCTGAGTGGCCACCAGATTGAACATCCACCCCAAGCGGGTGTCACACCACCAATGCCAACCTCATCCCCTCCACCCATCATGCACCCCAAAACCCTATTTTCAAAGTCCTCAGTTTTCTGATGACATCTGCGTCCCGATTGAAAGGAACACCGAGATGATCCCCTCCCACCCTGCCCGCTTTGAAGTGCGCCGATGTGGCAAGCATTCCCCATTGATTAGCTGGCACATCAAGTGGTCTGTTTGATGCTGGGTAGCGTGGCGATGTGGTGTACAAATTACATTTCTTCCAAGGCTTTGTTGAAAGGAGACCCATGTGGTTGGCATTAACACAGAACGCTTATTCTTTTTCCCTCCTCGTCGTTAGCCGTTCATCTGGCATCGGAATATAGATTGCTGTTCAAAGTTTCCAGCTTCATCCCAAACAAGCCCAACCACTCCCTCTTCCCCACCCCGAAAAAAATCTTTGGTGGCTTTAAATTGGTTCCTAGCACGGCTGATTTTGCCCGATCAGACCCGGAGATCACCAGACGGCACCCACGGCATTCACGGCACTGGCCTTGGCTGCGGCAGGAATAGATCCCAGGCTTGTCCCTGCAAGTTCCTTGTCTGCTCCGTTCTTCTTGGTTAGATGATTGTGGTACAAAATGTCTTGCCCTTTACGAACGAAGCCAATTAAGGAAATGGGCACGATTCTCGAAGAACAGGCAAAGTTTGTTTTGCACAACAAATCCAATGAGCAGTGAATGACTTACCATACAATCCAGAGTGACTACGGGTTAAGAGACATTACGTGTACCCGTAGTTACTGCACCACCTAGTGAAAACCTGTGGGAAATTCATATTGCAATCCAGAATAAGTTGTTCTTACACCAGAGCAAGGACTCCCCATAGTTACTCTGGATAGCACCCTAAAATATAGGTGCAACCTTGTTATACACGGATTTTATTATCCACAGATTTGATTCAACACAAACGTCCACTGCAAATTGCAGTTTTTGCAAATCCCATTTGCAAATCCCAAATCTGCAAAAACTGCTTTTCTACTGTTGTAAAGAGGCAGTTATGCGACCAATCATTCAGCTGAGACCGGCAAAGAAAATCCTTTGATTTTCTAATTGCTGACTGCCTCTTTACAACAGTACAAACAGCTGATTTTAAACCATTGTAAAGTGATGCACTTTACTGCTTTTATTAAGCCCTTTTTTGAAACACAAGGGAGCCCCAGAATCGAACCCTATGCCATATCACAACCCTATTCCATTAAATACAAAAGGAGAGCAGGAGACCTGGAAGTGTATCTTTAAATCAATTTCCCACTTTTTTTGTCCGCAGAATTTTTATCCACTGAAGTTTAAGGAACAGAATCCTAGTGGATAGTGAGTAGGGTCACCATATGTCTTCAAAAACAGGACATATGTCCTGAAAAACCATATGTCCTGAAAAACTACGGATTATGAGACATTACATGTACGGGTTAAGAGACATTACATTTTTTGGGATTGTGTTCACATATGGCAAATGGGACATAGGGTCCTGTTGCAATTTTGTGGAAGGGAATTATGGCAACCCTAATAATGTGGGAAGCCAGTAGTTCTATTTTCCCCTATAATCAAGAGGGAGAAAGACAAAGTGTGACAGTGGTGGGAACCTACAGTTTGATCTCTATTCTTGATGTTCGGGGTCTGTCTGAGTCCTGCTTGGGCTGGGATTGGTCTTGGGACCTCCTGTCCCCAAATCAGGTGCTCAGGTGTTGGACACTCACCTGGTTTTGCAGCCAAGAAGTGCACACCGTCCAACACGTCACAGATGGACACCGGTTTATGGCACCTCCAGTCTCCCAGATGTGTGTGAACCAGCTGCTGCAAGATCAGAAAATTTTATTTTCTTGTCTCACTCTTAGGCACAGATCCAGAAGAGATCCTTCTGAATGCTTTCCGGGTTTTCGACCGAGAAGGAAAAGGTTCCATTAAAGCTGACTAGTAAGTTTTAAACATTTCCTGTCTGTCCCCCATTCCTTTTACTTTCATCAGATTCTTGCAACGCTACCCACGACATAACGCTACCCATGACATAATGTACGTGTTTGGGATGAAACCATTACCATTGGAGCTGCCACAGTTGGGCACAATCCCAAATAATTTAGGCTGGCACAACTCACCGGCTCCCTGTTCCCATAGTGGTGTGGGGAATCCGCACATGTCAGTGCATTGGCCTAACACTACAGTGTCGCACAGAAGTACATTATAAACACTGTGTACAGAAGTACACAGTGGTCCTCAACCTTGTGAGGACCATGGCCTGGCACCATGGGAAATTTTTTCCCATGGCCCGGGCTGCATGTGTCCCATGTGTCCAGGCTAGGACAAACTGTGCAGGCACAGCCCGGTGCCAAGCTGCGCCTGCGCAGTTCATCCTGTGTTCATCCTGCGCAGTTCATCCTGCGGCTACGGCAAACTGCATAGGTGCAGCCCACTTGCATAGTCCTCCCTGGCCCCTCGCCTCACAGCTGGGGAGAACTATGCAGGCACAGCTCGGCTTCTGAGCTGCACCTGCGCGGTTCACCCCATAGGCAGGGCAAAGTGTGCGGGCACAGCACAGCAGCTGGGCCGTGTTTGCGCAGTTCACCCAGCTGTGGGGTGACTGGTCTGGGCCAGGGCTGAGTGCCCCCAGGGCTCCTGCCTCTGGTGTGGGGCACAGTGCTGACGTGCCACGCTGGGCAAGGCGCCATGGACCGGCACGGGGCCGCGGACCGGGAGTTGAGCACCCTGCCTTATGACTTTTTGCAACACTGCCAGGCCAGCACATGAGGTGCTGGGCCTTATGCTGGTCTAAGTAGGGTTTAGGATTGCCGTCCCAGTGGCTCAAAGTTAACTCTTTGTAGTCTAGCGTCTTTGCGGGAGTGGAAATTGGTCACCTTGGCTGAGATTTCCAAACAGCCGTCTTTACCTCCTCCGCTGTTGACAGTGAAAAGCTCTTTCTGAGCCTCATCCTGATTCGGTCCTCTGGATCCTCTTCTAAGCAACCTGCACGGTCTGGACAGTTGATTGTATCAAGTAGCCGATGGAAGTTGATTGGTGTGGGTAGCGGGCTCAGGAGCTCAACAGAGATTTACCAACCCATCACCAAATTATCCAGCAGGTGATCAATCAAGAAGAGAAACATGGAATTCAAATTCTTGGTCACTCCAGTACCTTGAAATCCTATAATTTCTTCGCTGTCTGTTCTGATGCCGTGCACACTTCTGTGGCCCCATTTACCGATGTATGTACCGATACTTGGGAAAATTACGGTTCTTCTCTTGGTCCTGATGTATGTCTTTGCGGGATGTTAGCATTAATAGCATGTGTTGATACCGCGACCATTTGTTAGGTTTCAGCTCTCCCACCCACCCAGAAATCAGAGTAGGAGTAAACCACTTGACCTCTTGTGATGCACATGAATGCATAAATGTGCAGGAATGCTATGGCACCATGCCATGCGCACTCTGCCAACTAACACACTGCAACTCCTGAGGAATATTTTGAACTAGTTTAGGATGGCTTGCAGGATTTTCAACTAAAGAACACCCTCCTGGCCTTATTAATCCATCCATCCATCCATCCATCCATCCATCCATCCACCAACCCACCCATCCATCCATCCATCCATCCACCAACCCACCCACCCATCCATCCACCCATCCACCCACCCATCCACCCATCTATCCATTCACCAACCCACCCATCCATCCACCCATCCATCCATCCGTCTGTCCGTTTGTTTGTTTGTTTGTTTGTTTGACACAAATGTCCCCACCAATGGAGACACAAATGTCCAGGAGCAAAAAAGAATAGATGCAGATGTTACATATGGGGGGTGCATGTGAACAGGTCAACACATTTGCCCAGGACACAACCATTTGGGCAAAATCCAGAGTAACGACAGGGAATCCTTGCTCCGGTGTAAGAACAACTTACTCTGGATTCCAGTATGAATTTTCCATAGGTTTTCACTAGGTGGTGCAGTAACTATGGGTGAACGTGAAGTCTCTTACATGCTCCTATAGTTACTCTGGATTTGGGGGTAAGTCTCTCTTGTATGTATGTAAATACTTACACTGTATTTACTCAAATCTAACGCTCACCTTAGACTCCAAAATCAGGATGCGCGTTAGATTTGATGTTACGGTAATTAGAATTGGGTGAATACAGTGTTTTGATTATATGTGTGGGGTGCGCATTAGATTTGATGGCGCATTAGATTTGAGTAAATATGGTATGTGTGCATGTATACATCTCTCTCTCACACACACACACACACACCAGGCTCACTGGGCAATTGCATCAGCCCATCACTGCAATGGAACAGAACGTTTGCTCATTTAGACCGGAGGGTTGTGCTGATCACTATAGAACAAACCCTTCAATCAATTCCATGACCACATTTGAGGCTGAGCTTCCAAAAGACGAGACATTTGCCTCCCATAATTCTCTCGAGTGGCTCACCCAACGCTTTGAAATCCTTATCCCTTTCATGATGAGGGTTGCTATTAATTAATAATACTTCTGCCTATTTCAAGAGAAGAACAACAACAGCAGCGGAATCACTCCCCAGAACTGGCCATGCTCGACGTTTCCAGAAGAAACCCGTTAATTGACATCCTTTCAGGGGATTCATTTTTTCCGCTGTGTGTTTTCACTTCTTGCTTGGAAATTCTGTGCTCATTTGGAGGCTTCGGAGCCCATTTCCAGGGCGAGGTTGCCATTTTCTTTCACCGTTTTTGCAAAGATCGCACAACCCTCTGTGGTTTCTCAGGTGAGACAGAAGCAGTGGTGGGATTCAAATAAATTAACAACAGGTTCTAGGTCCTATAGACATATGTCCTATAACAACATAGGGCCTATATGTCCTAAAGACCTAGGTCCTATAACAAAATATGTCCTTTAGACGTAGGTCCTATAACAAAATATGTCCTTTAGACGTAGGTCCTATAACAAAATATGTCCTATAGACATAGGCCGTATAACAACCTATGTCCTATAGACATAGGTCCTGTAACAAAATATGTCCTATATAGGCCTTATAACAACATATGTCCTGTAGACATAGGTCCTATAACAACATAGGGCCTATATGTCCTAAAGACCTAGGTCCTATAACAAAATATGTCCTTTAGACGTAGGTCCTATAACAAAATATGTCCAATAGACGTAGGTCCTATAACAAAATATGTCCTATAGACATAGGCCGTATAACAACCTATGTCCTATAGACATAGGTCCTGTAACAAAATATGTCCTATATAGGCCTTATAACAACATATGTCCTGTAGACATATGTTCTATAACAACATAGGGCCTATATGTCCTAAAGACCTAGGTCCTATAACAAAAAATGTCCTTTAGACGTAGGTCCTATAACAAAATATGTCCTATAGACGTAGGTCCTATAACAAAATATGTCCTATAGACATAGGCCGTATAACAACCTATGTCCTATAGACATAGGTCCTGTAACAAAATATGTCCTATATAGGCCTTATAACAACATATGTCCTGTAGACATAGGTCCTATAAAATATGTCCTATAGACATAGGTCCTATAACAACATATGTCCTATAGACATAGTTCCTATAACAACATATGTCCTATAAGTCCTATAGACATATGTCTTATAAACAACAGGTTCTATAGAGGAGGTGAGAACCTGCTGAAGCCCACCTCTGGAAAGCCTTTTCATCCATCAGTGGAAAAGCAGGTACAACTTTCAGAAAGGCTCGGAGATTCTGGTTATAAGGTCCCATCGAGAACCTAAGTTGTTTACTCACAAGTAAGGAACACAAAAGACAGTATGGTGGAGCAGCTGGATTTAGTTCAACTTCCTTCCCCACTAATTCTCCCTGGATGACCCTGGCTCAGTTACTGTCTCCGTCTCCCAGCTGCAGTGGCATAGCTAGCAGGGGTGCAACGGTTTGGAGAGAGCCTCACTGTAAAAAAGGTTAAGTCAAGGAATGGACCTCCTCCTCCCACTAGGAATTGTTCCAAATATACTTTTTAAAGGTTAAGATGTAATAGAAAAAACTACTACTACTACTACTACTACTACTGCTGCTGCTGCTGCTGCTGCTACTACTACTACTACTTGTTCCAAAGATTCTTTTTAAAAAGGTTATGAAGTCAAAGAATGGACCTCCTCCTCCTCCCACTACTAATTGTTCTGAAGGTAAGATGTAATAGAATAGAACTACTACTACTACTACTACTACTACTATTACTACTACTACTACTACTACTACTACTACTACTACTACTACTACTTGTTCCAAAGATCTTTTTAAAAAGGTTAAGAAATCAAAGAATGGACCTCTTCCTCCTCCTCCTCCTCCTACTACTACCACCACCACTACTACTTGTTCCAAATATATTTTTTTAAAAGGTTAAGAAATCAAAGAATGGACCTCCTCCTCCTTCCACTACTAATTGTTCCAAAGATGCTTTTTAAAGGTTAAGATGTAATAGAACGAAACTACTACTACTACTACTACTACTACTACTACTACTACTACTACTACTACTACTAGGGCTTCTTTGGGGGGAGAGGGGATATTCACCAGTAGTCAATGCCAGCACTTTTTTTTACCTGCTCCCCCCCAGCAGCTAGTTATTACTTATGGTGAGTACTGTCACCTCCCCCCCCCCCCCCCGCCCCGAAAAAGCAGTGCCTACTACTGTAGTGCTATGAGTGTATCTACCACTTTGTGAAAAATAAGAAGACAGGTCTCCATCTTGAGAACAGGTCCCTGTTTTGCTAGGACAAGAAGGAGCGACCCTCCCAAGCTTGGAGTGGCTGCTTCTTTGCCCTGCTCCGAGCTCCGCAGCCCCTCTGTGGCCACTCTGAATTCACTGAGGCTCACAAGCCAGAAGTCATTGGTGGTGATGTGGCCACTTTTTGTCCCACTCATCTGCTGGATGGAGGCGAGAGGCTGAGATGGAGGACCCCTGAGCGGGACGTAGTGCTGGTATCTAGGACAGAGTCCAGCCAGTGGTAACTTCAAGGCTAACAGGCCGGCCCTGGTCTGTGTCGATTCATTTGGGAACCCTCTGATGTTCTTCCATTGGTATTTTTATCCCATCCACCCCCCACTGCCTGAGAAACAAATAATATGGAAAAACAACAACTGCACAGCTTCTCATGTTGGAAAATTTGACTCTTCCGTCCGTTCCCTATAAAATAAATAATGGGAATGGTGCCTGGCTTCTTTGCCGGGGCTCCCCATGTGTTGTGACGCCAGAGGAGGCCGGGGTGTGCATCAGAAGCTTGTTGTTGCATTTGATCTTCTAGCCCCCCCTTGTCCCTTCCCTCTAGACTTTGTCCCAAATTCTTTCCAATAATCCTGTATAGCCCAGAAAAAGGAAGATGCCAGCCAACCTCGTTGCTTTCTCCAAACCTCCTGATGGTGGATGTGGCTTTTGGGAAGCAAACGCAATACAGTCTCATCACGGTTGTCCTGGATGGTGGTGCGGAGACCACTTGGATGCACAAAGTGTTACCTGCAGCTGACTGAGGGGTCCAGGGCCAAAAATACACAGCAGAGTAGGGACAACAGATCATGTAAGGCTGCAATCCTAAGCAAACATTCCATGGAACACAATGGGATTTACTTCTGAGTAGACGTGATTAGGATTGTGCTCAAAGACAAATACTGTAGTAAGGATCTACACCCATTCCTGTGTATCCAGGTGTTGCTCTGGGAAGCTCACAAGCAAGAGTGGTCCTCTTCTCCTGCTTTTCACCATCCAGGTTCTACGTTGGCATCTCTGGCCATTGCGGTAGAGCTTTCCTCCTCCTCCATCAATGTGTCTAATCCTCTTTTGCTAAGAACATAAGCTTGTGTGGAACGGATCCAAGATTCACCCACTTACAGCATCCTCTTACTCACTGAGAAAGCTCGCCTGCAGGGCAGAGTGGCAACAGCTCTACCATATTTTTGTGGTGGACATCTGGCATCCTGTGGCCTTCTGCTGCTGGATATGGAGGCTCATTGTAGCTAGAAGTCCTAGCTGGACCTCTGCCGCCCCATGGATATGTTTAATCCTCAGTCTGCAACAGGGGGGGAAAACGTTACGCCAGATAGATTTTGTGGTGCTTGCACATGAATCCCTAGAATGGTAGGATCCCATACAGTAGAAGATTGTATGGTAACAGTACGCACCAGAACCCCGTACACCACTATGTGTACCATACACTCTGTGTCCTATGAATATTCACACCCATTAAACACAATCAGTGCTACTGTCTAGTGGGATGACCTTATATTTAAAATGCCCAGTGCGATCCTCAAAAATAAGCCCTATTGATTCCAGTGGGGTTTACTCCCAGGTAAGTATGTTTCAAATTCAGCAAGGTTTTAAAAAAATCAGAGCTGCTCTCCATTTATTCCTTTGGACAAAAATTTTGCACAAAAAGGAGAACATTTGGGAACAAAGAGATGGTGCTTATAGGATGGACTTGAATGGGGCATTCAGGGCGCAATCCTAACCCATTTAGGCTGGCATAACTCACCTGACATAACTTTTCAAGGAAGGGCATGGCAGTGGGCAGCATGTGCACTGCCCACTGGTCTGGCTGGCACCGTGGAGAGCCCTGGTCAGTAGAGGAGGGTGCACCACCCATCTTCAGGAGGTGGGCAGGCGGGCAACCAAGTGTGCAGGTGCCCTCAGACCAATGCACTGAATATGCCTCCACCATCCCAATAGAAGCATCTCCCAGTAGTGGGCATCAGCAATGGTGCCTCCAGGCTGTGTATGCTGCCTATCACTGGGAACATTACTACTGCCTAGAGCAGGGGTCTCCAGCTTGTGATCACTTGGATGCCAGATGGATGCCAGATGCCCACCACAAGAATTTCAGCTTGTGATCTGCGAGAAAAGAAGTTGCACCTGCTGAAATCCCCTCCTTTAAAGGTCCAGGACCCCTGAAATTAAAAGTTTGGAGACCCCTGGCCTAGAGGATGCTCACATGAGTGGGGCAGAAGTGGATCCAGCTCAGACCTTGCACCCAGCATTGGGGCAAATTAATTGATGGAGACTTTGTTCCTGCGGGGAACAACCCCTAGGCTTCAACCGAGTCAGCCTAATGGATAATATACCCTTGCTCTTGTGCATGCACAGAGTGCAGAGAGGGGTATTTCATCAGAGAAAGGATGCTGGGAAAACAGCTTGACTGGTAGTTTGGCTCCTTGGGAGGACCTGGCTGGCAGAAATGAAGACGGGGTGCAACCAAGGTACGGGGGGCACAAGCAGCAGCAGGAGTCACTGCTTACTGGCAATGCTTACTATTGTCTGTCCTGAGGCTGCAATCCTATCCAAACCTTCCTAGGAATAACCCTACAATCCAGAGTAACTACGGGAGCACATAAGAGACATTGGGTGAAATCCTGAGTAACTACAGGGAGTCCTTGCTCCGGAGTAAGAACATGTTGCTCTGGATTGCAATATGAATTTCCCATAGGTTTTCACTAGGCGGTGCAGTAACTATGGGTGCACGTAATGTCTCTTATGTGCTCCCATAGTTACTCTGGATTGTGCCCATTACGTGCACCTGTAGTTATAGCACCACCTAGTGAAAACCTATGGAAAATTCATATTGCAATCCAGAGTAAATTGTTCTTACGTCAGAGCAAGGACTCCCTGTAGTTACTCTGGATTGTGCCCATTACGTGCACCTGTAGTTATAGCACCACCTAGTGAAAACCTATGGGAAATTCATATTGCAATCCAGAGTAAATTGTTCTTACGTCAGAGCAAGGACTCCCTGTAGTTACTCTGGATTGTGCCCATTACGTGCACCTGTAGTTATAGCACCACCTAGTGAAAACCTATGGGAAATTCATATTGCAATCCAGAGTAAATTGTTCTTACGTCAGAGCAAGGACTCCCTGTAGTTACTCTGGATTGTGCCCATTACGTGCACCTGTAGTTATAGCACCACCTAGTGAAAACCTATGGGAAATTCATATTGCAATCCAGAGTAAATTGTTCTTACGTCAGAGCAAGGACTCCCTGTAGTTACTCTGGATTGTGCCCTAAGTCCCACTGAACACACATGGACTTGCTTCTGAGTATGCATGCATAGGAGAGATGTCCCTGTAGGTCAAATAAAGTGGCAACTGGTGTTACTGGGAGGCGCATGTCAAGGGATGGAAATCAGCTGCCCTTCCAGTGATCCTGGAACGAGCTTCTACCCACAGCCAATGAGCCTCAAGAGCAACGTCTACCTTTCCCTGCCGTTTGTGCTTTGATGTCCTCCAAACACTTTCTTTTCTCTCTTTTTCACCAGCATGAAAGAAATGCTCATGACTCAGGCGGATCGATTCTCTGAGGAAGAGGTAAGGGTTTGGGTATCAAGGTATCAAGGGTAAGGGTATCAAGGGTAAGGGTATCAAGGGTATCAAGGTGGTCCGACTTTCACTGCCAAGAGGGTCACAATCTCTGGGTACAAATGTGGGAATAATTGGAGGCGATGATATGATGACGTCAACACCAATTATCGTTTTTACTCGAATCTAATGCACACCTTTCCAGCTGAATTTCTTCTCCAAAATCAGGGTGCGCATTAGATTTGATGGCGCTTTAGATTCGAGTAAATACGGTATTTTGATTTTTTTAAGTATAGGTTAGTATTTTTATAGTTTGCTGAACTCTAATAAAAAATGTAACATAAACCCATGATTGTATAAAGTAGCGCAATTAGGTGAAAATCATAACATAAACCCATTTTCAGATTATTATTGCCATATAACTCATTGTATGCGGTAAAATTAAATTTTGTTCCCTATTTGCAGCTGTGCATTATAATTGCCTGTAAATAAATTTTTTAAAATCACAAGCCTTTAAAAAAGGCATTAAATTCGATGGCACATTAGATTTGAGTAAACAAAACACAGCACTTTTGGGTTCTGGGCCACCAAATTCACTCCAAAGTTAAGTTGGCAGAGGAAGAAGAGGAGGAAGAAGAAGTGTGGACATTATGGGGTTTTTCAATTTTCCTGCTGCCTGGGGTGTCATAGGGGCCAAAAGAGACCTTATAGGCAGCATGTGGCCAAAAGGCCATGTGTAGGATCTCCCTGTTGTACCTTGAATTTCGATAATGTGCTTGTGCACCTTTCCCTCAAATCCAGAGTAACAACGGAAGAACGCAAGAATAGCACCCATAGTTATGGCACCACCTAGTGAAAACCTATGGGAAATTCCTATTGGAATCCAGAGTAAGTTGTTCTTACACCGAAGAAGGAATCCCTGTAGTTACTCTGGATTTTGCCCATAGATATTTTGACAGTGCTACCGGACCCCGTTGAGATGCTCCAGTGTCCCTGATCACAGGACCTGATGTGGTCCTGGTGCTGTGGTGCCTGGAATGGACCAAAGAAATGTTTTAGGAAACACCATCAAATCTAACGTGCCTTCACATCTAATGCGCACCCATCAAGGCCACAACTTGTTTTCTATGGGTTCCAAAGGCCCAAGCCTTCTCCAGACTTGTTCATTCCTGGAATGCTGCTTCTGAAACTGGAGATCACAAATACCCACCCTGTTGTGGTTTTCCGAGGGAGAACATACAAATAATGCCCTCGAGGACCTGGATCCTCCTTCAAGTGTGTTTTGTGCATGCGTAGGCGTATAGCCTCATAACATTTTCCCCCAACGTGCCCCGCTTCCAAACCATTATTTTCCACTTATCATTCCTCAGGTCAAGCAGACGTTTACTGCATTTCCTCCAGATCCCGCTGGCAACCTTGACTATAAGAACATTGTCCACGTCATCACGCACGGCGAGGAGAAGGAGTAACGGGCATTGCCATGGCCCAGCCAGAAAACGGAGTTGATCCGCTGTAGTGGCACCAAAGGGTGCAAAGTTATCCCTATGAGATTGAATCCCTGACCCTCCCTGTTCCTTTTTATAAACTTGTGTTCCTTCTCCTCCTCTTCTCGCCTTCCCATATTGTTCTTCTTGTCAGCGGACTAAATATGGAATGTTCTCGATGAACCGGCTCTTTTGTGACTTGTTGACACTTCTAATGCTCACCAGATGGTTTACTGGCTGGTATGATGTTCCTTACGCTCGTCTCTTTCCTTTATTAAACACTGATGATTCAGAGGTAGATGTTTAAAAATAGAGGAATGGAGGACACCCAAGGAAAATGTAGGACACACGAGAAAATAAAAGCTAAATACACTCCTGAATGTGGATTTCATGTGGTTAATTGAAACACTATTGCTGCAATCCTAGCCCCGTTATGACAGCATAAGTCCAGTGCTGGCCTGGAATGTCGCAAATGTGTCGTAACGTACCTATGCACCACTCCTGAGAAGGTCGGCCTCCGGACCCCATTGGGAGGCTCCAGTGTTCTGGATCACAGGACCCGATGTGGTCCTGGTGCATAGGTGCCGGTATGTGCCGACATCCCCATACCACTGTAGGAACGGGTGTGGGTGGCTTGTGCCCAGTGCCGGGATACAAATAAATTAACAACAGGTTCTATGAGCGCAACCCAGAGTAACTACGGGGAGTCCTTGCTCCGGTGTAAGAACAATTTACTCTGGGTTGCAATATGAATTTTCCATAGGTTTTCATTAGATGTTGCAGTAACTATGGGTGCCCGTAATGTCTCTTCTGTGCTGCCATATTTACTCTGGTTTGTAGGGTATGTCCCATTAGTAACCGGTTCTCAGAACCAGGCACTCATTAGCAGAGGGTTCTATAGAACCTGTGAGAACCCCCTGAAGCCCACCTAAATGTGCCTGCCTATATAGCTTAGGCTTGTGCCCTATATTACTTATTTTAAAATTTAAAACAATTCCATGTAATTTATTATGAATACAAGAAGGCTCCATGCTGCCTGCTAACAAGCAAAAGGAGGAAGATTTTTTCCAGGACATGAAGCTTAAAAAGAGGACATGTCCTGGAAAAAGAGGACTTAATGATCACCTTGTCTAATGGTGACTCATACCCTACAAGTTCTTCCAGAATACTGGTTGAGATTGTTTGCTTTGCAATGTTTGCATGTTGCAATATGGATGAGTCTACCAAGGACAAGTCTACTCAGTCTTTGCATTGAAGTGTATTAGAGGACAATCCTAACCATGTCTACTCAAAAGTAAGCCCTATTGTGTTCAATGGGTCTTACTCCCAGGAAAGTGTCTTTAGGATTGCAGCCTTAGAGAGCTTCCCCTTCCGTCCACAATTAGAAATTTTGTGCCGAGTTTCCCATCCGAGTCTTGTGCTTAAACTCTGCTTATGGCTGGTTTCTGGTTGGGGAAGCTTGTTGGCCAGATATCATTGGTGCTCCGCCACTGTACATACCTGGTTGTTGTCTATGGCAGGGTGACCAGATGCCAAACCCAAGATTCCTGGATCCCAAGGCCAAAATTCCCACCCCCAGGCCAAAATCCCTACCCCACCCCGCCAAAGCCATATATATTGGCCATAAATTTTGATAGGAAGGAGATATCTTCAATACAAATCCAACAACAGATGACATGATGGTGTACCGCCAACCATCGTGAAGTTCAAAAATGAAGCCAAAATGTAGGACACCCGGACAGGAGGCTAAAAATCCAGACAAATCCGGGTTTTTCCGGTCTTACGGTCACCCTTGTTCTACAGGTAGCTGCAGAAACTCCTTATCCACCATAAAGAGGGTCATGCGCCACTGCGATCCTCCGCATCCTTGACACTCCTTTTGGGGTGAATCAACCTTGTTTTGCCATACATGGGACTGTGATGCCATCACTCGACAAAGGTTAGCAAGAGATCGGTTTTGGCGGAACAGGCATTTACTTTCTGTACTTGCGGTGAACCCTCTTCCAAGCGGCAACCTGACGTTGATTTAGAAAGAAACACACAAACCAATAATTGTAAAGTAATAGTACATGGCTCATAAGTTGCTGACTTTTCCCATTCCAGAATGGACCTCTTGGCCAACTTAAATATTGTTCCAAAACTTTTTCCTAACTTGATTATTTGTGGGACTTCTCAACCGGTGTTGCCGAGTTCCACTGGCATAACTGAGAATTTTTAATGACCTGTGGTTTGCATGGAGGAGTTAACCTTGTACTGGTTGTACTGGTCGGTGGGCCAGTATCTGCCTTGCATTCAGAAAGTTCATGTCCAATCTACAGCTACGCCAGTAAGACCCGGGAAAGCATTGGAGAACTCCTATGGCCAGGCAGTGGCAACTAACTAGGTTCAGAGGACTAGTTGAAAGTGATGATACAACTGACATCTAGCTATGATGACTTCTCCAAAAATATATCTTGGTTGTAGCAATTGTGCCTGTAAATCAAGGCACATGAAAACAAAGAGCGCAATCCTAGCCAAGTCTACTCAAATGTAAGTCTCATTGTGTTCAATGGGTCTTACTTCCAGGAAAGTGTCTTTAGGATGGCAGCCTAAGGCACAGCACAATGTATGGCTTGCTGTTTCACACCATGCAAAAGTTCCAGAAGCCTGTTAGAGCACAATCCTAAACAAGTTTACTCAAAAGTAAGCCCCATTGTGTTCAGTGGTTCTTACTCCCAGGAAAGTGTCTTTAGGATGGCAGCCTTTTGGCGGGGTGAGATTATGTCCTCTTTTTCCAGGACATGTCCTCTTTTTTAGCCATGGGTCCTGGAAACAAATCTTGATTGTCCTCCATTTCCTTGTGGGCAGGCAGCATGCAGCCTTTTTAAAATTAATAAATTACATATAATAATTAAATAAGTTTGAAATTTAAAATAAAGAAGTTTTAAATAACTCTGGCTGCAATCTTAATGACACTTTCCTGGGAGTAGGACTCACTGAACACAATGGGGCTTACTTTTGAGTAGACATGGTTAGGATTGTGTTCCTTAAAATTAGTTTTAAATTTAAAAACAAGCAATACAGTGTTTAAACTAACCACATGAAAGCTATATGAGGGTTTTTTATATTTTATTTTGTCCTGTCCTATATTTTTCTTGGGTGTCCTCCATTTCAGGGGGGCATGAAATGGTAATGGGGTTTCAGACCCAATGGGGTCTTTTCTGGTTATGACACATGGTGTTTTTGCCCCCTGACTGTGGGGCAATCCCCCCTTTCTTTCTTTCTTTCTTTCTTTCTTTCTTTCTTTCTTTCTTTCTTTCTTTCTTTCTTTCCTTCCTTCCTTCCATCCATCCATCCATCCATGCATCCATCCATCCTTCCCCCCAAATGTAGGACATCCAAGAACAATGTAGGCCAACACAAAAGCCAAAAACATCTATCTATCTATCTATCTATCTATCTATCTATCTATCTATCTATCTATCTATCTATCTATCTATCTCATTTAAAGAACAGGTTATGGCTTTGAAATGGGTGAGATATGGGATAATACCGTCTACTTACAGTAACTTTAATAGAGTCTGCTGCAAGAAAGTGGCAACTGGGGGGCAGTGGAACATCTAGGGGGTGCAAAGCACTAAGTTTTTTAAAATTTCAGACTTTCTTCCCCATGCATGCCATGCAAGTTTTTCTCATTTCCTTCAGATAGGGTTGCCATAATCCTTTTCCACAAAACCGGGAAAGGACCCCCTGTCCTATTTGCCGGTATGGGAACGCAATCCCCCCAAATGGGGACATTTGGCAATCCTAACTTTGGATCCATTCTGAGTGATGGGAACAAAATAGAGACAAATGCTGGGAAATGAATGACTCTTGACCTCGCACAAGCTGGGATGGCCCTAAAGGGAAGGGGCCAACTTGTACGCTGCGGTGAGACTCCCTGCAAAACTTTACACGCACACGCATTCCAGATATGCCGCTAGGAAGGAAGTCTGGGACTGATCTTGTCATGCAGATGACAGTGGCACACAAGGATGCTCCTATGCTTGTGAAATATTGGGGGGTTGAAATTGCCCAACTGTGCACCCCTCCCCTGTATTTTACTGGGCAGCAGAGAAATTGAAATTCACAAGTTCACCCTTTCTGCAGAGAGCCCTGTTTTGTCACATTTGGCACAAGGTGTTCACAAACGCCCCCCCCCCCCCCCCGGCTCTCTCACAAACACGGGCCAGGGAGCAAATTAAGCCCCAATCCTGGAATGCTAACATGAGACGATCCTGTAACAGGAGGATCTGCTGCAGCTGTGCTCCGCCGAGGCCCCAAATTGTTTGCTTTGGCACAGGCGACCTTGTGGATTGCCTTGGCTAAATAGGCCAACGTCACCCACTTCTAAGCCTCCACCTGCCAGTTTCCAGGATGTGGGAAGTGTGAGCAAAGGGAGATGGGGGTGGTATGGTTTTGATCTGCTTGTCAACCCTATACAACCTCTTCAGAAGATCTGCCCATCACCCTATGCATCTCACTGGGATTTCTGTGCTGAACAATTGTTTGGGGCTGGAGCTGAGCACCTTTACTGGTAGATCTCCAATGTCTGACTTAGACAGACCCGACAATCCAGCGTAACTGCAGGAGAACGTAAGAGACATTACGTGCACCCGTAGTTACTGCAACACCTAGTGAAATCCTATTGGAAATACATATTGGAATCCAGAGTAAGTTCTTCTTACACCGGAGCAAGGATTCCCCTTAGTTACTCTGGAAGCCCAAAGTCTTCCTATGTTCATGGTTTGTGTGCATAGCTATGCCTTTGTGCCAGCATAGTATGTCTGCACCATACTTCTTACGTCTTATGTCTGCACCTCCTCTTAAGTTACACCCGTGGGTAATATTGTGTCGCACCTTAAATCAGGGATCTCCAAACCCCGATCCAGGGGCCAGATGCGGCACACGACAAGCCTCTAACTGGCCACTCTGGTTCCCTAACAGCCTCAAACCCAGTTTCCAAATGTAGGTCCATGTAGGGGGTCCATGTAGGTGCGCACTGTGTGTTGTTGATTGCAGAAACCCCTGAAATTTGAGCCCATTTATTCATTAATTAAAATCTATTGATGTTTTATTTTAAACATTTTTCCCGGCTCTCGTTGCTGTGCCGGATATTTTGATGTGGCCCTTTGGTGGAAAAATCTGGAGACCCCTACCCTAAATCCACCCGGCCCCTTTTCTTATAGCCTTTCAGAGTCTCAAAGAGGACCATCCTGCACTCACATCCTGGAGTGCACACTCACCATTGATTAGCAACAGATAATACACTGAGATCCGTCAGGATGTCCCGTTGTACCCATTCCCACAAATAAAAGACTAGTCAGAAAGCGGTTTTAAACTCTAACCAGGACTTTATTAATGAATTAGTGCAGAAACTTGCCACTGGATTACAGTGCAACTCCCGCACAAATGAGTGGCACCAGCAGCTCCCAATCTGAGCGCATTAATGTGCCCTTCCAGTGTGACAGTGCAGAGTAGGCAAAAAACCATCCAACCGCTACAGGCCAATCTGGGTGGGTGGACAAAAATTCCTACTCGGCCCCAAAGGCGGCCAGCTAATCCCACACTGTCCCTGGGGAGCAGGTGCCAAGCGGTGCTGAAAGGACTGGAGATGAGCAGAAGCATTAATTTTATTAATACTA
Organism: Cryptoblepharus egeriae; assembly: GCA_030015325.1. NCBI lineage: Eukaryota > Metazoa > Chordata > Lepidosauria > Squamata > Scincidae > Cryptoblepharus > Cryptoblepharus egeriae. Next base: position 552,822 of record JAREYC010000022.1, read on the forward strand.
AGAATGAATGGGTTAATTAATTAACTTTATTAATTAATTAAATATTATTACTTAGTATTAGTACTAAATTAACTTCAGTCACATTTGTAGCATGAACTGGCTTAGTGCCGATGTTGAGCCGGTAGCCTTAGAGGTGCTAAAAGGTAAAGTAAAAGTAAGGTAAAGGTAAGCAGCGTTAGTAAGAGTTAATTTCAATGTGAATATTGGCATGGACTCATTTTCATGGTGGCATCATTGACTTTCTGCCCTAGCATTATTAATAAGCGTTAATTTTAATATCAATATTAGCATGAACCTGGAAATGACTATCATACTCTGGATTGTAGGGTATGTCCAGATTGTAGGTATGTAGGGTAAGAGACATTACACGTACCCGTAGTTACTGCACCAGCTAGTGAAAACCTATGGGAAATTCATATTACAATCCAGAGCAAATTGTTCTTACACCAGAGTAAGGACTCCCCGTAGTTACTCTGGATTGTGCCAATAGTCTGGATATGAGAAGTTGAGAAAAGTACAAGAACAGTAAGATCGCCCGTGATGTTCCCCTTAAGCCAATCCCTGGACTACAGCTCCACATGCCAGCCATCCTGCCCTCTTCAACCCCTTTACCCGCCTTCCTATGAACAACATCCTCCATTCCTCTTATGGACCACAGGTTATGGGCCCATCGGGGTGAGATGGAAGAGGGGTAGGAAACCTAGAAAATCTCTCCCTCCAGTGGCATAGCCAAAAGGGGTGCAAGGCACTTTTTCAGGTGCCTCGCAATGCCATGCAACTCCCCGATATTTGGAACCATTCTGGGGGGAGGAAGCAAAATAGTCTAGCTACACCCCAATTTCTTTTTGAACCACCCCATCTTGAGAAAATTATGTAGTCCTTAATGGTGCTCCATGGCACCATGGATGTTGGCATCAACATTGGCATCCATGGATGATCCATTGGCATCCATGGATGGCATCCATGGGATCCGTGGATGGCTAGTTGCCAGCCACTCACCAGGTCCAATGATGCTAGGCAGAAAAAGCCATTGCCACTGCAGGCATGTGAACACCATCCTTTTTATCCCACAACTCAGTTTAAATGGTCACCGGTTTAACATGTTTAAATAGTTAGCTTGTGAAGCCTCACCTGGTATACCACTAAGCACTACTGCCAGCTGATTAGTGGATGCATGGATGAGCACTGAAGCCACCCTGGAAGACAGAGCTAAAAATATTTTAGAACACCCCCCTCCACCGCAGACTCACATAGTACTGCCTCACCTGGTCCTACTAGGCACAACTGCCAGCTGATGAGTTAGTGCATGGCTGATCAAGGGTGCCAAGCTACCTGCACTTCCACTGAAGACACCCTAGAAGAAAGAGCTAAAAATATTTTAGGAACCCACCCCCACTTGTTCCTGCCTCACCTGGTCCTACTAGGCACTACTGCCAGCTGGTTAGTGGTTGCAGGGATGAGCAAGGGGTGCCTGACCGGCTGCACTTCCACTGAAGCCACCTTGAAAGACAGACCTCAAAATATTTTAGAACCCCCCCCTTTGCCTCTCCAGGTGCCGCACCTGGTCCTGTCTCACCTGGTCCTACTAGGCACTACTGCCAGCTGGTTAGTGGTTGCAGGGATGAGCAAGGGGTGCCTGGCCGGCTGCACTTCCACTGAAGCCACCTTGAAAGACAGACCTCAAAATATTTTAGAACCCCCCCCCTTTGCCTCTCCAGATGCCGCACCTGGTCCTGTCTCACCTGGTCCTACTAGGCACTACTGCCAGCTGGTTAGTGGTTGCATAGAGAGCATGGGGTACCTGGCCAGCTGCACTTCCACGGTAGCCACCTTGGAAGACGAAGCTAAAAATATTTTAGAAACCCCCCTACTACCTCCTTGGTACTGCCTCACCTGGTCCTAGCCTCACCTGGTCCTACTAGGCACTACTGCCAGCTGGTTAGTGGTTGCATAGAAGAGCAAGGGTTCATGGCCGGCTGCACTTCCATTGAAGCCACCTTGGAAGACAGACCTCAAAATATTTTAGAAACCCCCCCCCCTTTGCCTCTCCAGGTGCCGCACCTGGTCCTGTCTCACCTGGTCCTACTAGGCACTACTGCCAGCTGGTTAGTGGTTGCATAGAGAGCATGGGGTACCTGGCCAGCTGCACTTCCACGGTAGCCACCTTGGAAGACGAAGCTAAAAATATTTTAGAAACCCCCCTACTACCTCCTTGGTACTGCCTCACCTGGTCCTAGCCTCACCTGGTCCTACTAGGCACTACTGCCAGCTGGTTAGTGGTTGCATAGAAGAGCAAGGGTTCATGGCCGGCTGCACTTCCATTGAAGCCACCTTGGAAGACAGACCTCAAAATATTTTAGAACCCCCCCCCCTTTGCCTCTCCAGGTGCCGCACCTGGTCCTGTCTCACCTGGTCCTACTAGGCACTACTGCCAGCTGGTTAGTGGTTGCAGGGATGAGCAAGGGGTGACTGGCCAGCTGCACTTCCACTGAAGCCACCTTGAAAGACAGACCTCAAAATATTTTAGAACCCCCCCTTTGCCTCTCCAGGTGCCACACCTGGTCCTGTCTCACCTGGTCCTACTAGGCACTACTGCCAGCTGGTTAGTGGTTGCATAGAGAGCATGGGGTACCTGGCCAGCTGCACTTCCACTGTAGCCACCTTGGAAGACGAAGCTAAAAATATTTTAGAAACCCCCCTCCTACCTCCCGTGGTACTGCCTCACCTGGTCCTGCCTCACCTGGTCCTACTAGGCACTACTGCCAGCAGCTGAGTTGTTGAAGGGATGGGTAAAGTTACACATTATCTTCCTACAACTGCAGTTGAGTTCTTGGAGGTGTCGCTGCTGGCCGGCTGCATTTCCAATGTAGCCTCTGGAAGACAGAGCTTAAAACATTTTAGGATCTCTATCCTTCAGGTCAGATTTGGGAAATGGTGCTGGAGAAGCCATTACTCCAAGCCCGTCACTCCATCCTATGTCCTGAATTCCTAAGCGCCTTCTCTTCTTGGATGCAAGTGGAGGAGGAATCAGAGGAGGTAGTCCATATAATAGTATGAAGGCGTGAACATTCAGGGGCTTTCCCCCAATTTCTGCGCCCTCTTAACCATCCTGGAACGTGCATAGAGCCAGCAAGACTTGCCCCATACCCTTCACTTCCAATCGCAAGCCCCATTTCTATAGGGTTTGCTGTCCACTTGCACTCCCAAGGAGTTTATATGGTTGGTGTTCTCATATTCACACAAGGGGACATAGCCACATACTTTGTCAAGGCAGGCAATGTCCCCCGACGTTCTTGCTCGGCGCATCTACAAGGTGGCCAAGTGGGCACTTAAATAGGGTTGCCATAATTCTCTTCCACCAAACCAAGACAGGACCTCCTGTCACACTTGCTAGTATGTGAACAAAATCCCTGAAAACCGGATAGTCCCGGACAGTTCCGGTTTTCTGGGATATATGGCAACCCTACACCCAAAAGACGCACCAGACAGGATAGAGGACCCTTTTTCCTGCTCACCCCATCATCTCTTTGCTGCCACATACTCATGGTAAAGGACTCAGATTGGATCTCCAATAAGGCCATGATCACGATTAGAGGGGTTTCCCTTGTACAAAGGGGTTTGGGTGGTCTTTGGGTGAACAAGTTCTGCTCCACTGGAATTCCTCTTCCCCAATATTCCTCCAATCTTGGGTCCATCACCTCTTCCTTCAGTCCTGGGGTCACAAGGTTTAGTGGGGAAACTGGTTCCTCTTGTTGGAATATCCGTACCAGTTCTGGATCTCCCCTTGAGAATTTGGAAGCAACTGAAATAATAGGCTATGGTCGAAGTGTGGGTCTCAGAACGCAGGGCTTGTTTGGGGCCGCACCGGAAATGCCCCCAGATCTGAATCCCAGAAGAGGAAGGGCTGGGTCCCCCCGATGTCAAGACCACCCGTTATGTCCCCCATCACTTTATCGGTCCTCAGAAAGGGATAAAATATTTAGGGATCGTTCGCAGATTCTTTGCATTTTTACACTCCGTGTCCTCGCAACAACCCTTTGAGGTAGGCTATGCGGAAAGATAGTATTCAGTCTAAGATCATCATACTGGCCAAGAAGGGCTTTAAACCTGGACTTTCCAGGTCTAGGTTCGGCACCAACACCACAACATGATCCTCGCACACAGCAGTGCAAAAAAGGTAAGGATTTTTTTTACTGTCTTGAGAGGAATCTCCATAGCAGGGGCAACCTGAGCATGGAGCCACATCTCTGATAGGTTGGGAAAGGTCCAAAGTGGGTGCCGGATTCCAGGTGACTTTCTCCCTGACAGCGCAATCCTAACCTCTGGCCGGCACTAATCCCAGCACAAGTTTTGGGGTTTTGCAAAAGTGCCATAAGCATTTCTGTACCACTCCTGGAGGGGCATTAAGCCAGGGCACATTAATGTGCTGGGCTCCCTACACCATTGTAGGAACAGTTGCTCTGGCCTAAATTGGTTACTACTGCACCCTCCATATCCACATATCGGAGCATCCATAGATACTAGTCAAGACTGAAGGGCTTCAGAAGACCTCCCAGATGATGCAACCAAAAGTCGACATCATGAACCTGAAGCACCTTCCAGTTGCTCGTGGGAAGCCAGGAGACCAAGAGGTTACATGTGGCCTTCACAGCCCCATGCGTGCCCCCAGGTATGATTCTGCAGCATCATAAAGCCCCTCAAATTTAATTATCCATGGATTTCAGTATCCACAGGAGGGACGGGTGTTGTGGGTCAAGATACTTGGGCCCCATTAACACAAAGCAGATCATGCCTCTTCTTCCTGTGCCCCATCAGCACCCTTGCAGCTCTCCGTAATGACCTTAAACGGCCTCCAGCACCATGATCTGAACATGGCAACTGCATGGCTGGCAGGTTTGGCATTAGGACAATTGTGTCATAGGATGGAGAGGGGATTGCCCACAGTTGGCACTTCAGTGTACCAGGTGGTCATATTGGGAGGCCAGTGTGGCTTCCGGTGTGGTTGTCTTGCGCATCTTTGCCTCCAATTGGCTCAGAATCGGGGCAGGTTCTTGGCACCACCTTTGCACCACCGTGCTTTGCACTAGGCACCATCAGTTCCAAGTCATAGTGACCAGGGTCTGTCCAATTTATATCCCACCGTTCCATGCACCACCATGGTTGTTGTTGGTGGGCCAGTAGCATAATGGGGGGGGGGACACAAGTAGTGCCATGTGTACCCAAAACGGGTGGATAAATGCTACCCCCGCCCCATCATATTAGTCGCATGGCTTTGGGGAACGGTTGCAGCCTCTGGGATAAAGCACAGTGCCCGCTACTTGCAAGCCCAGATGTGTCCAGCTGCAGCTGTACATGGTTCTGTACATCTGGGACCTGTACATCTACTGTACATCTACTTTTGTACATCTACATCTGTACCTGGGTTCTGTACATCTACTTGAGATGCTTGAGTGTAGTCCCTGAAGGTCAAAGCAGTGCCACGGTGGTGCCAGGGCAGCTTCACCTTCTGCTCCTGGCGCACAATCCAATCTGCATGGGTTCTACTGCAGGCCTTCCTATGGCTTGCTGCTTCAACCTTCAGGGAGCCGAGACATGGGCAGGCATACAGGTGGACCCAGAGAGACTTGAGTGTGTGCCACGGGTCCTGCGGCCGCCTGTCAATGTCCCCAGTGGCCATGGACTAGCACCGGGGATCCCTCAGACCAAGTATTGAGGACCCCAAATTAGTGCAGCCTGATCTTCCTGAATGATGAAGGGTGAATGATGGGTGATGAAGAGTGAATGATGAAGGGTGAATGATGGGTGATGAAGGGTGAATGATGAAGGGTGAATGATGAAGCAAGGGGATCCAAAGAAAAAGGATTGGGGATTTCTTCAGAGGCAAACCTTCCCCTGCAAACTGTCCCAAACCTCAGTGGGAGAAGCCCCTTTGCCTCGGAGTTCCATATAGGACTTAAGTGAATGTCCGAAATGGATCAAGCACATGTCCTGGAGAAGTTCTTCGTTATTATTTACTTACGTACTTACTTCCTTTTTCCCTGCAGTGCTTGTCTCCTGTAGTTTACCTTCTCACCTGCCAAGGGAGATACTCCTGACATCACCCCCTCTGCACAATGGAAGGAATTGTGGTGACACCAGCAGGTCATCACTTCTGGCTAAGCAAGCCAGGCTTAAGCTGACCTTTTCCTTACCCCCTAGAGCCCTGGCCCTCAACATTTTTTGGCTCCATGGTCCACTGTATGGGGAAAAAATTTCCATGGACTGCCACAGGTAGTGGTTGTGGGCCAGTAGCATGCTGTGGGGTCAAGGATGCACCCAATGAGTACCCAAAATTCTGCTTCCAGAGCACAGTAAAAAGTGGCTGGTTTCTTCAAACTCTTAGAGGTGGTCATAGCAAGAGCAATCTTGGGTGGCTTCTTGGGTGGCTTCATGAAACGTTTTGGGATGGAAAGCCCCACTGCTTGTCTCCCCCATCGCAGAATGGACTTCAAGCAGGTGAATAGAGAAGCAGTCAGAGTTAAATTGATCCATTTAGTGCAGGGCAGGTGTACTGGTGGACCCAGGGAGACCTGGATGTGCACCATGGGTGCACCGAGGGACCCAGGAGACCTCCCTGTCTCCAGGACTCCATCCCTGTCCATATCCCTGCACCAGCAAAGGGGTCAGAATGGGATATGCTCCCTTCCCCATCACAAAGGTCAACATCCCAAGGCAAGAGGGAGCCAAACTGGGAGCATCCTGAGGCAAGAGGGAGGTAAATTACCTGTGCCCGAGGGTGATGGGAGAGACCAGGGTGACTCACAAGGATGGATTGTCCAGGTGGAGCCAGGAGTTGGAGGGATGATGTGCCTGCCAACTTCTCCCAGTGGAAGACATCCCTTTGAGAGGATATCTCAATTTATTTCTGGTGGGGTATCGGGGTGCCCAGGTGCTCTCCCGGAAGCCTCACACCTGGGATCCGACTCTGAAAAACTCTGGCAAAGAAACACAGAGAATGAAATATATAGCCCCCCCCTCTATCTCTGAAACAAATTGACCCACGAAGCAGACAGAAGCTTCAGAGATCCTCCTCTGATCAGACCTCCAGCCAACTGACCGGTTAACTGATGCTGGATGAGGTCATACAATGAAGGATTCTGAGTAGCATCGCAAGCTGCATCCTAGAGACAGCCAATCAGATGCCTCCAGCCATCCCTTGAGCAAGTTCTTCTGTTGAGAGCCCTCCCCACACAAGAATTTATTTATTTATTTATTTATTTATTTATTTATTTATTTATTTATTCGAAGCAGGCCTGTGTGGATAATATGGACTTTGGCTAGTATCACTGCCGACATCCCACGCCCTCCTCAATGGATGCCGGTGGGCAAAATGAACTGGTACCCAGAACCTCTCCAAAAAATGGACAGTAAAGACAGTCACTCAGACAGAACATATATATTTTTTTTCCAAAGGACTCTGATCAAGCCTCAAAATTTTGTGTACTGTATTCAGTGATTCTCAAAGTGGGGGTGTTGGGACCCCCTTTATTTCAATGGGGGTGCAAAAAGCTGGGCATCGACAACTTTGTTTCTGGTACTAGGTTCAACAGCCTTGGACTGGGACACTCAAGCTGCAATCTGTTTTTTCCTGGGAATAGGAAATGAAACAGAAAATGAACCCAATGGGACTTACTTTTGAGTAGACATGGAGATGCTCTGGTATTACAGTGGTGTCAATTCCAGTTTGATGTCACTTTTGGCCATGCTATCAGTTCCAGGTTGATGGCATCACTTTCAGGGGGCCCTCGATGGGTTGTCATCGGGGGTCCTGGTTTGAAATGCTATATGTGATCTCCTATATGTGAAGATCACTGCTATATGTGATCACCAATCTATATGGGATCTCTATTTGTGATCACCCCAAATGACATATACTGGGAACAGGGCTAGTTTTAGGAACTGTGGGCCCCAATTAAAAAAAGAAGTGTGTCCAGAGCTCCCAGTAAGTGTGGGGTTGGGCTGCAATCCTCAGGGCCTGATCCTAAAACTATTATGACATGCTCTACTTATGTAGTGTTGGAATTTGCTTATTTGGGATATTTAGACAGATAAATTGTTTGGTAAAGAAGCCTGAAATCTCTTTCATTAGCAACTTGTTAATTATATCATCCCAGAGAGATACAGACAGTCGGAGCATCTATGAATGCAATAAATCACAGTAAATCATTCATCCCTTTCAAAGTTTTAAGGATGCACCTTAGGGAATAAGCAAATATGAACGGAGCCAATGAAAATCCTATTTGCTTAAAGGGTTTTCTTCCTCCCCCTTTTAAAAAAAAAAGCTCTCCAAACGCAAACACGCCAATTAAAACGAAACAGGAAATTTCCAGAGAAGAGCTTTTGCAATCAAGCCATCCGACATCTGGAATCAGTTGCCAAGTGTTTAAGGAACCATCAAAGCAAATGGGATTAATAAAAGCGCTGAGACGTTAGACAGAGAGGAGGGTGGAATGACCAGGACCGAGGTGGGGCTGACATGAACTTCAATGCAGAAGACTCATTAGCCTAAAAGGGCTTTGTCTCCACATCGCCTCCTTCCTTTTCATCATGTTGCTTGAGTAGTTAGAAAGATCCCAAAGTGGCATCAAGGCTGCGCTTCAGCTACGAGACAGACGAGGCACCCAGACGGCACCACCCACTCCCCCGAAGAAATCAATGGAACCAGAACCCACTGAGATTTCTTCGGGGGTTATTAGGAAAGAGACAGAAAGGGGAGCAGCCAACATCGGGATGCCTTCCTGTCGGTGGATGCTCTGGCCACATTCGGAGCACTGGGAAGGATTCTGGGCCTCTCCAGAAAGCCATCGCAGAGCTGAAAGTGTGCGTGGATGGTGCACTAGGTTGCAGACCCTTTCATGGGATCCCCATGGAGTCCCCTGTCTCCCATGATGGCATCTTGGGTGTGATCTTGGAAACTTGGGAACCCTTGGTTTCCCCATGGAGTTCCCTGTCTCCCCCCTGATGGCATCTTGGGTGCCATCTTGGGAACTTGGGAACCCTTGAGTTCCCCATGGAGTCCCCTGTCTCCCCCCCATGGCATCTTGGGCGCCATCTTAGGAACTTGGGAACCCTTTCATGGGTTCCCCATGGAGTCCCCGTCTCCCCCAATGGCATCTTGGGTGTGATCTTGGGAACTTGGGAATCCTTGGGTTCCCCATGGAGTCCCCTGTCTCCCATGATGGCAACTTGGGCGCTATTTTGGGAACTTGGGAACCCCTTCATGGGTTCCCCATGGAGTCCCCTGTCTCCCCCATCTTGGGCAAGATCAATAAACTGCTGGTAATGAGATGCCTAGAGTAAGCTTTACGGGATGGGCCTTGGCTAGTTCTGGATCTGGCCAACCCTTCAAGTGCAGAAAAGAACATGAACATGAAAGAACATGAAAAGATCCATGGTTTTGCACAGTTGTAATGAAAGGGAACTTCCATTCAGGTATTTATCAGGTATCAGATCCACTATTTCAACACCTTTCTGATGATCCACTCTTTCAACACCTTTCGGTTATACCCAGAATTCATTCATTCAGCACATGTTCCACTCTTTCAACCTCTCGCTGCTGTTCTAAAGGCCAAAATTGCCCTCCCCATGTTGTAGTTCCTGGTCTAATCCAATTCCCAAAGGACTGATGATGATGATGATGATAATGATGATGATGATGATGACATGATCCAGAGTAACTACATGAGCACCTGAGAGACATTACATGCAGCCGTAGTTACTGCACCACCTAGAGAAAACCTATGGGAAATTCATATTGCAATCCAGAGTAAATTGTTCTTACACCAGAGTAAGGACTCCCTGTAGTTACTTTGGATTGTGCCTTAGGCCTCTCTTAGGCTTTGTAGCTGTAATTCAAGTGTCATCATCATCATCCTCAACCTTTATTAGGCATATTATCAAAAAAAGGCATATATAACACAACGATGCTAATAAAATATAACAGAAGGTATACAATAAAAGTACAGAATAGATTCAAGTGTATCATTAATGAGTACACACCTGGCCTTGAGAACTGCAAAATGTCGTTTTCCAAAGGCAGAAAACTATATTTTCCAACCCGTAGCATAGCTAGAGGGGGTGCAAAGCATTATATTTTGCAGGGAGCCTCATCGTGGCATGCAAATGTGCACAGGTGAATGCCTCCGTCTTCCTTCCAATGCCTGGAATAGCTCTGAAGGGGAGCAGCCACTTGCATGCTGCGGGGAGGCTACCTGCAAAACGCAATTCTTGCACCCCCTTTGGCTATGCCACTGTTTCCGGGATCCCTACAATAGCCCCATCCACTTTGCCAGGCTAGGGGCACAACCCAAAGTAACTATGGGGAGTCCTTGCTCTGGTCTAAGAACAATTTACTCTGGATTGCAATATGAATTTCCCATAGGTTTTCACAAGGTGGTGTCGTAACGATGGCTGCATGCAAAGTCTCGTACATACTCCTGTAGTTACTCTGGATTGTAGGGTAGAATTTGCAGAGAGAGAGAGAGAGAGAGAGAGAGAGAGAGAGAGAGAGTAATAATTTGGACAAGGGGGTGGAGGAGAAGGAACAGCGGCTTTGTGGAATCGCTGACCTGGAATGTGCGTTGCTGCACCGAGACAGAGAGCGCTTCCTTCACCCCGTTGTCTTTGGCGTCCGTGCCCCTGGCCTGCCTGGGTTTAATTGGCTAATTGAATTAACTTCTCAAGTTCTGAACCACTTCTTGCTCCCCCTTTGGAAAAACCTATTGAGTCGATGAAGAGGAAGGTGTGGATTTCAAAGTGTTCCTATAGGAAGATAATGAAAGAAAACATACAGCCAACTAGGGTCGGGTCTCTCTTTCTGTGTTTGTTGGACGGAGCAACCCAGTGGATGGATTTATACAATTCAACCTGTGGGTGGGAACATGGTTTTATTTTTAAGGTTTCTAGTTCTCACTGTCTGGCCCTGGCAGTGCCGCTCACAAGTCTGAGCACCATTTCAGATCTGCCCTGCCCCGGTGAACTATTGCCCCAAAAGGATCAAACACTCTTGATGTTGGAATAGGGCACATGTTCTGTGTAGGGTGCCACTGTTCTATGTAGGGGCACATGTTCTATGCAGGGTGCCACTGTTCTATGTAGGGGCACATGTTCTATGCAGGGTGCCACTGTTCTATGTAGGGGGCACATGTTCTATCCAGGGTGCCCCTGTTCTATGTAGGGGGCACATGTTCTATGCAGGGTGACCCTGTTCTATGTAGGGGCACATGTTCTATGCAGGGTGACCCTGTTCTATGTAGGGGGCACATGTTCTATGCAGGGTGCCACTGTTCTATGTAGGGGGCACATGTTCTATGCAGGGTGCCACTGTTCTATGTAGGGGGCACATGTTCTATCCAGGGTGCCCCTGTTCTATGTAGGGGGCACATGTTCTATCCAGGGTGCCCCTGTTCTATGTAGAGGGCACATGTTCTATGCAGGGTGCCCCTGTTCTATGTAGGGGGCACATGTTCTATCCAGGGTGCCCCTGTTCTATGTAGGGGGCACATGTTCTATCCAGGGTGACCCTGTTCTATGTAGGGGCACATGTTCTATGCAGGGTGCCACTGTTCTATGTAGGGGGCACATGTTCTATCCAGGGTGCCCCTGTTCTATGTAGGGGGCACATGTTCTATGCAAGGTGCCACTGTTCTATGTAGGGGGCACATGTTCTATCCAGGGTGCCCCTGTTCTATGTAGGGGGCACATGTTCTATCCAGGGTGCCCCTGTTCTATGTAGGGGCACATGTTCTATGCAGGGTGCCCCTGTTCTATGTAGGGGGCACATGTTCTATGCAGGGTGCCCCTGTTCTATGTAGGGGCACATGTTCTATGCAGGGTGCCACTGTTCTATGTAGGGGGCACATGTTTTATGTAGGGTCCCACTGTTTAGAACAGCAATTTTCAACCACTGTGCCGTAGCACACTGGTGTGCCATGGACGGTCCGCAGCAGTGGTGGGCTTCAGGGGGTTCTCACAGGTTCTATAGAACCCTTTGCTAAAGAGCGCCTGGTTTTGAGAACTGGTTACTAATAGGACATAGAACCTGTTGTTAATTTATTTGAATCCCATCACAGGTGTAAAAAGATGTCTTCTGGGGGAAACTTTGGACAACTTCCTCCCTTGTGGTTGAAACTTTTCTCCAAAGTTATGTCCAACATAGTCTTAATTGAGGTCAGTGCATTCCAGCTTTTAATGTCAGCCAGTTTTGGAGCCTCCTGGAGGCAGAGCCATCAATCTATACATACTGGGTATGTATGCAGAACTTGGCTTCCCTATCGATTGTGCAATAAGTGCTGGTGCAAGTTTTCACCTGGGGTTCTGGCTGGGCTTGGTCCAAAAACAGAGGTTAAATAGGCAAATTAAATTAGGAGCGACTCCATTGCATTAATCACAGGTGAATCGTTTGGCGATATTATTTTTCTCAGCATGGCACTCAGCAGCTAGTTAAACAGGTTGTGTCTTGGGTTTGATCGATGTGCTAGTTATTCACCTGTCCTGTTTAATCATGTCCTTAGGATCTCTGGCTCATGGTGATGTCTTACAACAAAACATTTCAAAATGGGACACCCTCGTTTTCTGGGCTAGAAAAAGTGGGTGGAAGGAAAAGGGATTTTCAGGGACTGTATTGCTGGTCCTATACTGGACCTCAAGTTACTGGGCACCGGGTGATAGGCAGTAGTGGTTCTCCAACACTTTACATCAGCATATAAAGGGGGAATCTTTAGAGACCAGGACTAGAGGGGATTCAGGGGGTAACCTAAACCCCACATATGGGCAAGGATTTGAATGCTCAGCCTTGATTGGCCTGGACTCTTTTAGAGTCGTGGACAGCATTGAGCTCAGTGATGGTCACTAAATAAGATTATCTGGATCCCTTCCAATCTGGTTTCAGGCCGGGGTTTGGGACAGAGACTGCCTTGGTTGCCTTGGTGGATGACCTACGCCGGGGAATGGACAGGGGGAGCGCAACCCTGTTGGTCCTGCTGGACCTCTCGGCGGCCTTCGACACCATCAACCATGGTGTCCTTCTGGGTCGGCTGGCTGGGTTGGGGATTGGAGGCACTGTTTTGCAGTGGTTCCGCTCCTTCCTGGCTGACCGGTCCCAGAAGGTGGTGCTGGGGGATGCTTGTTCGGCACCCTGGCCTCTTCGGTGCGGGGTGCCACAAGGTTCCATTCTATCCCCCATGTTATTTAACATCTACATGAAGCCGCTGGGAGAGTCATGCGGAGGTATGGAGTGAGGTGTCACCAGTACGCTGATGACACCCAGCTCTATCTCTCCTTTCCTCCTGAGTCCAAGGAGGCAGTTGAAGTCCTGAATGGTTGTCTGGAGGCAGTGGGGGACTGGATGAGGGTGAACAAGCTGAGATTAAATCCTGATAAGACAGAGGTTCTCCTGGTCCGGAAGTCCTCGACTCGGGTATTGGAATATCATCCTGTTCTGGATGGGGTTGCACTCCCTCTGAAGGAGCAGGTTCGCAGCTTGGGGGTTTTCCTGGACTTGCAGCTGCTCCTGGAGTCCCAGGTGGCGGCTGTGGCCAGGGGAGCCTTTGCTCAGCTTCGGCTGATCCGCAGCTGCAACCATACCTGAGTCGCTCGGATCTGGCCACGGTGACCCATGCCCTGGTGACATCGAGACTAGACTATTGTAACGCGCTCTACGTGGGGCTGCCTCTGAAGACGGTCCGGAAGCTGCAATTAGTCCAGAATGTGGAGGCCCGTGTGGTTGCTGGGGCTTGTCGGTTCGACTCTGTGGGGCCACTGCTCCAGCGACTACACTGGCTGCCCATTCGTTTCTGGGCTGAATTCAAAGTGCTGGTCCTGACCTTTAAAGCCCTAAACGGCTTGGGGCCAGGGTATCTGAGGGACCGCCTTCTTCTGTACAATCCAACCAGTCACCTAAGGTCATCTGAGGGGGCCCTACTGACTGTGCCGCCACTTAGAGATGTGAGGGGTGTGGCGGCCGGAGATAGGGCCTTCTCGGTGGTGGCACCCCGGCTCTGGAACTCCCTCCCCTTAGAACTGAGGAAAGCTCCCTCAACACAGAGCTTCAGGCGGAGCCTCAAAACCTTCTATTTTAAGAAAGCATTTTAATGGGGCAGAGGTGGGGAGACAGTTGTTTTTATTGTTTTTACTGTTTTTAACAAATATTTTAATCTGCATGTTTTTTACTTCAATTTAATTGTATATTAATTATATTTTAATGGTGTTTTAATCTCTATTTATGTTCTATTTTAATGATGTTTTATCCTTTAATGTTAGCCGCCTTGAGCTCCCTCTTGCAGGGGAGGAAAGGCGGGATATAAATCAATTAAATAAAAATAATAATAAGAGGAGTGTCCATTCATTTTATGAATTAAATGTAAAGATGGAACCAGTAGGGTTCCTTTCATTCGTTCGTTCGTTCGTTCGTTCGTTCGTTCGTTCGTTCGTTCGTTCGTTCGTTCGTTCGTTCTTTCTTTCTTTCTTTCTTTCTTTCTTTCTTTCATTCATTCATTCATTCATTCACTCCTGGGGTTCTCCTCCAGGGGTCTCCAAACCTTTTTGGCACAATATCCTTCTGACGCTGTGTCGAGGCCTGAAAAATTATTTACATTTCAAATTTGAATAAATTTAAATAAATTTACATACATTAGTGAGTAATATTCATGAGATTTACACAGTTTTAGCCACAGACCTGGAGGATTATAAGGCTTGTCCAGGGAAGGATGTTACCACGGGCCACACTGAGGCTTGCCGTGGGCCACATCTGACCCCCACGCCGGGGTTTGGACACCGGTGGGTTCCGTATTCGCAACACTCATATGTTCTTTATGGTTTGGTTTGGGATTCATAAACCCCACTCAGTACAGGGGTCCCTGGGTGAGTACGAGGATTTCCTGTGGGGGTGAAATTCTGTTCACCAGCAGTTGTTTTCCAGAAAGATCCGTGTTTAAATGTGGGAATAAAGGGTAACCAAAGGGGACCACAACAGTGAACAGTGTACGGTATGAGCGCATGAGTAACGAGGCCAATGTGATTTACTTAAACGAATGACTAAATGGGTGAAGCTCTTAATAGCAAAAACATATGGGAAAACTCAGTGACGTATGGAAACGCTTGCCCCTCTGAAACGGTAGTTCCCTTTGCCATTAAGCAAAGCGCCATTAAGCAAAGTGCGCTGTGGTGCGCTTGTGGCTTCATCTTGAACCCGTTACATTTGGTGTTCTGAGGTTTCCGTTCCTTTTAATGACATTCCCCTGGAATATGGCTGTCATCTCCATCACGGTCATTTAATTCCATCGGACGACTTGACGGGCAGTTCCTGACCTTAAGGTGACGGCGGCTCTGGGGGACTTGACCTTTCGGAGAAGTGTATTTGGCGTGTACATAATGAGGTGGTGTGTCCCACAGGTTCTTGCTGTACTTCCAACAGCCTGCAGTCTGACTTCTTGAAATTAAAAAAAAATCAAAATAAACAATATTTTATTCGGAGACACGGAAAGAGCAAAGAGCAGCTCTGTGGCACCCTCTGTTGGCATCCAAAGCAGCCGACACCAACACCAATACTGTACACGCTCCGATTTACAAGGGATTGTAAATTTCCTATTCTCTTGTACCAGTCCACGGTTCGTCAGGTTTCAGCCCCGCTATCCTGATTTGGGCTTTTACTACTTAGGGTGCAATCCAAAAGACACTTTCCGGGGAGTAAGATCCATTGAACACAATGGGCTTACTTTGAGTAGACATGGTTAGGATTATACTGTAAGTCCCCCAGAAAGGGCCACCTTCTCTATAAGGATGTACCTGGTTGCACACTGCCGCCTTCTTCGCATCCTGCGTTTTATATGGTCCGTGTAAATGAATAAGACGGTGTTATATTTTTATTGGGGAAAATATTTTTAACCTGCCTCTCCTCCTGCAGGAGGACAATTAAGGTGAATTACAGTTAACACAAACGAGAGAGAGAGAGAGAGAGAGAGAGAGAGAGAGAGAGAGAGAGAGAGAGAGATTTGGGCGCAATCCAGAGTAACTAAAGGGAGTTCTTGTTCCAGTGTAAGAACAATTTACTCTGTATTGCAAAATGAATTTCCCATAGTTTTTCACTAGGTGAAATAAATAAATAAGCAAGTAAATAAAAGGAAGGAAGGAAGGAAGGAAGGAAGGAAGGAAGGAAGGAAGGAAGAAAGAAAGAAAGAAAGAAAGAAAGAAAGAAAGAAAGAAAGAAAGAAAGAAAGAAAGAAAGAAAGAAAGGAAGGAAGGAAGGAAGGAAGGAAGGAAGAAAGGAAGGCAATGCTGCTGTGCCTATTAGGGCATAACCCTACATTGCTACTCAGACCTATTTCCCATTGTTTTGATTTACTCATGATTTACTCATTCCTATGATTTACTCATAGGGAAATGTGTATAAGATGGTAGCCTTAAAGGCTTCCCATTGTGCAGTGGCATACCAAGGTCACTTGGTGGTGGCATCTACCCATGACAAAATGGCGACAAATTTATTTTGGCGCAAGTGGTTAAGACGCTGTGTCTGTTAACCGTCAGGCCAGGGTGAGACCCGGGTGCTGATCGATGGAGTGACCTATCTATCTATCTATCTATCTATCTATCTATCTATCTATCTATCTATCTATCTATCTATCTATCTATCTATCTATCTATCTATCTGTCTGTCTGTCTGTCTGTCTGTACTAGATGACCTACTGGGTCCCTTCCAGCTCTATGATTCTATCTTCTACCAACCTTTCCTTTGTTCCTGTCTGTCTGTCTGTCACTTACAAATGACATGGCGGTGGTAGTGGGGAGCCCACCATCCATCCATCCATCCATCCATCTATCTATCTATCTATCTATCTATCTATCTATCTATCTATCTATCTATCTATCTGTCTGTCTGTCTGTCTGTCTGTCTGTCTGTCTGTCTGTCTGTCTGTCTGTCTGTCTAAAATCTCAAGCCTTTGAAAATAGGAATGCACATTAGATTCGATGGCACATTAGATTTGAGTAAACACAGTATTTCCAGTCCAGGGTCCTTGCAGTGGGGCGCACCATCCCCTGTCGCAGAGTCAATGCATTTAGCATGTTGTAGGCAGGGAGAACATCTTGAGCAATGCTGCGCAGCATGGGAGGTGCTGTCATGCGAGATTAGGGGTGTCACAAGCAG